>JANIJI010000010.1:2702500-3097500 GCA_024500535.1 Leptonema lineaticorne
ATTATTTAATGCTCGATAATATATCGACAGGATAATAATTCTAACGTCCCGAACTATATCGCTCTTCTTTCGCATTTGCTCGCAATTTTCTGTCTCGAATATCTCACGTCTCCCCTCAACCTATTCATGCTCACTCGTTCCGGGTTTTTATTTCCAGCTTTAAGCGCTCTTATTTCACGGATGCCGGGCGAGGGAAAAAAAAATATCCGTCCGAAACAGATTTTCCATACGGTGCGCCTCCGGTTAAAAAACGGTTTTTCTTGTAATATTACTTTCGTACTCTTTGTAACCGTGGGGGTCGGTTTCCGTTCCCTCTGTCTACCCCATTTCGGAGTTTCGAAACTTCCAATGAAAATACTTTGAGTGCACCTGTCTGAAAAATGTATCGAATATTTTATGTCATCTCAAAACCTACTGTTTGAGTTGCATATACATTCATGTGAGGCATTTAGAATGTAACCGATATAAGTGGCTCAAGAGGGATATAAAACTGTGAAAGAATCCTATTGAACGAATTAGATGTGACATTATTTTGATAGAGTACAAATAAATATATTTTGATTTTAAATTTATGGTATATATTAACCTTTCTGTGGGGGCCTTTTATGACCTTAAAATATAATTTAAATTTAAAAATTATATTATTATTTGAGAATTACTACTGACCTGTAAAGGTTTCTTTATTCATTATTATTCATTTAATTAACTAATATTTTCATTAATTTTTTTTATACATATTTATGATAAAAATATATAAAATAGGAGTGTCTAATCTACGATATGCCACACACAATCGTTATGAATGTGGTCAAATAATAATGAATACATTTATGAATTTTACATAATATATTTTAATAATTTAATAAAAATTTTAAATACTTCAAATCTAATTAATAACAATATAGATATATATTTGACAATAGTTATAATATATACGTTAGGTTTTTTATTAAATGTATTCCACTATATGCGAACTGAACAGGCTATGATAAACGATTAATATAATTTAATTTAAATATGTTGAATATATCATATTTTGTCTATTTTATAAATATCTTAATACTTATATATAAATTATCTCATTTTTCTTTAAAATGCAGTACGAAATTGACATATTCGTATATTTTGCGATGCATTTTTAGTGTTGTCAAGGTGTGTCGAAGGTAAGGGAGTCACTTGTAAAAATTCCGTTTCACTTGTTCGAATGTATACCTCAGGGGAATTGGTTCTCGATATGTGTGTCAGAAACGAGTTGAAATATTTTCTTCCTTATGAAAAATATCGACATATTCATAATACAAGAGTGCATATATATACATATATATACATATAAGGGGGAAAATGTGTTATATACATATAAGGGGGAGGTGCGGGGGATGCGAAAATGTCATAAAATTGTAATGCACCAGATGCGATGGTGGTCTATAGCATGTTGTCTGAAAACGTGATAAAATTTAATGTGTCAACAATGATTTCGGGCCCTTCGTGCACCAGGTGTACTCAGCGTAATGGAACTATATTGTGTAAAAACTACCATAATTTTTATTTATTATTATTATTATTATTTTTTTTTTTGATGACCATTTAGCGATTAATGAACGTCGGTGGTGTTATTTAGTTAGCCGTGTGCGATGTGAATAAATGAAAATGAACGTGAAATGATGAAAATGGAAAAATTGAGATGTTTTACTGTAAGCAAATTTAGCGATACGTTTTGAAAGTATAAAACAGAGATGGGAAATTGCTAACTTTTGAACTAATAAGTGTGGTCTTTTATATTTTTGTGTGATGAGATTTTTCTTTGTATTTTATATATGAAATGTATATATTTTAAAATTTGTGACTTTTTAAGTGTAAATGCGATATTTTATCATATTACGAAAAGTGTTTTTTTTGCGGTCAACTTTTCTAAGTTTAAATGTCTGAATAATTTCGAATTTACCCCAATAGCAATAACTTAGTAAAAGTTTTTAAGTTTATTGTAAAATGTATGATTTTTGAGCATTTGAGATTTAATGATGTTTCAAAAATATTTATATAAAAATAATAGTATTTTGAAGTTTGTTTACGAAATAGTATTAATTGATTTTATTTACTTTAGAATCAGAATTAATTTTCTATACACAGTATTTTTTTAAATATCTTGTTAAAAACTTAATTTGTTACTGATTATTGTAATTTTTCCATTTAAGATTTTTCCTAAATCCAATAAATTTATAATTTTTATAAAAATATTTCAATATAGTATATTCTTTGGTAAATTTTTTTTATTTTTAAAATGAAAATATAGAAAAAAATAAACTTTTTGAATATTGTTAGTAATATACATACGAACTTTATCCTTCAAGATATATTGAAGAGTCAAAGAGCAAGAAAGAAATAAAAAAAAATGATCAGAATGAAACCAGACGAAAATGAAGAATATTTTCATATTCCTTTTTATAAGTTGAAAAATTCTTATTTTAGAAAGTTCTTTTAGTATTCTATCTGAAATTTTTATATTCTAAGTAAGTTTCGCCCGAATTTCGACGGTCAAAATATTATAATTAGAAACGAGAAGAAAAAAAAAAGTGTGAAAAAAGAATACGATTTTTAAATAGGTTAATATCGAATTTAAATTGTTAAAAGCGATTCGTTAATACGAACTCATGTCGAAATACACGAAATATATAAATAGCCATTCTCGAAAATGCCGTCAAAGAAAAATCACGCATGAAAATTTAATTAATTCATTCGTGACTTTTCCGGTTATGTTTAAAAATTAACCGATTACAAAAAATAAAAAAAAATATATAAATATAAAATATATATTTTTGTGTGCGATATTCTAAACGAGCGTATTTTATATATATATAAAAAGAATGCAATATTTTAAATTTATATGCATTGTGTCCATATTCAAGCACAATAGAATATTTCGAATTGTCAATATTGATAGCGAGCGTCGACTGCGATTTATTACGAATGAAAAATAAATATATTTATTTGTGCACAATGGACATATTTACGTATATATATACTATATATTTATAGGTAAAATATATTTATTATTATAGAAATCCCTTTGATGCCGTAAACTAAGTAATAGGAGTCGACGTGCAAACGCAAACTAGTCATCATTAATAAGTTTTCGGCTTCGTTTGAGATTATCTTAAATCTGTATAGCACGAATTTATATAAATATATAGGTTTATTATATATATAAAATTATGATTGACGTATAGAAAATATATTCATTTATCCGATACTTCGCTTCATGATTTTTATATATCTAGAGTTTCTATATTATTTTAGTAATGGGAAAAATATTGAATGCGAACGCCGTAACAAATATTCGTACGTCGGCGTTATTTAATAATAACGTCGAAGGTGAATGTGCAACAGTATCCGATAGGAAAATATTTTCTATGGCGGCAAAAAAAAAAAAAAGAAAAAAAAGAGGAAAAGTGGGTTGAAGGAAAAGGCGGCGAGAAGAAAAAAAAATACGCCTAAGTGAAAAGTGAGAAAAGCGTAAGAGGCGGAGTACGAAGGGCGGGACGCAGGGCGCCCCCGACGCAAAATGGCTCTTGTGAGATTCAAATAAAGGCCGAAACTTTTCTTTATATTGAAAAACATGATATAGACTTCTTTTCTTCGGTAGGGTTCTGAACTTTTAGCAAAAATCTATTTAAAAGTTGGCCTCGGTTCACTTGCAGTGCGGCTCCCGTAATGGAGAAGCGTTCCAATTTAACTTCGATAGTTGCAATCCATTAAGTTCGATATCGAATGGCGGTTTACAATATTCTTTTCGTGGTGGTGCTTTATTTTTTTTTTTCATTTTATTCTATTTTATTTTTATTTTTTCATCATGTAATATAAAATTTATATTCTCGTAGACGAGACGTGTGTATGTATGTATGTATGCGATGTACGCGAAAGCGACTACCTTTTCACAATAAAGAAAATTGTAACGATATTACAACGGTAACAGCATCATTTCAATAACGTTCACTCGAGTATCTATATTTTTAGTATTTCAATAAAGAGCAACGAATGAATATTTTCAGTCGAATGAATGTAATTTTTAAAGTTTTTTAATGACGAAATTTTGTTTATATAAATAAAACAATTTAAATAATGTTTTATGAATTATATTAGTGGACCCGCGTGTAAAATTTAATAAATATAAAAGAAAAATGTAATTTAATACTTTATACATAAAAATATATATATCAGACTTTATAAATATTAATTTAAAATAAAAGAAAATGTAAAAAATCGCTTTAAAAATAAAGCAAATAAAAAAATAATAGATTCTAATTAATTGAAATGATGATTATATAAAAAAATATTTAATTTAAAATCGTATAAAAATATATTTACAATTATGATGATGAAAAGTTACAATTATGTTTTGTTGCGTTAAAGTCGTACAGGCGAAAAATACAGTATATCACGTTAATATTATAAATGTACCTTAAAAGTAAATGCAGAAATATTTTATATGACATCATATTAGTAATAAGTTGAACTTTGATATGGCAAGGATCTATATTTTGAGTTGTATATATAATTTAAGATTAAATTGCGAAAATAAATTTGCATTGGAATAAAAAAGAAATGAATTCGATAATTAGTATTATTGTTTTAAATACATATTTAGAAAATCTACGTTTCGAAATAACATCGATTTAGAAAAAAAAAAAAAACGTTTTGGTAGTAAATAGAGGCGATTATAGTGAAAACAAACGCACATTAGAGAGCAATTGATTACTTGGCGTATCGTTCCAAAGCCTGTATACGAGAGAAGGATACGAGCCTTCAGCGCACTTCAGATTTTTACAGATTGTGATTTTTACAGAGGTCCTCCATCACCCAAATAACCTTGTGGATCTGGCATCGTGGATGATGACGCGCTGTGAAAATTGGGTGTCGACCCCACAAACCACCCTCAGATTTTGGGGATGAGCGAAATCCGCTCGATTTCTTATTTTCTTCGCTTTTCTCTCTTCTTTTTCTTTCCATCTTTTCCACCCCCCCCAACCCCCCGAAGGGAGGATTTCGATATCAGATCTTAAGGATTCGCGCACGTCAAGGCACATATGTTTGTGTGCGAAAATGTGCGTTCTCTTGTGTGTTTATATTCACATTCTTGTTTGTGAAATTTTTTTTTCCTATATAATATTATAATAATTTTAGCGTGTTCGATATGACCGTATTGGTAAATTATAGTGTTTCATATAAAACTTTTTCTCGTATTTTTCTCTTTTTTTTTTACAAAAAAATAAATAAACGTAATCATTTTTATAACTTACATAATTTCTATTATAAAGTTTTTCAATTTAACGTTTATATATTTAAAATTATAAAATATTGTAGTAATAAATTTAATAGGTCAGAAGGGTTATGCCAGCGGTGATATATTAATATGCAATAAAAAAGTTTAGTAATTATTAATATCAATGACAAATCGTGTTCATGTAAAATAAATCAAATATATTATATATATATATATAAAAATTCATATTAAATAATTATTTGAAATAAGTATAAATATAATATACTTAGAATATATAAAAAGAAATTCATTTAATATATTTCTGAACAATCAGTCAGATATTAAATCGACATAAATATCACTACATTGTTTCAATATAAAATTCGAAACGATTTTTCAACATAACGATGGCAATTTAAAGGTTTTCGAGCGGAACGAAAGAAAGAACATTTTTAAAATCTACATAATAATATGCGAACGTTAAAAAAAGACACAATTTCACATTTGATAGAAGAAAAAAAAAAGGCAATATTCCGCCGATAATGCTTTCATATGTATAAAATATGAAAAAATCAATACGGCCAGTTCAAAAAATACGTTTAATCCGGTATTTTTCTCTTGATATTCAAATTTTACTCTTTTATACTATAGAAAAACGATTCGCAACATTTGCTACCAAATATTTGTCGTATGGTATAAAAATAGTAACCGCTTGTGTAACAACAGTTAAAAACATATGTAAAATACAAGTTCTTCATATGATTTTTTTTTGACAGACAAAAACATTTATCGTTATTCAAAGAATTTTAACCGTTATATAACTAATATAATAAAAATGATATCAAATATTAAAAGTGTCTAAATTATTAATAAATTTATAATAATATTGTGTTCATATTTTTTTTTAAATAAATGTAAGGTACTTAAAGTAATATAATTTATATAACATATTAATATATAGTGAGTATAAGCTATATAATATTACGGATATATTGGTATATCTAGAAAATATGTTTTTACGTTAGTTTTCTAACATACAAGAGATCAGCAGAAGAGACGCCCCGTTCAAAGGAATCGCTCATAAAATAGTATGGAATAAACATAAAAGCGCGATATTTCTCTCTCGGGCAGACATATTCGCGGCAATAAATTCGGTATTGAAGGGGTGTCTGTGGTATTTTTAAGGGTGAGGTCACCTTAGGTATTTTAAGGGTTAGTGGGATGGGGAAAAGGGGGACGTTGGTGTGAGAGCTTCGAGGTCTCGGACCGCGGCCGAACGGCGCGAAAGCCCTGAACGTTACCAGCGACAACTTCATTTTTTACGAGAAGTCGTCCCTTTGTTGGTCGGTCCGGAGAAAAAATGTCGTAAACATTTTTCCGTGGTCAGATTTCCCCGACAATCTTATAGCGAAAGCGTTCTCTCGCTTTTCTTTCTTTTTTTCTTTTTTTCCCTTGCGTTCATCTTGAAGTTCTTTTCCTTTTTCAACATCGTCGCCACCCTTTTCAGATACACAAACAGACATATTGCGGTTTATTAGTGGCAGACGTATATGAGTGGAAATAATGTATATATATATATATATATATATATATATATATATATATATATATATATATATATATATATATATATATATATATATATATTTGATAAGTATGTACATAAAATACATTCATCTTAAAAAATAATTAAAACATTAAAATCTAAAGTTAAATTGAATCCATTCAGTTTATATAATATATTTAAAAGTCAGTTAATAACATTTTGTCTTCTTGCATAACATTTACGTGTTCATTAAATTCTGACGAATTTAAGGAAAAAAAAACGTATACGTTTTATTTCACATTTCTTTTTCGTTGTTATAACATAAAAATTCGAGAAAAAGAAATTTCGTGAACATTATAATAGCGTTATTAACTTTATAATAATAAAAAAAAAATGTTTAAACGTAGGCGGAATAATGATTCTAATAAAAATACATTACATAAATATGTATAAAGGGTAGATTTATTTTATATTATAATAAAATAATTTGTTTAATGTTACGTTGAAATTATTATTATTACGGTATGAACATATATATTTTAGAAGTGGATTTTTATATTGAATATATAATAAAAAAAATGTATGTCATTTATTGACATTGATAATAGAAATTGTAAGCTTCTGTTGTGTTTGTTTTAGTGATTAGTTTCATTCTTTTATTTTATTCAGGAATAGGTATGCAAGTAACAGAAGCTACTTCATAATAAAGTCATAAATAACAAACGCACTTAAATAATAATATCTGGGACAGGGTTTGTCTTCCCCGAGAGAAATAATGGTTCGGGACACCCCCGCGGGATCGTCGCCGGCTTTTCCCGTCTATAAGGCAAAGGAAATCTGTAGGAAAAAAAAAAGAAGATTTATCCGGAAAAAATATGCTACAATGCTGAAATTGTCTATTTTTTTTTCTTTCTTCTTCTACCGTAGAGTAAAATAGGGGGACGCTCTGTTGAAAAATTGAAATCGAAAAGGCGTCGCATAAAAACCGTCCGGCTTTACTTGTACATCTGCACTTTACGACGCAAAACCAGTTAATGTTTGGTCGTAAATTACTTTCAAACGGGAATATTTTATATTTATATGTGCACGTTTTACGAATGTGTTCGCGTGGATCGATAAAAATGCAAAATTAAGCGACGAAGTTTATGCAGTTGCCAGTATCATTTTAAGGGGGTGCTAATTACTTCAGAAACAGTTAATGACTTTTGGTGTTGCAACTTTGTTCGAGCGCATGCAATTAAACTCAGAGTCTGAATTAATATCAGGGCACACGTTACGGACACTATTCATTAACATTCCGAAACGAATGATATATGTATATAAAGTGTTTATATTAAAGCCTTTTTCGGTATTCCAATTATGACTTTATATAACGAGAATGTGCACCGTGATATAAACATCAATTTATTCCAATATTTAAAGTTGGTCGAATTTATTTTGTTGCTGATAATAAAATTATTCGACGTTACATTCTTTATTAACAATCAATTGATTGATAAATTTGTTATTTGATTTATGTATTGTCATCGAGAGTTAGTAAATATACAAAAGTTTAGCTCGATTCGATATTGGGAAAATGGTCTAAAAATAGATTGCAAGATTTTTTACAGATAAACGAACAAACCCACAAACAGTGCAATTTTGTGTTTTCTAGGAACAAAATAAATATACGTCAGAAACTTCATAAATTTAGTACTCGTTTCATATTCTTAATATATAAATATGAAAGTGCGCTTTAAAATTTATTCAAAAGTATGACGTATTATTTAAATTTAATGTATAAAAATATGAATATTACATTCGTCAACAAAGATGAGAGTTAATGAAGCTTCTAATACGTAAAACGAACGACGCATAGGCATTTCCACTATAGTCAAATATGAAAACGCGATTCGTTTGCTTGTCACGCATGAATATTTTTAAGGGACAACTGTATTAATTAAAACTGCACAAGGGACTCACGGAAGGGAAAGCTTTCGAAGCACCGTTTGGAGAGGTTCTTCATTAAGAGTTCATGAAGAAAACAGGATGCTAGTCCCAAAAATCCGCAAGGGTATATTTCATATACGTTTTACGTGATGCGACTTGCTTCGGCGGTAGATTGTTGTATCTAACGTTTTGCATTTCTAAGTGTTTTAACGCTTCTGTGTTAATAGCGAAAACTTTAATATATACTAAAAATATTTAAGTGTGTGTGTGTGTTTGTGTACTGAATGAATTTTCATTTTAATTATTGCAGTATATAAAATTACACGGCGGACGGGACGTCAGTTTGAGCATAATAATCTGAAATGTATCTTTTTGTATGTTCAAATAAGTATGAGTTTTTATGATATTCTCAATAATATATACTCGAATTCATTTTGAATTTATATGCGTAGAAAATTCTCAATGGATTTAATATAAATAGATCTTGTTTCCAAAATTGCATTTATGTCCAAAGGGATTTTAATGCGAATATATAAAATAGTTAATTGTAATTTTTAGTTCATAAAAAAGTTAGACTTTTAGATTTATTCTGTATAAAATTATAATATATCTAAAAATATTTATAAATATTATATAAAATTTTCAAAACGATTTTATATATATTTTTATTCAATTATCATCCGGTTTAAGTTCATATCTTCTTATCAACGTTCTTAGTTACCCACGCTAAATGTAAAGAAATATATTGTGCATATTTTTAAAACATCTCTTTTCTTAAAAAATATATATAAATAATAATACATACACCGCTAATATAAAATTCATTTTAAAATAATTCTAGAATTTGTATGTATGTTTCAAATAAGTTAAATTAATATTGTATAAGCATTACTGCAATATTTATCATTCATAACTAACACGTAGATATAATATTTAATATATGTATATATCATGTGAAATATAATAAAATTCGAACGCTTTATGTAAAAAACAAATTCTATGAATATGTAAAGTGTATTACTATTTAGATATAAGATTTCAAAATTTCTAAATCGAACGTATAATAATAATAAAAAAATTGCACATTTTTACAGCACCAATGAAAATGTACGTATATAAAATATTTCTTATTATGTGAAAATGTATAAAACGAAGATTTGAGTATTTCGGTCGACGTAGTCACGATTTACGTAAATCGTAGCGTACAAAAAAAAAAAAAAATAAAATAAATAAAGGAAAAATGGGTGCGAGAAAAGCGCATCTGCACCATTTTCTATGAATACGTAAAAGGGATCCGGAGATTGATTCGAAAATAATAAAAATCCTTATTTCAAGTCGCACGTGCGCATTTGTCCTTTCTTATATATATATGTGTGTGTGTGAATATATATATATATATATATATATATATATATATATATATATATATATATATGCGTATGTGGAACATTTAATAAAATAATGTCGGTGCCAATATAACATTCCGGTAGCGGAGTCCGGTTTCACGTCAACCTCGTGTACGTGCCTTAGGCCTCTAATATCGGACTTTACCACCCCACGGGCACTTTATTTCAGGGTTGTGAAGTTGGAATCGAAGCAATTTTGTCAATACGGGGTAGTCCGACTCATGCAGCTATTATAATTAACTACAGCCGGTCTTTCGGTCGACGAACACACTTTATTATTAATACTATACTAATGTATATATAAAATACAGTCGGTTTTATTTTTCGTCGTTACGATGAAATCGTTCGATTTTATTGTTTTTTTTTTTCATATATATTTTTTTTTAAATAAAGAAAATGTTGTTGTATTAAAAATATTTGCTTTATTTCAATGTTGCAGTGAATGAATATATATACCTGAGCTATATTTTAATGAGAAATCAATAAATATATATGAATTGTAATGATGTTAAAATATCTAATAATAAAAAAATATAAATCATTTTTTTTAACTATATATATGATAAAATTTGATCAATGGTGATATATTTTTTTATACACTTTGTCAGAGTAGTATATCTTGTAATCGATTTTTCGACTATTTTCCAATATCCAATTGAGTTAAAATTTTGTATATTTGCTAATTGTCGATGACAATACACGAATCAATTAACAGATTTATCTATTAATTAATTAAAATTTCAGAGCGACTTTGATGTGTAAAATATGATGTACATATTTTGAACATAAAAAGAGAATTATATATAGAATACAAAGTAGATAAACTAGATTTATTTATTTTGGTAAATTATTATTATATAGTCTTTTTAAATATCATTATTGAAATTGTCATTAAATATAAAAAAAAATTATTACATATTTTATTAAAGTTTGGCAATAATATATATTTTTAATACATAATTCATATTATATTTATTTTTTCTCTAATATTTCGATTGATGTAATAGAACGTTTTTTGTGTGTGTGGGGGGAAGGGGGTGGCAGAGTTATATGATATGATTGGCAAAGTTTCGTACATCGATATGGCAACCCTGGTTCATGATTCGAATGTTATCTACCTCTTCGTTGAGCGATGGTTTGGGTCTTCCGTGTCACCTGTCCATGTTACAAAACCCACATCTTCCGACCTTTTCTTCTCGTCTCTCGCCGCCAGGTCTGCGGCAAGGTTTTTCCTATGGGAAACCCCCTCGCGTAATCAACCCGTGTCAGACGAAGTTGAAACGAGTCTCCGCCATCGCACTAAAGACGAACAAACTGTATTACAGATTTGATTCCGCTCACCGAGATTCCCTCGGAAAAAAAAGAGAACGTACGAGAACGGAAAGAATAAGAAAGGAAAGAAAGAAAGACAGAACACGAGCCTTACGACGGAGCAAAAGTAAGAAATGAAGAAGGAGGGAAAAAAAAGTTTTTTTTTTTTTTTTTTTGGAAGACTTCAGAAGTTTATATTGAATTTTTTTTTCGACACGCGCGAGACGTGTCACGTTGCCGGTTTATGTAACGCGTATTGTTTATGAATATCCCGTGGGTTAAATTAAACGATTAAATTTTATTTAAATAATTTGTCGTTTATATAAGATTAACTCGATCTTGAGTATATAATTTATTAATTTAAAATCAAATATTTATATAATTTTTGTTAAAAAAAAAGTGTTAAAATATAATAGTATAAAAATGTGCGAGCATCTGTAAGGATAATAATAAAAATCAGATGGCGTCAATATGTGCAAAATCTTATTATAAGTTCACGAATGGAGCAGTTAAACGATGCGAGAGAATTTTCCCACGAATCTTCACCAAAGTCAAGAAGTTATTCAGTACAGAAATGGTAGGAAAGAGTTTTGTCGATGCAGAATACGTTAGGTGAACTGAAAAATCGTATTTCGCCGTAAAGGCACTCTCTTCGTATAGAAATCTGTGTGGATTTGACAGCGAACTGCATATGTGCGACAAAATATTACAATGTATAATAGAAAACATGCTAGAATATGTCGCAAAAAATATATATTGAATATTTATTTTATTTTAAAATTTAAATAATATCGATTGTGAATCAATTTTAAACTTTTGCACTCGAGAGGTGTCGTTTGATCACCACTTGAATTAATTGCAAAAACTCGATGCACGGCACAATGACTATTTATGGTATATTAATTCCTTTGGGACGAATTTCCACAGTATTTCTGTATAATATAATAATATGGAGTTTAAAATGACAACCTGATAAGATAAGATTTCTTATTTTAGGTTTATATTTTTTTTCAATAAATCCATATATTCTATATAAATATTAGATATATATATAATGTAAAAGCTTTATATATTAATTTTAATAATAATTTTTAAAAAAATTCACCAATAACGCTGCAATACGGTTGGAGTGCAAAGGGTATTAACCCTTTGCACCCATTGCAATACGCAAGTCTAGTAAGTAATAGTATTATGTTATTTAATTGAGAATAATTTTTAATACATTTAGATGATATAACTAGATAAAATTATTTGATGGTAGTATGGATATTGGTATAAAATTTTGGAAATAGTATTTTTAGATTTTATATAATATAATATAAGAGATGGCTAACGAACGATGAGGGTAAAAAGCAGAATGGGAGCACTCGTCCGTCGACTAAGGATGGATGATAAGGAAAGTTTTCAAATAAAACGTCGATTGAGGGATGAGGGCAAGAAGGAACGTGAGGTCGTGAGGACGTGAGGCAGATATGAGGCCGGGATGTGGCTGCGACATATTGTCCAAGTTTCCAATAACACCCAACAAACACAAACTGTCGTTAAGCGCGTCCTTCTTAACCCTTGCGCGACGACGGTAAAACCGCGCTGACCCCTTCGATCGGCCGTAGACAAAGGAGTCGCAGTACGCAAGGATACAGCGGAGAGAGATAGAAAAAAAAGGGATATTTTCTTCTTGTATTTGAACGAAGATATCTCTCATATGCGAGGATCATTCAATAAGTTTTTGTTTGTCCTCGTGACGATTTTTTTTTTATGTTACCAAAGTAATGTAAACTTTATATTGTGTATCGTGTTTTACAATGTAATATAACCGGTACTGATTTTATGCTGGCAGTATTGCGTTTTTTTTATATATGAAACTTTTTCTTATATAAGATCGGACATATTTAAATGTTAAGTCATTTTTATATCAAATAGAAATAGTATTATATAACATATAGAATAAATAGTAAATGTATATCATATATTTGTATTCGAAACAATGTTAATAATTGTTTGATAACACAAATATGAACGTAAATAGTGCATACTGTGCTCAGAACTTGAAGTAAATAATAAAGTAGCATGTGCAATAATGTTTGTCGATTCGTAACACAATTATAAATTTCAATAGAAAAATTGTAATTTATAACTTTAAAAAAAAATCCAGTTAAAATATTTATACAACTGTCGTTTTAATTATTTTTTCTAAAAGAATGTATGAAAATGAAAATACATTTATTAAAAATATAAATATAAAGATTACGACCTTATTCATTATCAACATTAGTACAAAATTAAAGTGACCAACCGTCCACCTTTTGTGAGTCATTCTCTCCTCTAAAAGTGTTCTTCTAAATGCCACTTTTTTAGCGCCATCGTCAAAATCTGGCCACTATATTAGAGTTCACATGAACAAAATATGTTTTTAACGATTTAATTGTGTAAACAAGGTGGTCATATTAATTTTCTCATTTTTTTAACAGTAAAAATATGCAGTTCTCAGCTTATACAAAAAACTGCAATATCATATGAGTTTGATATGTCTATTTTTAGAGGATATTTTTAATTAATAATATTTAATATATATCAAAAACTCAATGGTTATGTGTGTAATAAGAAGTAACATGTATATATAGATCTAATAGTATATTTATATAATAAGTTTATTTGTACAGAGCGCGCGAACATCTCAATCATATTACGTTACGGCGTATAGAAAGCTGCTAATCCCATTTTTCTCCAGGTAAGTGAATGGTGAAAAAACAAGGCAATAAATCTGGTGAAACACGCGTCAGACAAGTCCATTTATCTCGGCGTGGGTGGAACTCTGCACCGTCAGGTGTGTGAGGGGGTTTGAACTGGAAAACGAACCCCAGTGGTCTGTCGGTTCGTTGTCGGACCCCGAATGGACTACATATACACTTTTGCTTCTACCCGTTCCGCTCTTTTCTGATATATTAAAGAGTTAATGGATTTTGGAAATGCCTCCATTGCCAGCGCGAAGCCGGAGCAGGGCGGACAGCATCTCACTATTCACCAACGTAGACCAGCACGCACACAATGGGGAAAGGAAAAAAAAAAATTTTTTTTTTTCTGAAAATGTTTGCCCTTTTTATCGCATGGACCGATAATAACACACGAATTCTTGTATTCGATATGCCCATATATTTATATCTACAATCGTATGACCTATATATTGCATGTATATACTATATTGATTTAGTATTATACATAAATTATTGGGAACTAATCGAACTGATGATGAAATGCCTTAAATGTATATTTCACTAATAAGAGATGTGAAGCGAATCGATGGATATTAATTTATAAAAATTTTAATGTAATTATTTTGAAAATTATTTTAATACTTCTAAATGATGTCTATGATGATAATTAACCGTTATTAAATTAATTTATTTATGTTAAAATGAATCGAACATTTATGATTGAATCTATTTATTCAAGTTATTATTATTATTATAATCGGTATTAGAATATTGTATTATCTTAAATTTTATATAAATAATAAAAAAAATGATGGAACTTTTTCTGGATATTTATAAAACTGTTGTTGGCGTTGTATCTAAAATGACTATCCAAATTTACTTTTTGATATATATTTATTTATAATGACCAACTATCCTTCTTTAGGGAGGACAGTCTTTCTTTAAAAAGTGTCCTCCTTTTTTGGTATTTGGTATTTGCTACTCAAATTAATAAAAAGACTTAATAATATTTCATTGTAAATAAGTTGGTTATTATATTTTATATTGCATATTTTTTTGTATAATAAAAAAAAAATATTTTTTTATAAAATAATTCTACCAATTTATATACGTTATAATCGTTGATTTTGGTTCATTATTTTATCTATAAACGAATAAGATACAGTTTGCTGTATTTCAAGGATATTAATGAAACAAAAAGTTTGTTCCGTTCGCAGAAAAAGTTTTCGAGTTGCGGTTCTTAGTCTAATTGCGTAAACTGATTATCGTCAACGGAAACGAAGGGACAGAAAGGAAAAGCAAGAAAAAAATTTTCCGGCAGGGGACTTGGTTTGGAGGGGGTGGGGTGGGGGTGGGGGGGGTTGGACTCCAATTAAAGTAACTTTTTTTCCGGCAAGCAGCGCGACCGGATTGTTTTCATCGGACAATATCCCCCACGATCGGAAAGATCATTAATCCATTGTAACCTGATTGCGAAAAGTTTCCAAAGGTTCCGATACGACTGTTCGACGTCGAACAAAAGAGCACGAAAGTGAGTAAAAAATAAAGTAAAGGAAGAAAAAAAAAACAGTAACTGCCACTTTTAGTTCACTCGATTCACATTCGGTTCAGGGTTGTGATTTTTGGATCTATGATTTTGATATATATATATATATATATATATATATATATATATATATATATATATATATACATACATACATATTAGGTAGTTATATTTTATAAATATTTCTTATAATTCTTACAGTAAATATACTCGATATCTTTCAGTTATAGTTTAATTTCGTATAATATGTAATAATTATATTAGTTATTTTTTATATAAAATTCAATTTTATATATTAAATCTTTAGAGTATAAAAATGTTCAATTTAAAAATGTAATTTATATAGTCTTTATATAATCCTTGAGTAAAGAATAATATTTAAAACGATTTCATCCTATTAAATTTATATTAGCGTTCAAAAAAAAAATTGAAAAACAATTCTTAAATAAGTAAGTTTAATACGATGCTTATATATATATATTTTTTAATATTTAATTTATTTCTATTAATATTACATTATTTCAACGAATTTGCTTCTATCTGCATATGTTTTTAAATCCACTTTTGATAGTAGATATAAATCACGATTTTTTTTTTAAATAGAAAAATCGTAAGATTCTTAGGATTATTTAGCGTCAGTATTAAAATTTACGATCGTCTATCCTTAGTAAGAACCTTCAAATAGACCGAACACATAGATCTTTTCACATTCGTGGAAGATAATTGCTCGGGAGTTGCACGCGTTCGTTCGAGACCGATGTTTGTCCGTAATCTAAATCACTGTGCAGTTTTCCAAGAGGTAATGATCTCGACGTTTCTGGTTAGGTAATGTTTTAGACCCATAAACTTCAGTCGTTCCGTTTTCTTTCTATCTCTCTCTGTGTGTGTGTGTGTTTTTTTCTCTCTTTTCGGGTTCCGCTCACTTAAAACGAGAGCGAGCTCTTCTTTTTTCCGCCGGGTTTTTCCGAACCCAAACCACCCACAATTTTCCGCGCACGCCGCCGAGTACTACATAAAAGCGAACCGTTTAACGATTGCACTCGAAAGCTTTTATCCGACAAAAAGACTGATTTATATCCGAAGAATATGAATCTTTTCATTTGATACCGATTGAAATGGATTAACTATGGAATAATAAAGAATATTATTGAAACTGATTTAGAAATAATATATCATATAAATAAATATCGTTTTATACTTGATTATATATAATGTATATATTATTCTTTTATATTTAATATTAAAATTATGAATAAATGTAAACAAATTAAATGACGAAAGAGAATGATAATCACAGAAAATTTGATGAAGATTTTCGTAAAAAAATGTATTTTAAAAATTATGAACTATAGAGAGACAAAAAATACTTTTCTTGAAAAGAAAAGAAATAATACGATTTTTAAAATTTAACTTAAGAGATCTTTTATATTTTGTTATTAGGATTTGTTGTTTAAAAATTAATACATAGAAAAATGTAAATTATACAGAAGAGTTTATAAATGAAAATTATTTTTTTTGGGAGTTAAAAATGATTAAAAAACATTTATATAATTAAAAATATATTTGTACAATACGAAATAAAATTAATTTTTTATGAAAAAATATAGTAATTAATTAAAATAATATAAATTATATACGATTACATATTATTTTTTTATTTAAAATTATAAAAGGAATTTTATTTAATTTGACATCAAATATGTGTAAATTTATATTATAGAAATATATTTTAAGATTAAAACTATCAAAAGAGTAATGTATATAAAACATAATTAAATTATTCAATTTATTCAGATAATAATTTATTAATTTAAAATATAATTATATATATATATATATATATATATATATATATATATATATATATATATTGATTCATTTCATACGATCATGTTTAGACATATAAATATGCAGATTAAAATACAATATCATTAAAATTTATATAAATACGTACATCGAAGTATAATAGTATATTACGTCAAATGTAATACTTTCATTCATTATTAATGCTAATGGATATATGCTCTATAAATTCTTGACATTTTCCGAGGTGATCAAAACTCTCAGTCCCAAGTTAGAGAAGGCGAAATAAATTATTCATGAAATTATCCACGTAACGGTTAAAAGGGGAAAAAAAGTACGGGTAATACTAGGCGGAGTAATTTTTATATATACAGCAAATAAAAAAAAAACATGAAATAAAAATAAAACGTTTACAGTTGTTTATTATTTCGATAGATATTACCGGTAAAATTTTAAGCGGCTTTTTTTTTATTTTTTTGGAAAAAAATACCGTTATTTATCGATTCGCCGTTAAATATGACGGACTATTTTGTACCAGGCGTTGTACGGGTACAATATTCTATGTGAATTATGTTTTAAATTTTGTGAATAAATTTTTGAACGCAAATCGATAAAATACGATTACATCGTTCGTTATCGAGATAAAAACTTTCGAACGATGATAAAGTCAAAAGTGAATACCGCATAATGGGACGGGTTGTAAATTTCTATTGAATAAAATATATTATTTTATATATTGCTGTTTTCCGATGTATTGTATTTTCTTCGGAAAATTCGAATACTAAATATCGACTATATAATATATGTATAATATACGAGTGTATGATGAAAATGTATGGATTGATCATATCCATCACTTTGGGAAGTATCATATACAAGTATGTGAAGCTGTTGAATATTTTGTTGAGTCGTGTAGTATTTTATAGAGAGAATTTTAAAAAGATGAAACTTTTAGTATCATGAATTTATAATAGGTAATAAATAGAAGAGTGTTGTATAAAATTTACTGCATTACTTTTATGTATAGTGGAAAAATTGATATGTAAAACATGAATTATTTGTAAATATATATGTATTGAAAAGTATGAAACATGAATTATTTGAGTGAAAAGTATTTAATATATGTGTTTTCTAAATAAAAATATTTAAAATTAATTGCTTAGATTTACATTAAAATCTTTATTTTTGAATTGTAATGAATTTTATCAACTATTTTCAAAATTGTTATATATTTATGATTTAAATTTAATTTTCATGTCATATTTCTATCTAATGAATAGGAGGTGAAAAAAAAAATTATGGGACAACGAAGTTTCTAAGTTTTATTTATATTTATTCATTGCAAATGTTTTCATTTACGAAGGTAGTCATATTTTTTCAACGGTCGTATCTACATTTTTAACGAATTGTTAGTAAATAAAATTTTCCTACGTATTTATTTTTCTATAAAAGAGAGAGATTTATTTAAATTTAATATTTTTTATATACCAATACCAATTTATATATATATATATATATATATATATATATATATATATACAGTCAACTCTTTTTTTTACACGGTAGATAGGTACCTAAGTAAACGTGTAGAAAAAAATCGTGTAAATAAATGCATACGACATATGGCAAATTTGGAGATATGTTCTACAACTTCAAAAAGTCGTGTAAGATGAATAAATTCTATATATTTTTTTCAAGAAACATTGTGCAAAAAAGTAATAATAAAATTCATATTATATAAAATAAAAAAATATTTTTATTATTAAAAAATAAAATTGGTATTCAGTGAAAATTCAATTCAATTCAAGGTACAAAAATTCAAATTGAAATTAGGAATTAAAATCAATTTTGCAATTATTCATCGTTACTTGAAAACAAATGTGCACGTTTATTTTGAACTAGACTAGACTAAATATGCTATCATCAATAGATATGTTAGATATGTCTAACACAGGCGTGTCAAACTAATAACATAAGTTTTATTTACTTAGTTTTGGGCAGCACTTTAAAAAAAGTTACTAACATGATTACTAAAATATCACTTATAAATAATTTAAATATCACATTATAATTTTATTACATTATTGCGTTATTTCAAAATCGTGTATAAAAATGTAGTGTAAAAAAAGAGTTAGGTATATATATATGTGTGTGTGTGTGTTTGTAAAATGTTATATTTAATATATAAATTATATCCAACTAAGTTTTTATATAGATCAATTTAAACTTTTCGTATATGTATATTTAAATTTATATCTGTTATATTGTAATTTAACTTTATATCCATGGTATTTTATATTTCGTATTAATTTATAAATAAAATAAAATTTGATTAAATATGAAATAAAAGATGAGTACGTTATAGGAAAAAATATCATTTCTGTAAAATATAAATATTGAAATTTTAAACATTCATCGTAAAAATAAAAAAAAAAATATTAATCACATAACACAATTTTGAATTAATCAAAGAATAAAGCATAAAATGCATTTATACGCGTCGCGTTCAGATAAGCCGGCGAATTTTCAGTTTTTTCCCAACTCGCTTCGAGGAAAAGCGTCGGAAAAGGGGGGGGAGGGGGAGTGCCGACAAAAGGGAGTGTTTTTTTTTTTTTTTTTTAGAATAGGGGGTTGTCGGTGGTTCGTTCGCGATACGTCGAGTGCATTATGCGGTATACATTTAAAAACGTGTAAAAGGTTTTAAAGTATTCGAGATTATGTTCTCGTCGCGATGGTCGTGCGCTATTTGAATGCAAACAAGATGTCGCGTGCGAAGCAACGAACGAACGACGCTGAACCGTCCCACCCATACCGGCTTTACGACGCCGTAAAACGCGACCCGCTTTTTAAAGGATCGCGAGGTCGATTCTAATTTTTTCATTGTTTATATATATATATATATATAAATATATATATATATATATATATATATATATATATATATATATATATATATATATATATAGTTATTTTATTTTACACCTGTATTATGCGCGAGTTATAATATCGTGTTTTATTGGATGTGTATATAAAAGGTTTCGTGGTCGATTTTCAGTGAAAATATATTATAATAGTAATATTGCCATTATTAAGATCATTGACGATAATGATAAAAAAATATTATTATATATTTTTTTTTTTAAATATATAATTAAAATTTTTTCTTTCTCTTTATACCGTCTCCATAAAAAGATTGATTCACGTAAATAACGAAAGATTTCTCACAGTTAAACCAATGTTGAAGATCTTTTACTTCTAAAATTATCAGAAGAAACGCGTATTTATCATTTCTTAAGATGTGATCAATCTATTGATTAAAAATTAAATATTTTTAATTATATCTTAATATAGCTTTAATATTTCTTATTGTTTAGTGTTAAAATCAGCTATCTATAATATATTTATTAAAGTTTAGAAGGTTAAAATTAGATTTATTTAATAATATTAATTTCATATAATAATTTGGAGAAGATAAATATATTTTAATTTTAAATATACCGAGTATATAATTATTATATTAAAATATTACAAAAAACTAATACTTATTTGATATAAATTTGGAAAACTATATTGCCTCTTATATGGATGTCACATTTTCCATTTATTTATTTATATAATATTTAACATAAACTTATTAATTAAAAATCAATATTAAATTACAGGCTTAAAATTATCAATTGTTATATATATATATATATATATATATATATATATATATATATATATATATATATATATATATATATATATATATAATAGAAATAGAATATTTAATATTATAATAATATTATATTACATTGTTTTTAAGAAAATACAGGTAAAGTATTAAAACAACAATAGTCTATAAATAAATTTATTTATTGTTTAATATAATATTATAAAAGGGTTGATTTTAAATTAAATTAGACTTTATTATGAGTGTTAAGAACAGGAAAAAAAAGTAACAAGATGTAAATTTGCCCATATCATCATAAAGGTATGGTAATGTAAGAAAATTTCATTGTGTATGTAATTAAAATACAACCTTGAATTGAGTTTGTTATCATTTCACATAAATTCCTTAAGAGAATTTAAATTTATAACTCAGAAAACGCAAATGAATACAGATGAACTTATATTCGATTATAATTTATGTGTAATATTTATGTATATTCATGAAAACACATTACATTTTAGTAATTGAGAAAATTTAGCAATCTTCAAATTATACAATGTAATTGAAAAATAACGATAAATTTAATGCCTTTCACTTCTCGTTATTAAAATTGTATTATTGCTGAAAACGTGAAAGCTCCTCTCTGAAGTATTGTACACTAAAATATAATAAACTATATTACGCGTAATAAATTTAATATTTTAAGTAATTTGTCTGGAATAATTACTTCTAAAATATGTGCTCAATGTTCTAAAAGATTAATTATAAAGATAATAATTTTATTATACTTGTACATTTTCATTACTATTATTAAAATGTTGTAAATAATTTAATTAATTATCTAGATAAATAAAAAATGAAATTTAAAAATAAAAATGAAATATTTGTCTACTTGAAATACTAAATATGATCGATTTATATATATATATATATATGCTATAAATTTTTCAACGAAATAAAAAGGATACATAAAATTTAAATGCTATGTTAAATGTATGTATGTATGTATATATATATATATATATATATATATATGAATATTTTTTGTTGAAAAGCATTCACGAAGAAAAAGTCGCATATTTTTCTTCTTTCAAAAGCGTTAGTTTAGAGGCCGATTCGATGGTGGTTTGGTTTTGGCCTATATTTGGCAATGGAGTCCTTATAAAAAAAAGCCAAATGTCCTCGTAGGGGTGTCACAACGACGCAGTAAACCCCCAACGATAGGCAATATAGGTGGTAAGGGTGAAAAATGGGTAGTGAAATATCGGTGAGAGACCTAACACTTGTCACACACCACCTTCCTTCAGCATCTCATACCGTCGCCATCTTTTCACCGAGGATGGTCCTTGAGATATCCGGTACTCGAGGAGTTTCATCCCTCTTTCTTTTACGCGTCGAAGCCTCTCTCATTATCGGCAAATATTGTGCACAAGGGGAAAGAATCTATCAATGAGTATGACACGCGTAAAATAAATATAAGCGTATTGGATATTATCAATAAGGGTATGTCGCGTTCTGTTTATATAGATATAAAATATTAGTAACATGAAATATTGAATAGAAACAAAATTAATGAGCGTATATTCGTTTTCATAGTACATTCATAATTTAAATATACTATATAAATGACTTTATTTAAATATTATTACAATTATTTTTAATTAAATATCAGTATAAATAAATATGCTCTTTATTCATAGTATATGTCTATATAGTTCATATAGTAACAGAGGTCTTAAGGTCGCATGTGACCTACTGAACCAACAAGTGCGTCCTTGTATGTTCTCGTGTAGTTTAATTTTTCTGTATTTTTTGTTATGTTACATATGTAATTTTTAGTCTATTAAGTGTAAATGGGACCGTGGATGAAAACTGGCCTTCATGAACTAATAAGTTCCCCACTCCTAGTCTATAATTTCTTATTATGATCTATATATTATATAATTATAAGTTATTATGTGATCTAAATAATGATAATTGTTTTAATTTAATAAATTTTAATTATTCAAAAATTAATAAAATATATTTCGTTCATATATTTATACAAAATCAATATAATAAAGTGACATATTTAAAAACACATAAACGTCTTATTATCATTTGCAAAAATTAATAATTGTATAAATAATGGAAAATAACAGTGGTTAACATTATTTAGTGATTTTAGTAACAAAGAGTTTCTAAATAATTCAACTCGTATTTAATTTCATTTTTAATTCGAGTGTTAACATCTAATATTTTTTTTACTATAAATCACTATTTATTAGTACTAAGTATGCTTTTACTCTAGTACAAAATTTTCTTCAATATGTTTCTATGTATTGAAAAAAGTTTATATTTTATAAATTAGTTATATATTTAATACTCTCTCTCTCTCTCCCTCTCTCTCTCTCTCTATATATATATATATATTTTTTTTTTTTCAATAAAAAAATGCAAAGTATCGCTTATATTATATTGAATTGATGTAAAAACGTAAGTGTACGGTGAAATATCAATTACGTGCGATAAACCGGGACCAAACAAGGAAAACAAGGAGCAGTACGTTTCCGTAGCGAATGTATCGACGGGACGTTTATACGTTCATTTCAGTCACGAACAAGGCGAACCCATATAAAAAGTCGGTCGTTAGGCCGTTTCGACGGCAAGCCGGTAGCCTTAATGCGCTATTTCCGAATGAAAAGAGAAGAAAAAAAAAATATATATATATACATATATATACACGGTAAAAGAGAGCGGAGTAGGGGGTAAAGAAAAAGAAAAGCGGGCGAAAAAAATGCGAGAAAATGCGGTACACCGGTTTATCTTTGCGCGAAGAAAACTCGGATGCTATTTTTCCGCATGGAATGCTCCTTGTCGTGGATTTCATATTGTGCTATTAGAAATTACACGCGGAATCCGACTCGTGTAATATTTTTACTGTTGAAAGTTTGTTGTTTTTCCGGACATTTTATGCGTATAATAACACTATTTTAATCATATTATCCTTTTATGGTATAACGTAAAAATGATAATATATTGTGTAAATACATAAGATATACATGTCATTACAAATAATATTTATTTATATATTATAAATTAAAATTGCAATATCTTTTAAAATTATTTAGGAAATCTATTATTTTAAATTTTATTAAATATTTGTCATGAATCTTAAAAAAATAAATAAATTGGCGTTATGAAGTACAAAAGATAAACCTTGACCATTGAAAGCGTTGTCACGTCAACGATTTATATTTTATTTGAAAACAGTATTTGACGATTTATATACAGTTAGCGATTCAATTTTGTTAAAAAAATATCTAAATTTTAATTGAAGATTTTTCGCGCTATTATATTAATTCATTTTTACTAATTTTAATAATGATGAGTAAAATATAAATACTGAGATCGCATTTAAATTTATCTATAATGTTCGAATCACGTTTATATTAGTTTTAATTATATTATATTACTATATAAATAATGGAAAATCATCCAATATTACTATATTCATTTTTTTTAATATTTATATATGAAAAAAGTAAACGTTGAAAATTGGCGAATGCATTCACAGTTTGCATCGGATGGTAAGCCGATAAGAATCGGCATTCGCGGCACCTTCGATATATATATATATATATATATATATATATATATATATATATATATATATATATATTACACGAAGTAAAATTTTTATATTTTCATTTCGTCGACGTCTGAAACTGGCAGTGCAACCGAAAAAAAAAAACACAACAAAACATAAAAAACTTTGTTTTTGTTGTTGTTTTTTTTTCCTGTATATTGTATACGGCGAAGGATATAAATTTAGTGTAGGTGTTTCGACTGCAGCAATGGCAGAGCACAAGCTCGGCTTTATAAATCAGGATAAAGCGAGACCACGTTGTCGGCGATAATCTTGTGGATTTAGCACTAACGTATTATATACGCCATTGCTGGAATCTTACGGTCGATTGTGTCCAATTGCTTTTACATGAGATATTAAATCGGAAGAAAAAGGTCTCGTTACTACGGGATCACTGTATCGTATTTGTATTATACAGCGGGTATGCCGCGTTGAGAAGATAATAAATGTAATATGTGTCGGTTTTTGTGATACGTGTGATTGAATAAAAATTTTAATTCCGATACCTTTGATAATATTATAATATTTTTTATTGCACACTTTTATTTAACTTGCACTGTTTTTATGTTTGTTGGTTTGTCGGAGTGGAATCTTGTAATCGAGTTTTTGATTACTTTTCAAAATTTAATTGAGTTAAAATCTCGCATGCTTGCGCATTTTCAATGACAATTCATTAATCGATCGGCATATTTATCGATTAATTGATCAACCATTGATAATTCATTAATTAAAATTTCACAGCGAACTCTATGTGCAGTTAAAAAAATAATATAATTTAATATTTATATTAATAAAAATAATTTCCTATTTCAAAAACAATATTACTTTAATCATATAATATTTTATAAAATATATATATCCAGAAAACACTTCAAAATTAATCATAATACAATTTAATTGTATTGTATTATGAAATACAATATATTTGAATGAAAGTTTTACAGTTTTACAAACGAATTCAAAGTTTGTTGTAATAAAAATATAAACAAAAACCGCTTTTAATAGGTAAAAGTTATATATTCAATACGTTTTCAACATAAAAAACTTTTTAACTTTAAATTATAGTGTTTGCGGTAAAAATTATGATTAAAGTTTAAAACGGCGGAAAAACATAATCAAAGAAAGAAACAAGTGTAAAAAGAGCAGGGAAAAAAAATGAATTTTTTAATTACTATGCAAACAAGTTCAGCTCGTTTCGGTCTTGGAAACAGTTTTATTCAAATACTTAGTGTTTGAAATTTAATACCCGCAAAATACTATTTTTTTTTTACAGTAAAAATTTGAATTTGACTATGGATTTTACATGTATAAATTTTAAAAATGTGATGTTATATTAAAATAAAAGAGTTTTAGTATTTTTAAAATAATACATCCATACTTTTTGGAAGGTCAAAATATTTTCCTCGTCAGAAATATATCTTAATTACAATATTTATGCAGATTAAGAGCGAGCTAGGGAAAAAGTCGACTCGCTAACATTTTAAAGATTAAATTGGGAAAGCAAAGTTTTTTTATTATTTTCTAACAAGCCATTAAAACTTGAGAGGAAAAGAGAGACATCGCAGTATGAGGGAAGTTAGGGTACCCCGAAGAAACGGAGGTGTGAGTGTACGTCGAGGGCCAGGAACCAGCTGCACAGTGAGGGACTTAGGTAGTCTTGCGGAGGACTTGAGAGGATTTGCTTAAGTGTTGCGATGATTAAACAATGTAACTTATTCTTAATCCTCGTAACTTTTTTAAGTGCTCTACTTACAAAGGTCGTAAATATAATACTTTGAATACACGTACGTATATGAAAGGGGGTGTGAGGTGAGGTGTGGTGGGAGGGGGTGGCATTCGATACAAAAAAAGTAAAATTGACCCTATTTACAAATGTGTATTTAACAATATTTTTGATTCTATAATTTTCATGTTTTACATGAATATTGAGATAATATAGACTATTTTTTACATAAAAAAATCTAAAAATCGATTTAGCTATTATAAATAAACAACATTTTTGTTTGGACTCGGTGTATTTAGTTCATATTTTACCATTAAATTTTCTCGTATGTATGACCAACAGTAGTAACGTGGGCATTATTTATACTAAAATAAATTTGAACAATAATAACGATCGAGCTGCAATAATATTTCTCAAATGCAACTGCATAAAGTGTGTCGCGGTTTACATATTGCATGCTAACTATGTAAATCATTTCTACCGATGGTTTTATCTCCAAAGGCCATTTCGCAATAATAAATTTTTAGGGTGAAAATGAAATACTTTTAATATATATTATCACAAACAATAGTATATATTAAATATAGAAATATATGCATAATTTAATTATTTACTTCTACAAAATGTTTACTTGAAATTTTGAAACATATAGAGATTTACTTTGAAAATTTGTATCTATAAATAAATTTAATTGCGTTGTTTGTACAAACTATGTCATAATTCAACGATTTTCTATTAATATATTATATACATGTATATATGAAGAAAATCTAACAATATTATTTGATGTTTCAATTCACAAAATTGTACCTCATTTATTCGTATATATAATATTTATATATAAAAGATTCACGTGTTTGTAAATGTACAACATCTAAAGTAAAGGAAACAATAAGATCAATCTTTGAGAAGATACAATGAAGCTCGTCAGGCAGATGTCTCAATTATCGACCTCTCGTAGCAGCACAGACAGAGTATATAGAGCCGCAGGGCTACGACTGCGGCTACGACTTGTCAGCTACAATATACACAGAGCTTTCACTTACATTGCAAAAGAGGATTTGATTTGCTTTGTCGCAGTCTAAAGGAGAAGTCCTTAAATGGATGTAATGATAATACGACAGTTTATTGTTACGCATGTGCGATATAAAACATTTCGTTTAACGTATATTTATTTAGATTTATATTATAATAATAAAATAAAATATTATATTATAAATATATATTATCGTAAAATGAGAAAATATTGAAAAAATATATGAAATAATAATTCGTAAATAAAAGTATTATATAATTGGAAATTTGTGTGTCAGACTAACAATTTAGCGAAACATAAAAAATATAACTCACGAAACTAATAAATTAGTATATTAAATGTCGAGGTCGAGACCTCTCGATTAGTAATGCAATATTTTATGAACATACGTTAAATTTGATATAACGTTCTACCCAAAACTTGTTAGTAACCAATATGTGAAAATTTTACAAATAATGTATGTAATACGTAAATTTGCAACACACACAAGTATTTAAATTCACTCATGTATTTTATAAATATACATAAGTTGAATTATTTAAAGTTAAATT
Source organism: Leptonema lineaticorne (assembly GCA_024500535.1). Classification (NCBI taxonomy): domain Eukaryota; kingdom Metazoa; phylum Arthropoda; class Insecta; order Trichoptera; family Hydropsychidae; genus Leptonema; species Leptonema lineaticorne. The sequence continues at coordinate 2,730,603 of JANIJI010000010.1, forward strand.
TATTTTTACTAATTATAATATATGTAAAAAAAAATTAGATTTAACACAGTCATATTTCAAGTAAAAATATAGATAAATTTCGTCTTGATCTTGATATACGATATACTATAACTAGATTTATAATTTTAAAATGTTGATAAAAAAATAATAATGAGAATATTATACAGATATTTAATAAATATATAAAAAAAAAAATATATTATGTTTTTCTTCATACATCTCTTTATGTTAAAATCTGTCGATCGTTATTCTAATATCAATTTTTGATGTTGCAACTTTAAAGAGACATATTTAAATTTCATCCAAATTAAGACAACATATCAAAACAAAAAAAAAAAAAAAAGAAGTACACCGTGAATTGGAATTAATTAAAAACAATGAAAATGTAACGTATTTTTATAAAGCATTATAAGAATAATTCGGCAAAGCTTAGAAAGCACAATGCGCAAACGTCACGATTTCGCCGTCTTAAATTTCGTTATTTATTTTGTTCGAACGCAATATTTGAATATTTGAACGGCAAGTATTAATCGGATCACCAACGATAATATCTAATATCCGTTTCGTTGCTTTTGCCACCGCATACATAAATAAACAGCATAATTTCAATGCCTGTTTGCCGATCGCTCAATGCTTGTGAGGCTTCCTTCCTCTGGGCTCGAACCGATAAATGATGATCTTCCAGATCAAATTTGCTCTGAATAATGCGATCGGTTCGGTCGACAGTCGTATAGCTTTGTGAAGGCGTCTACTTGGATTAATTTTATATCTTTGATTCGCACGCATATACTGAATATATACGTATACATATGTATATATATATATACACATCATTCTAGTCTTAGAAGGATAAACAAAGGTTCTATCCTCTGATTTTGCCATTAGAAGAACACCACCACGTCGTAACTGTTTGCGTCGCACAAACAATTATCGTTTACCTCTCACTTTCTACAACTACGCATCGCTTCTGTTCTACTGTGGCCCGGTATGCTCTATTTCGCTAGTTTGTATATATATATATATATATATATATATATATATATATATATATATATATATATATATATATATATATATATATATATATATATATATATACACATAATGGATGACTTTCCTTCTCTAAAGATGTTCTGTGCTCATTATCGTGGAAACATTAGTGTAAATCTTGAATATTTGATTTCGATCACCGCACGTTAGGCAACATCTTTTACTTGGTAATATAATAGAAAGAAACACTTTAATAACTATATATATTTATTATATTTTTGACTGAAAAAAAAAATTATTTAAAATATTTAAATTTATTATTAAAATATGTAAGTTGATATGAGATCAAAATTGATATTATTGGAAAGTAATATAAATTCTGTTTATATTTATTAGAAGTAGATATCAATTGTTTTTTTTTTTTGCTTAATTAAATCTACTATAATTTTCATTAGAGTTTAGATCAAAGATAGAGAACGTGAATTTACAATGAAAAATTGCATAATACTAGTTGATTAGATTGAATTCGCCAACTAAAAAAAAAAAATAAAATTAATTAAAATAAAAAGTGGAGTTTTTCTTTGAATATTATGTCGTCAAAATGTATTTGCAGGAAACTAGATGAGATTAAATCAGAGTTATGTATCAATTTTTGTGTAGTGCAAGTTTGATATGAAATATATGTATAGTCTTTCGTTATTTTAAAAATAAAGTTTTAGAAATCGATGTTATTACGATCAACTCAATTTAAACGTCTAAATATTTTAGACTTTTCATTTACCCGATTTTACACTTTTTTATTTTGTATAATGCGGTCTCTATGAGAGATCATTGCCGAAAAATAAGTGTTCCCCCACACCTAGTATAGATTAATAAATATGTAGTTAAAATTTTTAACTGATTAAAGGTAATATTAACAGGTTGATTGATGATAATCGAGAACAAGGTCTTTCGTCGATCTCAAGTCGTACACGAGTTAGTTATTATATCGAAGCCTGCGCCACCGGTTAATTTATTCTGTTGTTGATTGCGAGAGACGGTTCAAGCTATGTTTTAACATCGTGTTTGCTAGAACCGGGATTTGTCCTGCGGGCGACTCTACAATAACTAAATCAATTGTCCTGTGATTGTTGCTGTCGTCGTCCTTTTTGCACAGGGTGTTAACAAAATAATGCTACTGCCGTTTCTAACAAAGCGCGTCATTATTGAACGTGTTCCGCATTGCCTCTGGGAAAATTCGTTGTATTTGTAGTGCGTTCAATTTTCCCGATATATATATACATATATATATATATATATGTGTGAAAGTGGCCTCTTTATAGTGTTTGATAGAATGTTAGAGCTATAAATTAAAAAATATGTTACATAAAAAAAAAATAGATTATAAAATATTAATATGTTTAATATAATATATTGTTGGAATATGGATATATAATAATATAGAAATATTTGTATATGAAATTGAAATATAGATTTCTGTTATTGTCGTATTTGTGAATTTGAAATCAAGTAAATCTATATGTTTGTTCAATTTCACGTACGTGTAATTTGATAACGAATATGTCTGATTTAGTTCAATATGAACATTGTGCGATCATTAAAAGTAATGGTTTATTTGGGACATTATTAGAGAAAATCTTTATATAAAATTTGATAAAGATTGCGAAAAATCGTCCGACTTTCATATTATGGCTACGTTAGAAATAACTGTTATTATTACACTACGTATATCGTTATTTTTTATGTGATTACGTCTTTAAGAGAGATAAAGTTATTTTATGTGATATATTATTAAATATATCGTATTGAATAGCTTGATAACTGGATGAATAAATATTGATATTTCAGTAAATAGATAAAAATAAGCATTTCTAATAAATTAGGAGAATTATTTTGTAATATATAATAATAACAGAATTTAATATTTTGTAGTTTTAGAAGAAGTTAGAAGGTTTCGAATAATAATTATACAAAAAGCAGAATATTTTAGATTTAGAGAATATTAAAGTTTTCATGGACTAATTATGCAATAAATGAGTATTAAAAACTATTGTATTGTAAATACTAGTGTATTACAAATAATAAAGAGTGGTATTTGAAGAAAAAAACAAGTTTACAATTGTGAAATTTAAAACAGTGGCTACATTTTGAAAACGTATTAGTAAAATTAATTTATTATAAATAAAATTATAATATTTTCTTTAAGTTTTTATATATTCAGTTTAACACTCAAACACGTTCCTTTTTGATGAATCGAACACATTGACATATTTTTATTAAATTTTAAGACGAAATATTAATATTAAAAATATACATTTATATATATATATATATATATATATATATATATATATATATATATATATATATATATATATATATATATATATATATATATATATATATATATATATATATATATATATATATATATATATATATATATATATATATATATATATATATATATATATATATATTATATAAAATCGTTGAATTAATAAATATAAACTATTTTTTCATTCTATATTGAATAAATCAAACGAGATTGGCATAAACGGAAAACGTTAACTCGTCAATGTCGCGAATCAAAAACTTTCGGATATTCCGTATCGTATTACCTCTCTTACATCTATATCAAACTATATATATATATATATATATATATATATATATATACGTGCGAATAGCAACATCGCTATACGAATGAAATCAATATTTATATCGGATAGAAATCTATTTAACGAGGTGTAAAATGAGCGGCATTACGGAATGGTATCGGATGAAAATCGACAAAGTTCTTGTTTATCTATACGTGACGTCGTATCGCCGCGAAAAGCCCCGTCGGCTGGCAAAAGTGGCGAGTTTGAATTCACAAAGTGTGCAAACTCCAGAAAATCTTATCTCGTTTATTAGATCGATAGGTCGTGTACGACAATGAATATCCTCCGTGCCGGCGTTATAAAGGCGATGTCATATATATATATATATATATATATATATATATATATATATATATGTGTGTGTGTGTGTGTGTGTGTGTGTGTGTGTGTATTTCTATCGGTCTATTGAACGACGACAAACGGCACACTTCGCACGTCTGTTTTCGGGCCCGGTTCGTGCTGTATGTGAGACGGTCGAACGACGAGTTCGCGCTCATATATATATATATATATATATATATATATATATATATATATATATATATATATATATATATATATATATATATATATATATATGTACGTGAAGTGAGTATTTGACAAAAATCGCGACGTCGCCTTTAGGGTGTCCGCGTATTACGATTAATGATGCGGTACAAATGGTTAAAAATTATATGAAATATAAAATTGAATTAATTTTGTAATATTTTACATTGCGCATGGTAGATAGATAACAATTTTTACAATTTTTATTATATTTACGATAAGTAATTTAAAATTAAATGAAGCGTGTTAAATTGATTCGTCGATCATGGAACTCAATAGTAATGCTTTTCTTTTTTAAAAAGAATATTACAGAATATATAGAATGAAATACGAAAGGGTAATGTGATGGAAAATTATATGTGAAAAATAAATTCATATGATTTCACGTATAATATTAAAAATTGTATACTGTTTTAAAAAGCACATAATATAATAATTTAAAAATTTTGTTAAAATATTCTTTGCATATTTTAGTTATTATATTTTTGACATAATTATAATATAAAAAAAATATATATTTTATTATAAAATTTTTATTATCGATAGATAATATTATATATAAATGAAATCGATAGTTCAAATTAAATAGAATAATCGCCAAGTATAAGAAACTGGGTTATTCGACTAGAACGACTTTAAAAACAATTCGCAAAGATTCTCTACACGAGTTCAAAGCAAACGAGGACAAGTTCCGGAAAACGGTAACGTATGGACACCCCATCGCACTTCGAGGACGACTTCGTCGTCGAACTCGAAACGGTTGAACTTTTACAATGTTATCAGTTACTCACTGACGTGCGAGAAAGTCATTTTCAAAGGTTTCCCTACCCTCCACACACACACACACACACACACACACACACACATATATATATATATATATATATATATATATATATATATATACAGTGTGAAACGTCATTCTGTACACCAATTTGCTTTTGTACAACGTGCGGTGCGTTCTCTTCTATACCATCTACCCATACTATTTTTGATCGTGCCAAATTCTCGTTTCAACCCCTTCACGCCCGCTTTTCCATACAAGAATACACCACTGTTTTGACAGTGGAATATTCTTACGTAGTGTTGCTACTCACTTACTCACTTGAAACGAGCGCTTTTGCGACGAATCGACTCGACTTTGCCACGGTACAATTTTACGGACGTACGTGACGTATGTAAATGTATGAAATTGCGACATTTACATATATACAGCTCATTCCGCGTTTACATATTTAATTCATCCGACGGATTCATGCTATTTCACGTCGCGAGTTATTAATTTTACAATTTTTCTTCCGGCGAAAATTATTCAATTTTATACGGTTAATTAAATTTAATTGTTAACCCGTGCACGACGACGTTACGTACTAAAGATTTAAAGTGAAAGCATTTTTTTTTTCATATTACGTTCACACTGTGCGCCGAGAATAATTTCAGCATTACACAAAATGTGCAATTAAGTTACCTTTCCGGACTTTAAAAAGGAACGTTATTCCGTAGTGAATTATAGTACTAATGCAAGTGCACTGTTTTTTAGAGAAAATTGTGTTTATATTGTGTTATTCTTTTATGTTCAGAGAGACAAAATAAAAAATAATTAAAGAAACTTAAATATGCAGTTCACTTTGTAAGGGAGTTTCGTCCAAATTATATCAGCGAGTTATTTTTCATTCTCATATATAAAAAACAAATAATTTTATGATTATTTACATCATACTATATAGATAATTAAAATATAAATTGTTTGTACATCAAAGGACAAAGGAAAAAGATTAAATTATATGTTATGATTACATAAGTGATTATATAAAATGTTAGAAGAGAGTAAAATTAATCAATATTATATATATATAATTAAAATCGTTTATATATTACAAGTCCGTTTAGTAGACTTTAAGTTTAACATATAGAGATGGTTATAAAGATAGAAGTGGAATCCAATTTGGAAAGTAACATAACATGGTAATGGTCAACAGTGTGCAAACTCGTAGGGGTGATTAGTTAACTGGGAATCGAACGGATTGGTTGCAGTCAATCGATAATTACGAAGTCAATTAGTGTTATCGATTACAAGTATTTAACCGTTCAGCGTATTAATTGTTGCTAAAAAAAAAAAAAAAGAAGCACCAGTCTAATATAACATACGATTCGGATTAATCTCAATTGATTACCGCTTCACGTTCCACAAACGAATGTCTCTTTTTATTCGATAGTATTAAAAATGGTTTTTATGGTGTTGGAAATGATATTTTCGATATTATATAACGTATTTTTAGTTTTGGCGATTAAGTTTATTTTTTTTTATTACAGAAATAAATATTATGAGAATATTGCATAGGAAGAGATTAAACAACGTTATATTAAAGAATAGATTAAATTATTTATTTCAGGTGATCCATATATTTACAATGAAAAAGAGGACAGAGCGAAATATTATTAAAAAAAAATATTTATTGATACGTTATAATACTCAAAATAAAGAGGATTATTACTAAATTTAACGACATTTAGGAGGACAAAAAGGAGGACGGTTGGTAGGTAAAAATTTTATACAAACGTATTAATGTAACGATGAATCTATGAGTTAGATAATTTTTTTTTTCATGAATCGTAAAAAATATTTCTATAATATTATAGCTTTTTTTTTACGACATAAAAAAACTAAATAATAAATACAGCGAAAAGATACAATGAAAATAAAAATATCGCTTGCGGCGGGCAGCTTTTCAATTTGACTCCGCTATAATGTTATTTAACTTGGAACGAAAGTTCATAACCCCGGTAAAAATCATATAACCACGTAGATAAAGGGGGACGTTGCGCTCGTTTTACGTACTGCGAAAAAGGGTACGTAAGGTTTTTAAACGCGGTGCAGTGAACTTTTCACAGGAGGCGGGGTAGGGGGGGGATAGGGTTGGTTTTTTAGTGGTTCATTAACGAAATCATCGCCAGTTTTGTATAGTAGCCCAAAAAGTCGTGTAATGACATTATACTAAAAATGGTCATTTTATTAAGCGGCGAATTGCGAATATTGTACAATAAACGCAACCGGAGTAAACCTAAAATAAACCAATTACACGCCGTGTATACATTTAGATTATACGTGAGCGTTATGCACACACGTATCTTTATCACGCTTCTTTATAATCGTGTATGCGACGCATCAAAAATAGAAAACAGGGAATTCCCAAAGATTTTGAGCTTTTTAAATCATATTTAAAATATCTGTACTTATATATACTATTATATATTTATAAGTAGACTGCGTAAGACGTTTCCATCAATAATATTGCTTATAATTTTATATTTAAATAAATATTATAATTATTACATTAATTTGATAATTTTTATGGATATATATTATATACAGTGTTAAAAATCTAACGATTAAAGAATTTTATTTTTTCGTTTATATCGATATTATTTTCTTTGAAATAATCTCCATCACTATACTTTTTATATAGTCTTTCTAATCTTTAAAAGGTTTCAAGAATTTAATCTTTGGAATAATTTTAAATTTTCCTGATGACGCGCTTTAATCTAAAATATGCCTTTAAAATGACGGCCCTTAATGATTCTCTTCATTATACGCACGGAGCCATGTTTGGCAAATATGGAGGCTGGGCCAATGTTAGTATTGTTTTTCCCATAAAAAATTATGAATATTGTCACTTTTTCATTCAATTGATAAGTTTATTTTTTTGTTATTGTATTGAAAAATATATAATCTGTATAAATAAAATTCTTTATCTATATAGAAGATTATATAGATGAAATATTTTAATTATCAATTACATCAAATTATATCGTTAAATATCATTAAAAAAAATCGGATTTAAAAAATAGATTTCTGTTTGAATCGTTTTCGAATAAAAAAATATTAATTCCATACGCCTAGTGTAAAACAAATCCGATTATAGACTTAGTCGAAGCATGTAAAAAATAATAAACAAGGAAGATCAACTGTAAAATCCGACGATACATTCATTTTTTATTATTTTAGAAAAAAAAAGCTCTGGAAAAATTTTCATATTTAAAATTTTTAACTTCACACTTTTCTCTGAGCCATTGTGTATAAATATATATATATATATATATATATATATATATATATATATATATATATATATATATATATATATATATATATATATATATAAATATATATATATATATATATATATATATATATATATATATATATATATACACACGTGTGTGTGTTCGTATAACGATTGTCATAACGAGTTTCACACGTGCAACTGATGACATTTAATGGAAAAATCCGCCGATGTCAGCTCAACTTTTATATTGGATTTCACTTGTTTAACACGCGTTTACGACATGTTCAATATTAGATACTTTTACACATAGACACACATACAAATATATATATATATATATATATATATATATATATATATATATATATATATACAATAAAATATTTTTGCACGATTCATCTATTTTTTTTTACATCGGTCGTTTAGGGCGAGTTCGCGTTACGCAGAGGGTTAAAATGTGTAATCTGGAATTTTTATATAGACTGTTACGCAATTTTACGAGGTGCGAAATTTACAAAAGGAAATATAAATATGGAAATTTTATGAAACTCGCCAATGTGCGCCGAGATGAAGTGTATAATTTTGAAATGGTTAGATTGCGGAATAAATAATGTATTGCTGTTACGCGTTAACCCTTTAAATATTACTTAAACGTATTCGTGTGCCAGGTTTAACGTTAGTTTTTAAGGATTCAACTAGCGATTAAAATAGTGTAGTAATTTATTCATAATCCGTGTAGATTTTTACATATTTTAATTATATAATGTAAAAAAATATTGAGGTAAAATTTAGAATACTGATGTATTATTTAAAATAAAAATGTAATAAAACGTTTGGATGTGTTTTTGTTGTGAAACAGTTACTGTACATTTTCACACGGTATTAAAAATAAAAGTTAAATAAACAATACTCATTAAAATGGATAAAAATTTTGAATTAACTAATAGTGAAGAGGACTTTATTTTTAATGTGTATGGATATAAAAAACGGAAAGCTACTCCTCAATTGTAATTTAGTAATTTTTATAGTATTTCGAATATCAAAGTTTCTCACGACGATGAATGGTTAAATGTTACTGACACAGATGAGCGACAAAATTCGATATTGGATCAAATGTTTCTTCAACTATTAAAGAACCAATTGAGTATTTTAATCTATTTTTCAATTCATATACAAAAGCCAAGCTACAAATAAAAGAATTATCGACAAAATTTATATGGCACAGTTAGCATGACGTGCAAAAAGATGAGTTATGGGTTTTATTGGAGTGATATTGAATATGGGGACAATGCTTGTTGCCAATGTGCAAGAATATTGGTGAACCAAACATAATTTCAGAATTCCATTCTTTGTGGATATTTTTACAAGAGAGCGATTCAATCAAATATTTTGGATGTTATATCTGAAAACACAAAAATCTGACCCCAATAATTTAAGGTTACGTTTCCAAAAATTGAACACTTTTTTGGAATATATTAATGGAAAATTAAAAATCAAAAGTAGTATTGAACCACACAAAATGATGGAATTATGTTTTATCAATGCATACATCATATACAAAACAAATATGACAAAATATAATTAAAAACTTTTGAGCTACTTGCATTTTGTGAAAACTTTAGTAGATCAATTGGTAGGGGACTTTCGGCAAACTCGAAATAGGCCATCTACTTCTTCAATTGAAGACAGACTGGATGGCAAACTACATGTTTTGCGCAAAGGAACAAAAAAGGACTGTGTAGTCTGCTCACGTAGGGACAAAAAAGGGCAAAGGCATGAGACTTTCTAGTTTTGTAACACTGTCCTGGGCAAATTAGGATGCATTTCGGTGATTGCATTTTTAGGTACCATATATTAAGAGACTATAAAATTTGAAAATATTAATCAATTATCTTTATTTTCTAAAATAAATAATTTTAGACACTTATCTATTTGTTTTATTAACAATTTCCATGTACCTTTTGTCACTTTTTAAAAAAATATATTTTTTTGAAATCAACTATTTTTTCGCGTATTTGCAAAAAAGTACGCTCGAGTTGCTGGTAGAGATATATTTATTTATATATGTATAAATTTTCAATTTATATAGATATATATTTTTGAGATGGTAATTTTATTGCAAAATTCAAGGAAATAAAGTGAAATCAGATAAAGGATTTTTCGAATATACAACAGATAATAGCACTAAAAGATTGGTTTTAGAAGAGAAGATAATAAGAAACACATTATGAAAGACAAATCGATACTTAAAAATAAAAAATTGCTGCGAATCGCACTTTAAATTTACGTTGAAACGGAATGGAATATTTGGAAATTTAAAGAGTTATTTAACAAAATAAGAAAAAAAAAATGGTTTTAAATCTAAAATTGTTTGATTTGGTTTCAATTAAGACGCATTAATCACGAAACGAAGACGAGAGAATAGTGATTTTTGATAAATTACAACGTTTTCGCCGATGCTGCCGGTTGAAAGCGAACAAATATCTCGTCTAGGGTGTTTTAGCTATTATATAGCACGGGCAATTAACCCTCGGTAGTTCGGTGTGAAACCTTATTACCATTTGTCAAGAAACGCGTCTCAATAAATCACAAATGGGTGTTTTCAACCCGTTCCCCGTTTTAGGGTTCGTTTTCGTTTGCGTGAATGATGTGAAAGACGATTTTCATTCGCGGCAATTTGTTATTGTTTCGCGCGAAAGCGTTTACCGTTTGTCGTGTTTCAAACACGCCAAATGGAATTAAATCACTACAATTATTTAAATAAATTAACGATATACACGTGCTAACGATTATTTCGATTCATATGTGTATTAATAATTAGTCGGAATTATGAAAATGTTCATTGAAACGTAACATAATTTGATACATCAAAGGAATGATGCTAAATAAATTCGATTATCGATTATTTCAATAATCGCACAAACTAAAGTTGAATGATTTATATTTATTATTATTTTTTAATTTTATAATAAATAAGTATGTAATAATTGTCTCATATATATTATGAAGATTTGAAAAATATTCTTTGACACGTTTTTTAATTCATTATAATGATGAATTTAATTTTGAAGTTTTAAATATATAGAGTTATAATTGTAAATTAATATATATTATTTTTTATGTATGTTTTATATGTAAATCGAATATTATTTAATACTTATTAGTAAAAATAAAATTAATTTTATTAAATGAAAATAAAAGAAAAATTGGGATAAAATTCAGGTATTGTGTTTGTGATACAGTTTTTATAATTTATTGTGATAATTTTTGCATTGAAAACTGAAAGTAATTATTTATAAAATTATGATATTTTAATTAAAATATTATAATATATTCAAAGGTGATTGATTTTTATTAATTAAAAATTGTTATATTTTTATACACACACACACACACACACACACACATATATATATATATATATATATATATATATATATATATATATATATATATATATATATATATATATATATATATATATATATATATAAACACTAAACTATCTTGAAATAGTTTTATATTTCGAATAAAATACGTTTTCTATAAATGTTATGTGAACGAATCTCAATATATTCCATTATAGAATAATCACAGAAAGTTAAATTGTTGAATTATTTTTTTTATCGTACAAAAAAAAATCGATCGTAAAAGAGGCGACAAAAATATTGTCAAATAATAGGACAAAAAAAATATTCACTAGAATAAGGGTCCGTGGAAAATGCATTTTCGCGGATTTTCCCTCGCCTATGAGCAGCGGTGTCGACGTTTTCCAATCGGTATAGTTGGCTGGAAAATTGTCCTTTATCGAATATCCGATGCCGGGTCAGCAACCATCGGGTTTCGCACCCGAAAAGGGGGGTGGTTTCTGACGCAGCAACAGCTGGACCCTAACCCTGTCACAGCTGGTGGACAATACGCTCGAAAAAAGCCCAATATTATTTATGAGAGATATCGCAGGCGCATATTCTATATTCCGATATGTATATATCGGTGTCTATTGAAAGATACTACAGTATGGCAAAAAAAAAATGAATGTGTAAAAAATTCCAAAGGAATAAAATGATATAATGGAAAACTCGTTCACTCCGCTGTGCGTCAGATCAGGGTTAAGTTTAATATTTTGAGAAAAAATAGTAACGAATGACAAATTACAATTTATATAAAAAAAATCACGATAGAATTATATTTTTAAAATATTAAATATGATTTATGAATATTTTTAAATATTTAAAAAACAAAATTTAAAATTCATTATTATTTTTATATTTATAAGAAATGATTAATATTAATAATTTTATATTTAAGGAGTCAAATATGACAAGCAAGTCAAAAGTATAATAAAATAATAGATTTAAAGGATATAAATATGTATATATTTATATTTTGAATTTATATTAAAACATGATATACCATATATAAAAAAATATTTTTTATCTATTGAGTGAATGTTGAATTCTCTTGATAATTCAACATATTTTTATGATATTAAGATATTATTATGCGATTACGATATTTTTTTTACTAAAATATTCATAACAAAAACTGTTGAAAAAATATATAAAAAGTCAAATAATTGTATATAATGAATATTATTTTATTATTCATTAACGTTGAAAATATTTTTAATTAAAAATTATAACGCAATCACTAGATACTGTAGTGTGCGAAGAGCATATTTTCAAATTAATTAAAATTTTCCACTTCGATTATTTATGGCTTTCAGTGGAAATATCAGATTGCAAAAATTTTGCATATTGATGCAAATGCAGCAATTTTGAAAAAAATATCTGATTTGCATCGTTACAAAAGCAATCGAGATGGTTTCATTTGGAATACGGTTAATTTTATTTTATAAACAATCAAGATTTAATTATAAAAAAAAAATAAGCCTGAAACTGATTATTCTAAAAATCATTTTGAAATTATAAAAAAAAACTTGAAGGATATTAATTTATTATATTTTCTATGCACAATTTAATATTACAGTACATTGAAACGTTAAATACATTTATATAGTTTTAACTTTTTTTTCCTTCCGTTTCTAGGCAAAATTGTCGGATTCCCGTTTTCGTTTAGGCCCTACTTTCTTTATTGCAGAAAAGACCCAATTAAACTTCACAACGATCTTCTTTTCTTCTTTTATATATATATATATTTTTTTTTCTTCTTCATTCGTACGAAAGTTTGTTGCGAATATTTTGCCTCCGGGGGCAACAGTCGACTTTTGGGACTCAGAAATGAATCGTTTGTGCAACATACAACGTTCCCAGGACGATACTAGTTTTCGGGTTTCATAGTCATTATGATCCTTACGAGATATTTTATGCGAGTTCATTTCACTCAACGTCAGTTTTATTCGGCATCGTCGTTTCTAAGCCGAATTCACAAACATGTATATAAATGGTGTGTGTGTGTGTGTGATTTTTATATTTTTTTTAACATTTGAATTTGCTGTGAATTGCAGTCCTTTTTTTTGTTATAAAATTTTTAAACTTAAAAGATAATAATAAAAATAATAATAATGAAAAACGTATTATAATGGTCTTTCGTAAATGGGTCACAGTAAAATAAAAGGGCGCACGCGATTAAAAGCAATTTTCGTACGCACACAGCATTTCCCTTAATTAAATCGAAGAATATATTAACTGTTTTTTTTTTTTTTTTGAGAAAAGTACTTGTTTAATGGACCATTATCGCTGAATTGTAGTTTTGTGTAAAAAAAGTAGTTAATACTGTTAAAAGTGGAAACGAATTAATACAACGAATGTTTAAGTAGAAAAAGTATTTTATTTATGAAATATTTACGTTTAATTTTGAGCATAATTCGATTTTATATTTAAATAAAATCTTATTTATCGTAGACTAAAAGAAAAAATAGGATCTAAAATAAATATATATTTTGAATATAACCGGTGATATAATTTGCCGCAAGAATATATTGTTAATGTATTAATTGAAGATTAAATATATAGTTAAATTGAACAATATTTATAGTTTTTTTTTATTAAATTTATTGTAATTAATTAATTTTATGTACAAAACTGATGAAATAAAAGTTAAAGTATACACATGTTATTGTTAATATTGATGATTTGCAATAAAATTTGATTCTTAATATAATATTATATATGTATTACTTATATGGTAATTTTTAAGGAAAATATATTACGAAAGAAAAACACGGAAAATCTTAAGCTTTAGTCTGTCAAATAAAGATAATTAGATTTTGGGGTGTGTAACTAAAGTCTACATATAAATAAGCGTTATTTTATAATTATTCTAATAATTTTAAAGTAATTAAAATAACAGTAAATTATCACTAAAAATAATGTATTTCAAGATTATGATTACTTGTCAAATTGAGTTATTTCGTATCTGGCAAGTTAAAGGTTGAAATTAAATATTATAATAAAATTGTTTATATATTAATATATGTATAAAATTATACGCAATCATTTAGAAATATTGAATTTTGTATCTATATATATATATTTTTCTTTTTATTTTAAAAGACGGTTTTTCCATCGACCGGCCATTAAAAAAAATATGGGGGCCGCATTCTGCGGTTCAAAGTTTCCGCATACCGGGTCCGCCCATAAAAATGTAATCAATCATCCCCTTTTGTGGCGTTTTTTTCATACTTTTCTCATCGTTCGGCTCGCGGGCCAAAATTTCGCTACACCTGGCCACGACTGGGAAAAGGCTGCGACTCGTTTTCATCCGACAATTTTCACGGGACGACAAACGTAAAGCTCTGACTCCGAAAAAGAGACGAATCACTAACGAAGTTTCATTCAAGACACCGTACATATTTGACGAAAATTCTACCCGCTTTATTTCCACCCGGTGTAGCGCAATAATAATGATTACAAATTTTATGCATACGAATCTACATAAATTTATCATAATAAAATGGTGTATGTTGTATAATATTTTACGAAATATTTATAATATATAAATATAAAGCATCGTTTAAAGTTATAATTAAATATATATATATATATATATATATATATATAGGAAAATTCGTAAGAAAAACGATGGGAAAATGTTAAATTGATGAAAGGTAGAAAGGGTAGTAGGAGTTGAAACCGCCCCGATTGTTAAATTTGAGCATTTGCGGTCAAAGAAAATTAACAATTACCTATTCGCGATGAGAAATTATGGAAATATAAAGGGCAGCAGCGTTAATATTTTAACGAAGGGCGGTAATTAAATTTGTTCTCTCTTTTTTCGCATCGTTCTTCGCTTGTCAGCACTATGGTTCGTTTTCTTCCTTGGAATTATCAAAAAAGCTCTTTGATCGTCGTGCCGTTTTCGAATCGTGAGGTTTTTTAAAATGAACTATGAATTTTGTCGTTATATTTGCTAAGAAATATTTATATTTAAAAATCAAATCGTTGTTTCGTATTTTTATATGATTAAATCATAAAAAATATGTGGTGAGACTTATATATTGAACACTATATTTTGTTAAGAAGATTGAATGCAGACGTAAAATCTGAGAAAATATCATATATTCATACTACATATATAATAGAATTTAACTAAGATTAATTTTCTATTGTTGCATATTACTGTGAGTACCCAACAAGACCATATAATATTCAAGAATTATATTATGGTTAATGCTTAATATTTTCATTGAAAGTAATTCTCAATTGTTGTAGATTTTGCATTTTCCATTTGATGCTTATGTAGCTGTCGACCAACACTATTAAATTCTGTAGTAAGACCTTCTTATTCACGAGCAGCAGTAAAATCTTTAAGGGCTTTGAGGTCGTTAAAAGCATTTGAAATTGTTATTGAAATTTGGTCTGATATCTAGATTGTTTTCCTTCTTTTCAACACTATTTTCCATTTCCAACATTCGAAAAGTATATATCCATTCCAATTTTAAGAAAATTAAGAATAAGTGAATGTAGAGCAACTTCATGAAATGTATGTTCAGAACAACTGTTCAATGTATATAAGTGTGACCATTCATTTTAAAAGGTATCACCGTATATATACAATAAAAATTAAAACGTTTAATGAAAAAAAAATTTTTTTCATATAATATTTTAAAGTATGAATATAAAAATAACTAAGTTTAAAAAAATGCTAAAGAACGTATGAAATGCCATTGACCATTCATGGTGGCATTGTTTGAACACTATATTAATGCACACATCTGTATGCTGAAAAATGATGAGTTTTCAGCGAAAAATTTCACCATGGAAACTATTCGACGCATCCATTGAAATATTCACGTGCTCTCTTATGTGCGGATATACTATTAAGTTTATATTTATATAATATTCGTGTGCTGCATGCAAAATTTCTCTAACTTTTCAATTTGTTCTCCTTTCATCGACGCCGTCAAAGTGTACATCGTTTTTAAAATGGTTCACAAAGCGCTTTTTTTTATGTACATTTTTAATTATTTTTATCTTTTTTTTTTCAAATTATAAAAATATGTTTTTAAAAATAACAGTGGCGTTATTTCAGATTTTTATTTATTTTTACGTTTTCTAATTGAATTATTATATTTTATTTTATTAGGTTAAAAAAATATTTTCAACCTAAGTTACCTTTTAATTTTAACATAATTAGATATGTGAAATTGGTCAAAAAATCTATTACAAAATTCCATTCTAAACTAAAACTAAATCTTGAAAAAATTTATGATACCCGCCATCTGGTAAATATCATAGTATTTACTTTTTAAATATAAAAAGTTGAAAACTCCTTCTATATTATATTCAACTATAGAAAGTAGAAATATCAATAGAATGTAGTTGATTGAAAAACTTTCTATTACTATTTAAATTAAGATTTATGTTAAAAGCGAATCTTTTATATTCGATTGAAAATCTGAAAGCGTAATACTTTAGAGGATATGCATCAATCAACGAAGAGACTTAATTCAATCTTAAATTAAATATTTAACATTCAATTCGTCAACTGATGTTGTATATATTAGATACATTCGAATGAAATAAGTACTGCGTTTTAAAACGAACCGACATTTTTAGTATAGACCGTATATATCACATATTACAATGAGTAATATATTGCATTGAATATAAAATAAAATACATGAATATATATATATATATATACATTTTAAAGTTTTGCATATGAACATGAATGTAGTAGCGCGTAGTTTGATTAACGACCATGAATTTTCGATGGGGCGTTCACGATAAACATGCGGGCGAGCAAGGGTTGAACACGGGTCAGGGTTGCCACTCTGCGGATCGAGCTAGGGCCACCACGCAAATAACCGAAACCTTTCCGTGCTTCTCCTCCGAACGTCCCCCTTCTTTTTTTTTACCTCCTATGAAACCTCACTTATATTTTCGTTCTATTTCTGTGTATTTTTCCTCTTTCGCGTACCCCTTTTGCGCTACGGTCACCGATATCCAATAATATGCTCCGACGATTTTATGGCCGTCCCTCATCTCATTTGCAAATTTATACACGGCGAAACAGATTTTTGAACCGTAAAATAAATAATCAGATATTGCGTTATTCATAATTCAACGCGCGTTTTGCGAAAGTGATCGTTTGACGCAAGTGCAATGAAAGAAATGCGGATTTTTAAGCGTCTGTCATTAGTAATAATAATGAAGAAAAATATATTACATATATTTTTGTAATATCAATTTAATTGATTCATTTATTGTGATGAAGAATGATCAAGTATAAGAAAAATTAATACGATTGAATAATGGAAGCTAACATTCTAAAAATTTAAAGGCGATTTTCCGGAAAATGTTGTCAAAGAAAAAAATTATCGCCAAATCTTTTATCACCCACTTCTTTTTGTTCAACGTTCCCCAATTTTACCACAGATTACCATCATTCTTTTGAATCTTTCTAATGTTTCACGGAAGACAAAATTGCCTATTTTAGGAGTTATTCGTTATATATATATATATATATATATATATATATATATATATATATATATATATATATATATATATATATATATATATATATATATATATATATATATATATATATATATATATATATATATATATATAATTGATGACTTAATACTAAAAAGAAATCGCTGCAATGATTTTAGAAAAGAAGTTTAATATATTAGTGACTTATTGATGGTTTGGTTAAATAATCATTAAAAAAATAATTTCAAACATATATAAAATTATTAATTTTTTTCTATAAAAATATAATTTAAAATTATACGGAATTTTGCGTTTTTCTCTCATTGTTCTAAGTACATATAGTACGTGTATTTAGTAAATCAACGCTAACATAAAATTCAAAATGATCGTCACGTGTATTAACAGCACGAAATCAAGTAAATGATGTACCTTGGAAGGATTGTAAACATGCGATATATTGAATTTTTTAAAACATTATTGTGGAAAATATTGCGTTTGATTTTCAATAATATGCGATATCGTGACTGGATTTTTTTAATGATTATTTCAAATCTTGATAGTCAAAAATTAATAATTTATTTTTGAACTCAAAAGATTGGATCGTTTTTAAAGTACGTTTATTAAATGTTGAAAAAGTAATATAAAATGACACAACATTATTTAAAGTAACTCATATAGAAAATTTGAATATTTAAATTAGTATTGAAATAATTTTATATATAACGCGTTTCTTATTGTGGTTATAATATAATTAAAAATAATTTTGATATCAAAAATTATTAAGAATATCCTTGGTAAAATAGATGTGTTTTCAAAGCATGCAATTTGATATGTTGAACACGACTTTGAGCTTTGACAAAAAGCTTTTGCGACGTAAAAAAATATAGTGAAAATGCGTTTGTTGTGTCTTTGACACATGCACGCGTATGCAAGTTTTTCGCGTGGCCATAAAAAATTTATTAACGACCATACGTGTTGCGTGAGCTTTTCGAAAACTATGCATTAGAGCACGCGTAGGACCCTAAGGTTCAGGGCGAAGGGGTTCAAACCCATTTATCCCCCTCGGCGTAGAATAAATTCAGATTCTAATTTGCATATATATTGACGGGGGGAGATGTGGATGCTTCAAGCAATCCGGGGGATAGTTTTCTAATATGACCGGCATTTATCCGCAAATCTACCGGTTTAACGTAATCACTTGATAAAGGCCTTTCAAGTAAAGAAAAAAAGCTTTCGCCGCTCTTTGTTGAGCTTAGCCCTCTTCGTATGGGAATTTTCCCGTTTTTTTTTCTTTTTATTTTTGGAAAATAAACGAGGAAAAAATACATATATACACACGCGCGCGCGCGCGCGTGCGAGTGGGTTTCGATAAATAGCTGTACACGTGAACGGTGAACAATGAACGCCCTGTTTGTTGGCCCGACCCGAGAAAAACAGCCGGAAAATTTCGCCGCAGTTTTAATCTATAGTATATATCGCGATAAGTAGCTGAATCATCCAACGTTTTCACCATAAAAAGGTCGTCATTAGTACCTGGGTATGTTTTAGAGCAGCGATGTACAAATAATAACTCTCGAATTGTTCATTACTTCTGCATATCTCAAATGGTAACCATATTTTTTTTCAATATTTTTATTATCATTGGATAATATTTTTTTAATTATCTATTATCATAGATTTTATTTTTGGGTAAGATTTTGTCTTCTTTTAGAATTTATGATATATTTTTTGGTGAACGTTAAAAAAAATTAAATTCAAATCTTAATAGACTTTTCAGTACATTCATTTATTTATTAATAAACTTGAGATATAATACAATATTTCATGTGAAAAATTAAATTTATAAAAATATTTAACTAAGAATGATTAATAAAAGTGTTATTTTTTACGTTTAAAGTAATTTATAGAATTTTGTGTATATATTTAGAATATAAAATAAATGAAATTGTAATCTTTAAATATTCCACAATAAAAAAAAGATGAAGTTTCGCTGTTTACTGAAAAATTTTCTTCATTCATATTTTTTTTCGCCATCCCCCCATTTCTATATCTTTTTTAGCGTAGAATATATAAAAAAAATAAAATAACAAAGAAAAAAATAATCCCCGGAGTAAGTAAGCGTAGTTGAAACCGTCGTGACGTTTGAATAAAGCGTTTTTGATAGGAAAGAAAAAAAGTTGTGAGTGCTTTGGAACAAAGTAGAAATGTTGGAAATAAACAAAAATGTTGTTACGCTTGTATAAAATTGTTTGTTTTAAACGTAATATCAAGTTTAAACTATATAGGATATTATATTTAATAGAACCATATGTGATTTAAATAAAAAAAAAATGACAATATCAAATTATATTGAAATATATCGTTATGTAAACGGATTATTTCACAATGAAAGCACGATTTAAAAAAAAAACAACCGATATTAAAAAGTAATTAATATGAAATTAAAATAATTTTCATGCATACGAATTTAATAATAATTGCATATAAAAATGTTATTTTAAAAATATGCACTTAAATATTAATTTAAATATACTAAAATGAAATGAGAGTAAAGTGAAATTTGTGTTTAAATAAAAATGTGCACTAATACATAATTTTTAAAAATATATAAAGTAAATATGTATTTATATATATATATTTGTATATTGTGGAAAAATAAGACATTTTTATATGCTTTAGAATAGAAATATATTAAATAATGTGATGTGTGATAATTTATTTTGCAGTGCATATATTATTATATACATTTTTTATTTAAATATATATATATATATATATATATATATATATATATATATATAAATAAACAATTTTATATTATATATAGAATATCAATAATATATATTTATAAATGTGTGAAAAGTAGTGGAAGCCTATTTAATAGCTAAAAACTATTAAATATATTTGAAAGTAAATTTGACTGTACTTTGAGATCTTGTTTTATATGAACTATTGAAAAGATTTGAAAAGCATTGGTTTAAAGTTGGACACCTACAATTAAATATATATATGCATATATATTTATTCGATGTATTAGAGAACTTCTAATGTGCCGTTCAGTCGGCATATAATCGTTTTAGGCACGTGAGGTTTCATTACATATCCGACAGGTTGAGAAGCCTTCATATATCATTTTAGAACCGACATTTTACATTATCAAATACAATTCAATAGCCACAATCGTGTACATACACACACATGAATCAAACTTTGAACTTGGCAAACTTCATTATCGTTTGCTATAAAACGATTTCATTCGATTGTTGAACATATATGAATTATTAAAATTTATGGCTATTTATAAAAGTTAAACGTAATCAGATTGTTAATATTGTATTATATATTTTATCAATGAATATATATGATTAATATAAATTATGGATGTAAAAATATAGATTATTGGAATAACAATCGGAATAGATTTCAATTATATAAAGTATATTTTCAATAAATTATTACATAATAACTTAATCATATAATAAGAATTAAGTAATGATTTTATTATTGGATTTGGTAAAAAGTAGATATTAATTTTTATTAAAAATAAATAATATTAAATTTAAAATCAATACTTATAAAATATTTTATTTTATGTAATACATTCAAATACTTTAATTTTCAAATCGAAAGATTACCCGAAGTAACCGGCACGTTTACAAGATGTTTCCAGATGAAAATTCACTTAAATTGGTCGAATCTCTCCGTCGACGATGATAGAAGTAAGAACGTACAGGAAAACTATACGAAAAATGAACGAGACAAAGAAAGAACGAACGAACGAATGATAGAATGAAAAAGGTTTTAGTTTTGAACTAAAACTTGAACGATTTCGACCATTATTCCCGTACGATAACCGGTAATGGGTTCGGCGATGCAAGTGTTTCGCGCGCGATTTTCCCGGGGAAAAACGCGCGCGAAAAACGCCGACGAAAACTTTTGTACGCGATAAATTGAGGAAAAACGTTGTCCGGCGGTCGAGAGTATATCTCAAATCGGCCACTTTGTGAGCATATAAAGACAATTTGCCGTAATTTATAACGATCGCGTCGGAAAATCTCGAAAAATACATTTATATGTATATAATATACTGAGAAGGTATTGAAATTTTCAACGATATCTGACATAGTTCACCAATTATACACGTCATAATTTAAATATAAATATAAAAATATTTTCATTATAATTAATTTTATAATATTTTATACAAAATGTAATATTATATATTCAGTTTGTAATTATATAAAATTGTAGAAAGTACATTTAAAAAGAAATACGCTCTACTTTCATACTTATGCAACGCAATATCTAAATTAGTTATATTTTTTATACTTATTTGATATACTTTAAAGCTGTGCAGTATTATCATTAACTAAAGTGCTCCATTATCTCAACATCAATGATAATAATTTATGAAATATAGAAATGCATTACTTTAAAAAAAAATAAAAAGTATATTGATTAAATTGTATAATTTATTTTTTTAAACTTTTAAACATTCTGCGATTTGATGATATAAATTGATATTATATCTTTGTTTTATTAATGATAGTTAAAGTACACGTATGTTTAAAAATATAAATAAGATTTAAAAATCGATTTTTTTTTGATAAAATACCACAAATAATACTGTAATTCAATGTATTATAAGAGTAAAGAGACGAAACCTTTTCATCAACGTCACCCATTACAGTTACATCAATCTCCGAGTTTTAATATATAGGGATGAGAAGAGGATGAAAAAAGGATACATAAAATGTTTTTTTTTGTCGATATTTTAGCAGATTTAAAAGCGATTTGAGTTCTGAAAGGGTTTTTCCGCGTAGGTGGACTTATTTCCATTTTTTTTTCTTCACTTTATTATTTTGCTTGCCGCGTTCGTTACTTTGTCGTCTTCTTTTCCACGCCTTATTTGAAATTTGACAAAGTTCAGTCTACTCCATTTGATGGCTTTCGGATAATATTAACGAGCATGAGTCGACGATCTGCAATCTTTAACGATGATTAATATGAAAGAAGCGAGGCAAGTATTCAGCAAAGATAATCAATCAAAGTTTTACTCTGCAGGTGAAAAGTTGACAAAGTAGATGTATCAGCTCTTCGAGTTTCGACGTCATCTTTTCCTCCACTTGAAAAATTGTGTACAATATTATCTATTTTTTTTTTATTACTTTACCTTAATATTACTTTCAATTTTATCTTATATATTTTAATAAAATATTCACATAAATCTAATAGATTTATTTAATCTTCAAATGTAGGCGATTTATGTAGCTAGATTTGTTGTTCTCTAGAAAAGCAAACCACGTATAACCATCACCTTTGCTCTGCAAAACGTGTCCCTAAATTTCCTAGAGTATCCACTTCTTCCACGTTTTCAAATGCGATAAATCTTATACGAAGTGACGGGACTTTGCGGTTTAGCCTTCGCATTTATAAGACACTAGACTTTATATGTTTTGCATCGTTTTTATTGCTCTGATAAATTTTAAGTTCATAGAATGCATGTGAAAATAACGCGATCTGATTTTGAAATATTTCAATTTGCCTAATCATTATTTTTAATGTGAATAAAATAATTTTAACAAATTATAATGGTATACTTCACCATTTCAATTTTTTTTATAAAACAATATATTGAGGTATATTGATTCAAGCAATTGTTTTATCGTTCCACGTTTATATAGATTAAACATTTAAACTTTAGAAATCCTTATGTCGAGATTATCAAATTTGAACCAAAAAAATTTCATAGTATAAATATCGAAAATGTATTCGAGGTTTTGGTCACATTTTTGCGGACTAATTTAAGATAAGAAAATTTTATCTATTCAAAGAGCATCATTTTACATTTAATAATATTATATAGAAAGAGTGTGAAAATTCGTTACAAAAAAATCGAATTTGTCCAAATGGTGATCAATGGTTAATCATATTTTTATTTTTAAATAGTTTATATATATATATATATAATTTTTTCAATGAAAATATTATTTTTTAGTTCGATATAATCAGTTCAGTGCATTTTTCACATATGAAACACATTCATGACGTGTTCATTTTCACGAGAGCGGGCGGTTTTCACTCATTTTCCACCCTCTCTGACGCCCACCTTTTCTTCTCTGAAGCATAATACTACCGGAAGGGGATGAGGGGGTCGGTTTGCGACGAAACGAAGCGTCGCCTAAGGGATTTAATTAAGCCGAAATATGAACGGCCATTCAAGACGCAATTGTAATGCGCGAGGTGATTCATTGTTCTCAAGAAGAAAAGTTTTTTTTTTTATTATTACCGCCAATGATTTGCATACTTCACTTGTTATTTTCTTTTTTTTTCTTTTTATATAATTTTTTTTTGTTGGTGTTCTGTTCTGTTCTTTCGACCATTATTATTAAATCACATTTTTTCACTTCAGACGCTGAAAGCGAATCCGCTTTTTTTCAGCGCATTTTTTTTTGTGCAAATTTGGCGACGCGAAATTTTTGCGAGTAAGCGTATTTTTAAAAAGTCGTAAAAAGATTTGACGAATGATTTGTTGGCATCCGGCGCTTTTTTTTCCATCGTAGAAAATGTTATAAAAATCTGTATAATAAGAAATATATATACGTATAATACAATATAATATTATACATATATCAATAGAATAATGTCAAAATAATTTCGTTTACATTATAATCTATTATTATATAGTATATATGAGGCGTTATATCGCCTTGACTTCTATTTTGAATTAATTGAATTTATACGGTATATTAATACTTATATACGGATAGATATACTACAATATATAATGCATAATTTAAGTATACATTTATATATTAATATATTTTTTTTATTATTATATTGATTTTTAATATTTAATCAACCTTAAATCATTCGTATTATATCGATTTGATTAATAATGTATAAGAATTAATGTTTAAGAATCATATTAAAATTATCAAATTTTTAAAATCATCAGTGCTTATTTTAATTTTCAATATTATTTATTCATTAATATATTTAAAAAAATATTAATACAGATTTTAAACGTATTTAAATAGAGATTTTTGTATGAATCCCATATTTTGATTCATTTTCACAGTTTTTTTGTACAAAATTTTCATTCAAAATTAATAATAACTTTGAAAAATTGGCGGTATTTTGTTGATTCAAATTTTACTTAAAATAATGTGTTATTAAGTAAAATCATTAATCATAAAAATATATCGAAAACAAAAAAATTATAATTGTATAATAATTTTTCATGCGAACCGACGAAATATCGATAACAGAAAAATAAATTAAAATTGCAAATTTACAAGAAATTATAATGTGGCCACAGACGAACTAGAAAAGGGTGTGAGCCGTGTAATAAATTAAAATAGTTATAAATGTTTATGCGGCGCTAATAAAAATGTAACATTCGAGCTTCGTGAGCTCACGTGAAGTATAGGAAATCTCTGTAGAATCGAAAGTGAGCCCATAAATAGCGAAACTTTCGAATAACTAAAACTTTCGAAGAACTGTGCGTTCTCGTGAGAGTTTTGCTTATTGCTCACGCTATATTCAACCGTGATTATATATGTGTGTGTGTGTGTAAGCGTATGTATAATATTTTTATTTCTTTTTTTTTTGCTCATAACACAATTATTTGCGGCAATAAACTGTTTCTAAATTAACAGCAAAATACGTTCACCTTTAATATTCTAGCAAACGAAACAAATATATGGAATTGATTGTAAAAACGCTAACTATACATTATACTTCATGTGAATTGTTTTGAATCTATTTTTTATTTAAATTTTAATTATTATTATTAAAGATTTTTTTTATGTGCGATTTGTATATTTTTTTTTTATATTCTTAGACTGAAATATCATCAAATTATAGGCCATAAATGGGAAACAATTTTATTTATAAAGGCCATTTTTTTCAGTAATGGTCTTTAATGAAGAAAAAAAGTCAGGAGTACTTAAAAATTTTAAATTAGATAAATTGAGATAATCATAATAATATTGACTTCTAAAGCTCCCTTCTTAAAATGAAGAACATTAAAGGCCGTACTCTTGATTTACGTCTAAAAAGAAAATATTAAATATTTTCACATTTTAATGATTGTTTAACTTTATTAAATTTTATTTTTTTACTGCAAAATAAAATGCTATTTAAATATAGCACTTAAATAAATTGAATTAATAATAGTTTTTATCAAAGTTTTTAATGAGTATAAATTAAAAAAGAATTTAAATTATATTTTTTCTATATAAATTTTTTCAAAAGTTATATTATTATAATAAACTTTCAATGTTTTTTTTTTCAATTATTAAAATTTTTAAATCTCATCGATTTGATATAAACGTGACAAAACGAAAAAGTACATTTTCAAACATTGAACAAGGTTCAGGTGGTAAAATTTTAATATCGCTCTTAGATAAGTTTTCAGAGCGTCGCTCCGTTAAATGATTGTCGAATAACAAAAGCCTAGGAAAATTTGTGTTGAAACTGTTACGTTGACCTCTCCCCATTTTAATTTTGTTCTGAATCGGATATCTTGGCAAAATTTCCAACGTTTGAATAAGGGGCGGCACAACGTTGGTTTGAGGCTTTCCGGCAAACGGGGGAGGGGGAGGGGGTGGGTTTTCCTTCATTAGTGTGGCCATTGTTGGTTATTGTGACGGGTTCGACACAAATGCCACCCCCCAAACCAGCGTTCGCTCACGATAACATCCGGTACTGGCTTTTCATTGAAAAAAAAATAATAATAATAAGAAAAACACAAAAAGTTACTTTTCTAGAGTACGATCGGTCTATTATTTACAATATATATATATATAAATAAAAAAAATTGTAATTTAGAAGACAATCGTCTTTATAAATGAAAACTGCTCGTTAGCCGATATGTGTTGCATTGTTCGAAAAATAGCTAGAAATTTAAAAATATCTAGAATTTAAAAATTCTAGCGTCGGTCAACAATGATGGTGGTGGTGTAGCATTTTTTGTTCGTTAAATGATACTTTATTTTTACAATTTAATCTTAAATGATCTTTACAATGCAAAATATAGATTCTTGCCATGTCAAAGTTTAAATTATTACTATATGATTTCATGTAAAATATTTCAGCATTTATGATCCAATGTAACTTCAATTTTGACAAATGCGAACATCGTATTTTTCGCCTGTACTTCTTTTATGCAATATAAAGATACTTTTCCATATCTTAATTTTATACATTTTTTAAAAGCGATTTTTAAATTTAATATTTTTTTCTTTAAAAGTCGTACAAATTAATTACGAATTATTATTTTTTTTATTTTTATATTCATTTCGTTAAAATCTGATATATTTATTTTTATATCAAAAATATTAAATTAAGTTTAATTTTATTTGTTTCATATTCATATAAAAAATTCATTGCACTAGTATTTTGAGTTATCTTTATATACTATATTCCATTTCAATGTTCTACTTTTTTTATGGTTCACTTTTTTTATTATGAAACATACTTTCTACATAAAATATTTAATACAATTCGTTTACTGTACCGAAATATACATCGTACACAGTTATATAAATCAACGAAAACACGTTAAAATTCTTTCGAAATAAATAAAATATTTTATATTTATACAATATATAACATCGATTAATATTATATATTTATTAATAAAACCAAGAACACACTATATAAATTCAAGTATAAGTGATTAATGTTATATGTCGAATTTTTATTACTCGGCACGTTTCAATTTTATTCTGTTTCGTTCATATCAAATATCGATATGTTAGATTTGAACCAAGGATTTAAAGCTTAAATCATATATTAGTGTCACAGTTATCGCACTAGTTATTGTGGTGATCGTCGGGGGTTGAATTCACATTATATAATACCCGTGTTGTACATTCGTGCGAATGCGCTGCAGTTACTGCATTATTATTTTATATATGTACTGTTACAACTTCGGAAATTTCGAATTTATAGTATATAAATAGTAATTATGTATTTGATTATTAACTATTCATTGTTACGGTTTATATTCTATTTAGAATAATGGTTTACGGTCGAATATCGATATTATTAAAATTAAATGGATATATGTATACATTATATCGTAAAGATTGATTTTCATAAATTTATTATACTGAAAGTTTTGTTAATATTTAAATGAATTATTTTTATTATTTTATAAATGAGATTATTATAATAATTTATATTTTTTATAAATATTGAATGATTTTCTATTTTAAAATGAACTATAAAATTGTGACTGTTTTTCTATCAGAATTAAAAAATTTTTTTTTTAAGAATTAATTAATATCAGTTTTACTCTTAGTCTTTGTATTTTATAATGAACAATAATTATTATTCTCAAGAGTAATATGTATTATATAAATTGTATAATACTGATTATGATATTAATATACAGATTAGATCGATACACAACAACCAATTTAATCGATTAGATATTGAACACCTTTTCTGAAATAAAAAAAAAAAAAAATCAACCCACTTGATCGAACATTATAAAATTCGTTAATATCCACGTATATTATTAACCAGCGACAAGGAAATCTGTCGACGATTTTCAGCTCCACATTTTGACGTCGTTTCCTGTTCTATTGACCAGCAGATCTACTCGTATGGGGATTTATCATAAAAATTCACATTGCCCATGCATTATGGATGAGAAACTAGCATGAGGTTCGGTTCTGAATGTACGTACGAATACCTATATAATGCGCACATACATTCGTATATTATATATATATATATATATATATATATATATATATATATATATATATATATATATATATAAATATATTGATGTTTGTATGTGGTATATATACATATATATATATATATATATATATATATATATATATATATATTCATGTGTGTTGCCCGCATGAACGAGCTGCTCTATGAATGATTGATTATATGCGGTATTGAGCGGCCGCGGTTTTGGGGTTATTATGGCGATCTTATCCGATATCCGTCGGTTACCCGACGATAGTGATCCAAACTTTTTAAATTTTTAAAATTCTAACATATATGATTTTTATATAAATGCGTACGTATTTCGTGCGTGACGTTTTTTAAAAATGTTACTCGTGAAAAGAGCGATTCAATTTTTGCGAACGATGTCTCGTTTCGTAAACCATTGAAATTAAAAAAAAATGCTATTCTTAGTTATATATATATATATATATATATATATATATATATATATATATATATATATATATATATATATATATATATATATATATATATATATATATATATATATATATATATATATATATATATATATATATATATATATATATACATATATATATATATATATATATATATATATATATATATATATAGTATATATATAAAAACGCTTGCAGTCGTGTATAAAACTATATCAATAGAAAATTCCAATTGGAAAAGTCTCATGACGACGTCGGAAAAACAGGAACGAAATCGTGCGAGAAAGATCTTTAAATTTTCGTGAAACTTGAAATATCTTCGTTTGTGCAACTAATATAAAATATTTCCCTCGAGGCGAAGAAAGTCGAATCATATACGCTTGTTTTTCTATTTTTCGTATTCCGTCTATGGATTTTCCCTTTTATTTTCGCGTATCTATTCAATACAAAAAGATTATACGTATATTCATATATTTTTTTCTATATATATATATATATTTTTTTTTTTTTGAGAAAATGCACAAAATTTTGGTTAAAATTGGTTACACTTATATTGATTTTGTAAAGAAATAATCATATAAGTAAAAGAGAAAATAGAGAACGTCAACAGAATTAAAGGTGCACGCGATATTTTTCCTTATTTATGGAAATATGAAAATGTTTTCATGAAAATCAATTTTTCGGAATTATTGCGCAAAACATATTTATCTTAAAAAAATATTTCGGTCATCAAGAGATAAAAAAATATTAAAATTATTATATATAAAACAATTCATTAAAATATTTTACTACCATTTAATGATAAACAGTCTTTTTTAATATAATTATTGTCATTAATATGCAAAAGTATAATTTAAATGACGAACTATTAAAAATAAATTTATTAATCTCATATATTATATCATAAATTTAAATCAAGATGAATTTTCAATAATATTTGAAAATAATCTTTAATTTTAATGATAATTTATTTTTGATTAATGATATAAAGATAATTTAATTAATGATAGTAAAAATATATTTATTCAACTGATGAATATTTACACAAAAAGCAATAATTAAATATTATTTTCCTCATGAAAGTCATTAGTATTGACTATTTATGAGAGTTCTATTTGTAAGTATTAGTATTGTGTATTGTATTAGAATATAAAATATCGTAATACAGAAATATTTCCATGTATTTTGAATTTCTTTCAAATTTAATCGCTGCAATTAGTGTATACCGTAATATTATAACATTACAATTTATCAAATAGATATGAAAGACGGGGCGCTCGTTGCAAAATTTTCAACACTCGAACTCATAAATAAATAACACGTCACTTTTGCTATTTGTTTGTTTTCAAGTGGCACTTTCTAGTCAGGCAAACAAGAGTCGCGGTAGAGCCGAGAGCCAACTAGGGAAAGCGGATACGACCGAACGACGGGGTGGTTTTTCATGGAAAGAGAACTATATGGGCCATACGCGGGGCGGATTTAGGGTGGATGGGAAATAGATGGGGATGAATGGGGGTATATGGGAGTGGTGTAGGAGAGTGTACAAACCTTCTGGGTTAGTGCCAATATGGAGTTTGAGTATCTCTACGGTGGCAATGTTTAGGGAGGGTGAGAATCACACCCCAAGGTCCTACCCGGTGGCGTGCTGAGAAATGGAGCTCTATTTATTTACTCCGTTCGTTTACGCGCAAACAAGCACTTTGCCGCTTTCCATCCTTTCACAGCACACTATGCGATAATTTTTTTTATTATCTGTTGGCCCGCATCGGTCGAGGACGCAAACGGACAGGATTAAAAATTGCCAGGGACAACTACCCTCCGTCTCTACTGTGGATCCGCTGATAAAGGTGAGAATGAAAAGCTTCTCACCTTTTAAACTATAAATACAACTAATTTGTATCGTGTCTTGTGTTAAATTCTAACAAATCTTTATCAAGTGATCAAGTTGATTTTCTTACCCATATATATATATATATATATATATATATATATATATATATATATATATACATATATATATATATATATATATATATATATATATATATATATATATATATATATTGTAATATTTTCATATGTATTAAATAAATGTCTAGATTTTAAAAATTATAAGATTAAATTTATTAATTATTTATTATTCCTAGCATATTGAATTCCTAGATGCATATTGAATTGAGAAAAAAAAACATTAAAATTGTTTTTTTTTTGTTCACATATATAATGATTTTTTGGAACATTATATAGTGATTCAATATTATATAAATTGTGCATTTTTAATAATAATTTAATTGTGTTTTTTATGGTTGATCGATTAAATTTTTTTATATATAATTCAATTATAAAAATGACGCAAAAATTTTATTATATATAAAATAAATTCGTATATTATTTTCAAATATTTGAAAATTTTATAATTGAATGCCAAATTCAGAAGCAAATTAATAATTAATCTGTTATTATTAAAAAAATATTCATACAGTGAAAAATAACGAAAAATTATATTTTTTCAACATTTATCTAGAATCCAAATTATATAATAATTTTAATTTAAATCTTAAATATATAAATGAGAGATATAGATATTTATTTAATATATTATAATATACTATAGAAAAAAATATTGCAATGAATAATGAATATAATAATAAGACAACTGAAGACCTTTATTTCAAGAAATTAATAATACTATAATCGCTAAGAATCTCTATTATTTCATAATACAAATATATATTTTTAGGCATTATAAGAGTAAAAATAATATATCTGATTTATGAAAATTAATTATACATTAATATATATATATATATATATATATATATATATATATATATATATATATATATATATGACACAGATACATATTATATAGTTTATATTATATATATAGTTTTTATTTTATTTTTTTTCATCACACATGAAGGGGAATGTGTGAGCCAATTTCAGGTTTTCTTTGTGCGATTTTTCACACGTCATTCACTTATATATTGAAGGTGGCACAGAGATGATTCTCACCTTACACACTTGCGTCACATTGCGGTATTAGAATATATGTCTTCTTGTCACATGCGAACCGGCTGCATAATATATGTACATAATTTATTTTAATATAATGACGCTATTTATATTGCGCGAAAGTATCGATTTTATCATGTGGGAAATGGGAAAAGTAGGGAAACGCACTCGTTCGTTCACGCACGCTGACGACTAGTGCGAAAAGATTAAAATTTAATTTATACTTTGAGTTGTTTGTATGGAAGTGCTTTAAGTGTATAATATGGGGGAGCTTTCGCCGAATGGGTATCA
The DNA here is from genome assembly GCA_024500535.1 of Leptonema lineaticorne. Classification (NCBI taxonomy): domain Eukaryota; kingdom Metazoa; phylum Arthropoda; class Insecta; order Trichoptera; family Hydropsychidae; genus Leptonema; species Leptonema lineaticorne. Next base: position 2,763,263 of record JANIJI010000010.1, read on the forward strand.
GGAGAATTGAGTAATAGTAATGGATGGTCGGGCATTAAGGCGAATAGAAGCTTTCGCCGTTCAAAGACAAAACTTGCAATAAAAATATATTTAAATTTGCGAAACGTTTTATGTTTAATATTGATGATGTGTAAGTCACGGCGCTAGATATTAATTGACATTTTTTTTTATATATTCTTTAAAATATTTAATATTAGGTCGATTTTTTTTTTCACTGTCACAAAGATATTCTTTATGAAATTTAAATTATCGCCGGATAAAGTATTCGATATAATTGTCCGTTTCTCGGGAACAATGTGAATTAGTAAGGTTAACAATTCGAACCGTTCTTAATTCTTGTCCGGCTTCAAGTTTGAGGCGAATTATTTCATTATTCATAAACTAATTAAGAAGGATCTGCAAGACGATGAGGGTGGTATGGGAGGTCAGCAAGAACCGGTCGGGCACTTTTAGTAGGGTTTCGGTATAAAAAAGGACCGCTTATTGTAAATTTTAATACTGTAAGACTTTCATGTTTACAGACTCGGTAAAATCCGCCAAGAAGTTGTTTCCGGGATGATCAAATTCTCCCGTTCTTCGGTTCGCTCGTTCTCTTTCCCCTTTTCCCGTTTCATGGTTTGTGTACATTTCTCTTTGAAATATAACATTTTGGACTGTAAGCCATTCCCAGAATTCTAAAATGGGGTCCTCTCTTGCTTAAGAGCCGTTTAAAAGAGAGATGTATTTGTTCATGAATAAATTAAGTGCAGTGCAAAAACACTTGTATCAACATCTCTCAATCTAAACAAAACAATTTTTCATTTATATAATGGAGTCTTTCATAATATAAATTTATATTAAATTAACGTTATAAAAAAATAATTCATTAATATTTATTAATTATAAAATCATAATATAAATAAACAGAATAGATCTTAATTAAAAATTTAAATTTTGAAAAAAAAAATTGAATTAATGTTCAATGAGACTTTTGTCACAGATAAAACGATAACGAAATGATGTTATAAAAAATGATAAAAATCGCAAAAAAAATTATCACGTTGCAAAGAAAGTTTTTGCAATTTTCGCGAAAAAAAAATAAGATGAATCAGTTGATCCGTTTCAGTCTTCGTCTCGAGAAATTTAATATAACTTTTGAACATTTCGAAAACAATTCAGCTTTTCTGATAAGAAATTTTCAACGCACCACAAGTAAAACGTACAACTTTTGCTCTTTTTTGTTAATATATCGAGTCAGAAAATTATTATTACGTAGAGATATTTTTTTCAATTTTTTCATTTTAATTATTTTTTTTAATATATCATTTGAATAGAAAAGTGAGAATATTATAAATAAATTTTCGATTTATAATTTAACTGTTTATTAGCAGATAAATATAGTTGTTTTTTTGCAGTTGATGTTTTTTTCATTTTTATTATGATAGATTGTTTTCTTCGTAATTCTGAAATTTTCTTTTATTTTCAGAGTGCGAAAATTTTCATCCTCGCCGCCCTTCGTTTCCTATCAGAATAGCGAACAAAAAATTGTTTTCCGACTACTGAAAACATGGTTCGAAAACTTGCTATCGTGATGACTGACAAAAAATAAGTTTTTTTTTTTATTATTTCGATTGTCTGTTGTACCGGCAAATCCTGTCTTGTATAACAGAAAGCTCCGTTTTACTAGTGCTTTGCGTTCGATTGTTCGCAAACCGGGGTTTTCTTTTATTGTATTCGCTTTCCACGTCCCAGACTCGGTTGTGTCTCCTCAGTCGGTAATTATAAGACGTCCTAGGTTTGGGATGTGGTTTTTGGACGAAAGAGCGGGTAGCAACGGGGACTGTGTAAGGGTGGCAAAATGGTCGTAGGATGAGAGAGTAAAACAATCGCTTTGGGAAGTCGTCGGTAAGTTGGAACAATTTATATTCGGGTCAGACGGTCGAATCGTGGAGCCATAGAACCTAAAGGGAGGGGTCTGGTGAATTTTGGGGGATGGTGATATAGCACGCAAAAGTTGAGCAAGTTAGTGAATGTTGGATGCATGGCCAGATTTTGGCGACCCACAGATGAACGTCTCCTCATAATAATCAAATTCTCGCAAAATTTAATCATTTTCCGGATGACAAAATGTTGGCCGTTCTCTCTTGGGCACGGATTACGCTGCTCGTTTTATTGAACGTCGTTTTGGATTTCTCGCCCGAGTATTATTTGTTATAATATTAAGTCGTTTGTTGAATTAAAAATATATATATATATATAGTGTTTTTTTTTATAAATGTATAAAACTTTATGTTGACAACACTTTTTGATATGTACCACTATTTTGACAGTCATTATTTGTTTTGTATTCAAATATCCGTAATTCGATTGTGCACCAATTTTACTATACAAGATAACAGGCGTCGTAAGAGATATCATACAATGCGAACTATTACTATTGCGGAACGTAGTGTTGAAGAAGACCCAAATGAGTCCATTTGGCATGGTGCTCGATAATTTGAACTGTATCCATCCACTGTATGAAAGATTCTGATTTGCAGGCTTATAAAATTCAACTCGTGCAAGAATTGAAGCCACACGACCATCGGGACGTCGTACATTTGGTAAATAAGTTCAAAATAAAGTTGCTGATGACAATGAACATGTAAATTGGTCTTCAAAATTATGCGATTTAACACCGCTAGACTATTTTTTAAAGTTTCTTGTATACATCGATAAACCGTAAACAATTGACACCTGGAAAAAGTTATCAAAAATTGAATTTCCTGTTTAGACTTTTTTCGGGCCAATCAAGGTGGCCACATTCCAGAAATCATATTCTAGTAAAAATGATATAGAATTATCTTTAGAATAAAGTCAAATTTATAGCAAATAACTACATTTATTTACGTTTCATTTTAATTTAAAGTTTTATGTTTATATAAAAAAACACTAAATGTGTGAGAATTGATTAAAAGTATTTTTTTTCATATAAAAAACTATTTTAACTAAGCAGACATATAACAAACTTTACATTAATCATATAATTAATAAACGAAACAAGATAATAAATAGTTTTAGACTATAAACTTTGAGCAAATTTGAAAGTTTTCCTATAAATTACGACCGATAATAATATTTCTAAAATTTTGCAAACATGATCGATATTTTCGACACAAAAAAAGAAAAAAATAGAAAACGATAAATGAAAAATAAAAATATAACAACTTTCTGAAGTTATTCGATATGTTGTTATATTTTTTTTCTGCTTCGTAATATTTTATTGAAGTATGAAATGGAATTTGATTGAATCGTCGATATGAGAAAAATTTTGCGTCATGTCATACAAAGCTTAAAAATCAATTTAGAATAACTTCATGCACACAAATATTTTATTATTTTTTTTTATTGTAAATTTTTCGACATATTTAAAATAAAACTATCGATACGTCGTCAAATTTTTCAACGATTTTTTTGAATATATTTAAAAAAAAAATGTTTTTGTTCAGTGAAATCAAAATAGTGTAAGGGAATATTTTGATTTTATTATAAAATAAGCGTTCAATATTATTATATTTATATTTATTTATAATAAAATAAAAACGATAAAAATTTATATATGATACAACATCGAGATTTTTCAATATATATATATATATATATATATATATATATATATATATATATATATATATATATATATATACCTCTATACGTACTACGTTTTGGAAAAGCGGAAGGAGAAAATTGAAAAAGTACTCATGTCTAAATGCTCAATATAGTGAAAGCCGATACTGTAAAGACAAGCATTACACACTTAAATATTTGTATATATATATATATATATATATATATACATAGTTAGATATATAGTTATAAATATGGATCCACATACATGTGTGTAACGAAATGTCGAGTTGAACCATCAATCATCATTTGCCGTGAGAAGTTTCGAGAGCAATTTTCGACCAAACGTGAGTGTCCCACGAGTGATACAGTTTTCCGCTCGTTATACGGCCGCTTCTAAAGTACATTTCATTGTTTTTCGAACGGGCACTAAGGTCAAAAGGTCAGTATTTTGATCGTGATTCTGGGCGAGAAGATATGATTAATTTTTTTTTTTTTGTAATGAAATCATAGAAAAGACTATTTCCCGAAAGATCACAGTTTGTCACAAAGTTGGGTATAATTTAGATTTTTGACCTTTGAATATAATATTAGAAAATATTATTTTTTTTATATATATAAGTATCAATTTAATTAATAAAGTTGTTTAATCGTTTTTTTAATTTAAAATATAATAATAAACTTCAAAGGTCACGAAATCATTATTAAATTCTTAATTCAGTAATCACTTGCTACTTCAAATTACAATTATAACAATATTTTTGCTGTTTCAAATTTTTAAAATAACAAATTTAATATATAGATTTATTATATAGATATATACTATTTAATATATAGATTTAAAGGAATGTTTTAAAATTACAGATATACAGTAGATGTTCAAAATAGTGTGTGAAAGATTATTAAGGAAATGAAAAATGATTATGCAGTAAATAAGTAAATATAGAGTTTTTAAATAGTGTATAACTACTAAAATAATGAATAAATATAACGTACTCATTTCACAGATTTTCGTCCATTACTACCACAGGTGGTCGTTGAACGTAATCTCAGCGATAAGCGAGAGATTACTGTATATAAAACCATAAAAATTATTCTGATTTAAATTTCAAATAATTTTAAATATTGCACAAATATCGTTAATAGAATATTTGATATTCGACTAACAAATATTTACCGTATTTTCCGTCATAAATCACACGAATTCAGTGTAGCGTCGAAGCAGGTGGTGTGGCGTTAAAGCCTTCCCGAGTTGACAAATTGTTTCATACAGTCACGCCTCGCCGGTTAAGACGATCTATAAGGCTTCATTTTTTTTCCGCCCTCGCGCCGCCCTTCGTTCTCAATGTCCCCCTCCCCCGTTTAAGGGTCCGTACCCACCATTTTTTTTCCATTTTTTTTATTTTATTTTTTTTTATTATTTTTTTTTCTTCTATTTCTTCTCGACAAGATGAGAAATTCGCTTGCGTAATGTGTCAAGTTATTTGCCAGTCGGCGCACGGTGATCAGATTAATTTAGTACTCGTGCTGCACGAGTACGTTTCAGGCATTTTCCCTTTTTCCCTCTGACTCTTTCTTACGGATGAAAATTTGAATTTTTCCGAGAAAAATCTCTTTAAAAATTATATTATAATATACGCTTTGTGCTGAAGTATAGTTTTTTTTCAATTACAAATGTGTCATACGATTTTTTTTTTATATACGCTGTTAATTTTTCTTTCAAATATATACGATGAATTATCAAACGATTATGATATGAAATATATCGTTATATTAAATAATAAAATCAACATAAAAATATGTCGTATAATAGACACTCAATCGATCAATTTAATTAAAGATATCAAAAAAATATATATATTGCACAATATAAATAAAATTGAAAATATTGTCTTGTTCACAAATGGCGTTTTAATATCCTGAATTGATATTTTTTCACGTATAAAAATATTCAGCGTTGAAATTGTCTTCTGTTATTTTTAAAATGTTTCATTGTGTGTTTCAGGTATCGGAATTTATTATTTTGCTTCATTCATTTTCTTTCGATATCGTTTCTTTTAAAATTAATAATTTCCAAACGAATATCGTCAATAATATTTCAAAATATTTTATTTAATAAACGATACTCATTTTTTGCTATAAATAACGTAGAATAATAAAAGCACGTTTTTAAAAAATAATTATATTTCCGTTGATTGTGTATTTTTGTTTGTATTCAGCGATATAATTTTTCATAATATTTTCTTTCATATATAATTTGAGGTAATTTCACAAGGATATTTAATAGTTTATCTGAATAAAAATAAATAAAAAGCGATAATGCGTTGTAACAGGATTCAAAAAAGATTTATTTCAGAACAAATATATTTGGAATATTATTTGATTATTATGTATTATATATATATATATATATATATATATATATATATATATATATATATATATATATATATATATATATATATATATATGTGTGTGTGTGTGTGTGTGTGTGTGTACATATTTCATATCTATATATGTTATAATATAAAAATATTATAGAACAATATAATATATAATAAATATTTTGTCGATTTACCAAATAAAAATATAAAAAACTATATATTTCTGTCAAAAAAAATGATTGAACTATCAATTTATCGAAAAAAGCCTTTGAAAAATTGCCAAAAAAATCTATTGATTTTTTTTAAAATATTGAAAACTAATGTAATAAATAACATAGACAGTAAATTTATTTATAAAACTTTTAGTTTAACTATATTATTAGTACTATATTATGTGGCATTAAATTAAATTAGTAGTGCTTTTCAAGGACTAAAGTCTCTTTTTAAAGTTTTACATTAAACCTTTAATAAAGTATCAATTTATTAATTTATATTTTGAGCTAAATTAATACATACGGTGTTTGTTAAATTAACAATTTAGTTGATTTATGAATTAATGTACATTTTGTAAACATTGTTTCTAATTTAATATATTTACAAAATTAACAATAGTTTATAAGGAAAAATATTTAAGTTTATATATATATATATATATATATATATATATATATATATATATATATATATATATATATATATATATATATATATATATATATATATATATATATATATATATATATATATATATATATATATAATTTGTTAATATAAATAATGTTTTATAATAACAATATAAAATAACACTGATTAGAATTTTCCCAAGTTATTACTCTGTAGAGAAAACATAAAATTATATAGTTTAAAATGATCACAAAGCAGACAAAGGATTATAGATACTACATTAAAGGACAACCCAACCTGTCCTTAAGGACAATTAAAAACCACAATTTCAACGATATTTACATGTGAAAATTTGTATATATACCTTCGGTCGGACAATTGTTCAGATAAAACCGAATCCTTGATTAGATATTACACTACAAAAATAAATTAAATAAAATGATAATTTTCGTTTTAAACAATAATAGTGATATAAGAGAAAAAAATATCAAATTTTCCGACAAATTCTAAAAGTATAAATTGTATCAATGCGGAGGAAAATCACCGACGTAATCGAATACGTCGAAAGGCTGTTTTTTTTTGTTTGTGACGGGGGGGGGGAGTGGTGGTGGGCGGAAGGATGCGGGGGTCGGAATTTTCGAGTTTTCCAAACGCAATTTGACGTTTTTCCGATACCAGTCCGCCGTATAGATCGACATACGGCGTTTCGTTCGTCGTCTCATCGGTCCGATAAAACGTAATATTATATGACACATGCGCATAATAAAACGCCGTAGTACCCGTTAATCATAAATTTCGATAACGGTCCGTTACGACGCGATATCTTTTATTATACACCTGTGTGCGTCTCCGGCAGATTCCCTACAATAGCTCACACCTTTTCTTTTTTTTACTATAGTGTGTGTGTGTTTGAGTATATATATATATATATAGGGTGATCGATATAATGCTTTAAATTTTTAATTATATTATTACAAAAAAAATAATTCTATATATACACCTCCCGATACATTCTGATATTCTATTTAGCAAAATTTTGAATGGTATAAAATGATTTCAGTATTTATAGATAAATTGTATCTATATTACATGTTTTATAATATAATCATGAACATTTTATAAATATTTTTTTTTACTAAAATAATCAAAAATTAAATGATTATATACCGGTAAGTCATAGTAAAAACTATATAGTAAATAAAATTTATACAATTATCACGTACATTTTTATATTTAACGAATGATTAAAAATTATAATACGTTTTTAAATATATATATATATATATATATATATATATATATATATATATATATATATATATATATATATATATATATATATATAAGTTGAACTTGTTAATAGATTAAATGAAATTCTTTTTTAATATATCAAAATAGTTCATAAATAATATTCAAGTTAAGGATGTTGATTTGATTTTTTCAATAAACTGAATACTAAAATTTATTGAAAAAATTAAATACAATTAAATACATTAATATTATGGAAATATAATATATATTCCTTGATTTAAATATCATTTTTTAATTAAATATTTAAACTTAAAAAATCTTTGTAACATTTTAAACTAAAATATCGATATTTTCATAATTTAAAAAAATAATTAACATTTTAGGCTTAAATATCTATTATACTTAAAAAATTATAAAAATATTAATATTTAATCGTGTGCAAATATTACACACGATTTAATTAATGAATAAAATTATCATATTTCCAATCTAAATAAATGCGAACAATTCAAAACGAAACCATCATAATACGGTTTCATGAACATTTATTACATACATATAAAACATATAAATATATTTATTTAAAGAATTGCATGCCCCATGATATTTTGAATATGTCAGATTATATGGACCAGATAATCTAGAAAGGTTTCTTGTTACTGACACAATAGACATTATCAAGAGTAGGGTTTATTTATGCATTCAAGCAAAAAGAAATAAGGGGTTGGAATTTTACACGAGAAATTGCAACGATCGAAATAAATATAATCCATAATATAATATATTTATTGTAACTGCGCAATTATAAAATGAACAAAGATGTAAATATTATTATTTTATATTGTTATAATAATATGGACAGGTTGAATTCATTCTGTATATAAATAGTATATATTATTATATAATAGATACGTATAGTCAATTGAGAATATTGTCGTATCTGTGTGTAATCGTAACGGATAACGACGTTTCTATTCTACGTTAGCGGCCGTTACTTTTGTCTTTCTAACGTTCGTTACGTCGTCAAATACACTAACCTTTATATATATATATATATATATATATATATATATATATATATATATATATATATATATATATATATATAATAAAATATATGACGTACATATATATATATATATATATATATATATATATATATAATATAAAATGAATTTCATAGAAATATTTCGTATTAAAGTTTATATGAATAATTCAAATAAATAGTAAAAAAATATCATTATGAATTTAATTTTAGTTGTTCAGATTATATTCTTTTTAATAGTAGAATTCTAGAAGCGGTTTCAAAAAGTCATTAAATAAAAGTGTATTTACATTTTCTTTGATGAAATAAAATAGCATCTCGTTTTTTGCTGTTTTGCACCATGAAAAATAATATAGGAAAACGATATCGTTTCGAATATTAAAGAATCGTCTTTTGCGAAAAATTAAATATTTAATATTACTTCATATTATTATAAATTAATAAATTAGTATTTGTATTGAAGACATTAAATATTAACTTTTATTTAATGATGTGAACAAATTAATTATATATACATTATTCATGTTAATAAATATGAAATAATGTATATATAACATATTTTTTATAATGAAAAATATGATGAAAATAAATCAAAAGTCAATATAACGTCGTTTTATTACATATGTGAGTGATAAATATAATAAATTACAATAATACAAATTAGGAATATAACATACGGAATTAAATAATGTATGTCTAGGAAGGAAATAAGGCTTTCATATTTGTTTACGGATGAAAGATAGCATCATAATGTTAGTAGTATCGTTTATTACATACATATTTTTGTATTAAAGAGCATTGTCCGACGGGGAACTTCGTGAGTTTACGAAAGTATCATATTTATGAACGTTTACACGGAAGTAATTCGTATAAATATTTGAGATAATGTTAGTATGATTATTCGAGATAAATTCCGTATTTGAATTATGAGGTTGAAATGAGTTGTTAAATTTTTTTTTTAGTTTTTGCACTCTATTATATAATTAAAATTTTAAAATAGTCTTTATATAGTTGTATATATAAAATTTATTTTTTCTTGTGTTATACAATTCTGTTGAATATGTAGGTTTTTTTTTTAAATTGCGAGTTGAATTATTGAAAAATATTTGTGTTGTATGTAGAGAAAATTCTATATAAAAAAATGCCGAAATTGCTTAAACGATTTTCACGCGAAAAAACAGAACGTTTGAAAATCGCAAGCGATTAAACGCTTCTGTCTTGCACTGTCGCTTTTAAGTAAATGAAAGTCACGTCTTGAACATTTACGTAAAAAAAAAAAAATAACATCACAAAGGAAAATTTTAGTAGAACGAACAAAGAAAGAAAAAGCCAAAAATAAAAAAAATATATACCATAGAGTTAAAAAAAGAAGAACATGAACCGAAGTTAAAAATTTGCGCTCGGGAGACACATTTGATCAGAAACCGTTTTCCGCATGAAGCGAAAACCGTTTTTTTTTTTGGTTAAATTTAGTTCTTTCGTCGTCGATTTTCCTCGTGGTGCAAAACGATTTTTGGTACGAGTTTTCGAACCGCATCGCGACGAAAAGTGACGCACATCACCTGATTACCGAGCGATTTATAAAGGTGTCGTTCGGTTAATGCTTGATAAAATAGTAAAAGCCGCATTAGGCTTATCGCGCGCCTCGTTTTTCCGACACTTTAACGCTGCCCCCGGAAAATCGAGCGTCAAATCAGGACCCCGAACCTTACACTAGTACGATCCGGATCCAAAATGAGAGGGTAACCACCCTTATATATTTCTTTGGTGGGAGGGGTGGGAGGGGTGGGGGGGAGGTTCGAAACAACCTCATACTATACATTTGAGGTCGTGAGGGATGTCCGGCGCGTGCCTGGCATCCCTCGTCCGTTGCATACATGCCTCTTTATTCCAGGACTTCGTGTTCTGGGTAACAATTTCACGTCCAACCATACATTTTAGACGGAAGGTCGACGGCTATAAATACGAGCGACAACCCCATATTTTCCGATCATAAATCTTCGAAAAATTAATGTTTTTTATCGATAGTCTAAGAAAAAAAAATGAGCATGTCGTTACATAAAGTTTTAATCTACATTATAGTTTCGGTTTTAACGAAAACAACACCCATCAAATATTTATACATTAAAAATTTAGATTAAATTAAATTGCAAAAAAAAAAAATCATTTTTATAAGTCTTTGTGTTATTGAAGATACTATAAAAATATTTATATTTTTCGTAATCTAAAGAAAGCAAAAAGCGCGTTGTTGATGTCGTTATTTCAGGTCTGAAAAGAAAATCCAAGAATAGATAACAATTGACCTGTTTTTTCCGCAAAAGTAAATAACAACAATATTTCACGCACTTTGCGCACCGATTTCGTGCGGTTTGTTGTATTTGAAATAGCTTCTGTTGTTATTCAAAATATTTCCTTTTTTTTTTAATAAATAATAATATTTTTTTACTAATTTTTATTTTGATAATAGTGAAAATTGTGAATTTTAATTTTTTTATCATAATATTTTTAAGATTTTTTTTCAATATATTTTCTTATCCGAAATATAATGAGACGAGTAAAAGTAATATTTGACAGCTAGACTGTTTTTTTTCAACTTTTATTAATTATGGCAGATCGATATGAATTTGTAAGAGAAAATAAAATAAAAAAGTTTTCTTTCGTTCGGAAAACAGAATAAGAAATTGACGTTTGACGTTTTGAATCGATTTTTTTTGTATTTTTTCACCATTCCCTTTTTTTTTATTAACTCGAAAGGTTTTCGTTAGTGTTTTTTGGTGCTGACGTTTTTCAGCTCTTTATCAAAATATATCTTCATCGTTTGACGAGTGAATGAAAGTTCCTAGAATGATTATCTGATAAACGTTGTTTTTCATATGAAATATTGCATTTATATATATTTATTTTTAGTTCAATATTATACATTATTATTGAAATAAATTTTTTTTTTCACAAATAACTAGTTCAATTTATAAGTTTGTGATTTTTTTTAATATTTAATCGAAAAGTTGTTCAATAAAATATATTAAATTCTATTATTAAAATTTTTCAAATTAAAAAAATTGTGTAATTCTAAAATTGTATAAAAATTATATATGATACCATTCTTAATTTAAAAAATAACTAAACTTAAAATAAAGTTCTTCTATCTAAAAGAGTTTTATTATATATTTTATACAAAAGTAATTAGTTCATATTTTTTATTATATATATATATATATATATATATATATATATATATATATATATATATATATATATATATATATATATATATATATATATTATGAGAAAATATGAATTTTACGATATGAAATTCGTTTTATTATACGTTTTCACACTTTATTTTCTACATTAATATATATTATTGTATATATATATATATATATATATAAATATATATAAAAAAACAATATAACGAACGAAACGTACCGTGTTTACGTTTTACCAACAGATAAGCTTTAACGTTTTGCGAAAAACCATTCGTTAGTATACTCACGTTTTCGTTATAAATTTTCCTTTCACATTCATTCATAAATCCATAACTAATAGGCGTCATTACAGCGATTTATACGTACTGATGGAGTTTTCATAAACTGAAACCCCCTTTACATTGTCGCAGCATAAAGCCACTCTCATACCCTTTAAAAACCCTTCACGCAGGTGATTTATATATGAGGCATACTTTCGTTGTGCCATTAGAATTAACTCTATAAATGGGTAATCGGTATTTTCTTTTTTTTTTTTTAATATATTTCATTTTTAACGTTATTGCTTTTATTGCGTTCGAATCATTCGGACGATGTTTTATTTGATAAACATCGATATTAAAACGTAAACAAAGTAATATTCGTATTTATATATAATGTATGAAAGTATAACAGTATACAAAGGACATTTAAATTATTTAGTCACTGATATTTTCATTATCAAGTTATATATTTTTTTTAATATTGCAGTATTTTTTTCAGAAATATATTGAAAAAATTAAATTAAACATATGAATTTAGAATTTAAATTGTGCTATTATTAAATTTAAAGATTAAAAAGAGCGAAAGTATAAAATTTATTATATCGACTGCGACTAATTAAAATTGAAATGATATTTTGCACGATTGTTTTACGCCTAGTTTTATATACATATATATATAATATATATTTATACGCTGTAAGGGTACTTTTGGTTACTTGAAAGGGTAATTTATGGATTGGATATAAAGATGTCCACTTTTTAATTAATAAGGATTAGAAGAAAATTAAGGGTAGGCGGAAAGATAAAATCTTACAAATCCCTTATACGTACGATGAAACGGATTATATACACATATTTCTTAATAAAATGTAATATATTCTTTATATTATAAATATATAAATTAAATTCAATTAGAAGCGATGAATTGTTTTATAATATTAGTCGAAATTATATTTGATTATTATGTTATGAAATTTTAGTTCAAACATTAGTTATAAGTGGCTACATAACCATAATGTATTTATGCTTTACGTCGCACCTACCCTTGCTTTCTATGCATATAATACATCCTAGCACATATTGTAGTAAAATATACAGTGAAGGCTCGTGTTTACATACGGATAAATGAACATTAGATCGCCAACATTAAAATATCTAGCAATTATAATGAGAAAATTACAATTATACTGTCTTATTTTTATATTTCGTTAAATAATCATTATAATTGTATTATATAAAATATTAGATTATTTTAATGAAAATTAGATGAAATATTTTGCTGAATTTTATTTTTTTTAATATATATATTTCTTTTGTTATTTTTGATATTGAAAATATTTTGATAATTTATGATAATATATTTTTTAATAATATCAAGTGATATAATTTTTTATGATAAAAAAATATTATAATGTATTTATAATATTATGAACAATTTCGATAAAAAATTTTATTTTACTTAGACAATATATGAAAGATTTTTTTTTAATATCAAGAAAAATTAAACGTCCTTCATCGGTGAAGAAAGTCCTATTTTTGTAAGTCATGTCCTTCTCTGAGTGCACCTCTTTGATTTCATATATATATATATATGTTATCACGAGTCGCAACTGAATAGTAAATACGTATTTGTGCAAGAATATGTATCGTATGTGTCATATTATGTGAACAAGGTTCCATGTTTCGCGCGCTAATGAAGGAACCAAGTGCGAACTTCGTATACGTGGGTTTCACCGTTTTCGTATTAAAATATATGCCGCGGCGTGTTTCCCGATCGAGACACATGAATAAACATGAGGTCTCGACACGGATGGAGACCTTAGCATCCCGCACTCTTCATTATAATATTTCCAAGTGGTCCGAATAACTCCCGTTATACGCGGAAGGTTTGTCGTATCGCGGCCGATAACCAATTTCATGCACAAACGAACACGTAATCCTGAGGTCGTATGATTTGATTTCGACCTCCAGTTTCGATTAATTATCTTACTTGCTCAGTGACATCGATAAGCCGTACGGTGTGGAGGTTCGATCGTTGAACCGTGTTCCACCATTGATATCATTATGGGCTACCTTCTCTATGGTGGCCACATCCGATTAAGCCCCATCATCCCCGGAAGTTCAATCCGGTTGCAGTCGAATGTACGCTTGGGCGCATTCGACGATCTTGCACCATTAATCGTCGAACGCCCAAATCGACCAGCCGACCCTGTGTTGATCTATTTATGCAATATCATCCAGTGATGCAATATGTTATCGTCGATACCGAATTTAATATAAATTTTTCACTAAGTTTTCGTTTGTGTGCAAGTCTATCTATTGTATAATATTAGGTGTGTTTAATTTGTTCGCCATTTGCATTACATATTTACTGAGTAGTGTTTGCTGCTTATAGTAAAATTTTAATGATAGCGAATCCCCAACAATACAATTTTCATACAACTGTGATATTACTCTTGAATATGAAATTGCTATAATAATTTTAAAATTTTTATAAAAGTTTACTCATTTATTAAGTTTCTTTTTATATATTTTTAATAATAATAAATGATTTTTTTTAATGTATAATATTTTTTTTATTAATTACATTAATTCATATTAAATAAAAATATTTATTGCTTACGAACAAAATAAATATAAAAATCAAGAAAAAAAATATATATATATATGAATTGATATATTATTATTTTTAACAACAGAGTATATATAAATACAATACAATAATATAATAAATATAAATTTGGTACAACGAGACGATCGATTGAAATTCGATAGATTAATTAAATCAAAATGCGACTAATGAAACGTTAAATAAAAGAAAATGCCTCGTTGAAAAGTCGAATAAGCGGCTTCTGAAAGTTAAAGTTTCTCATAAATATTAATGAGCCAAATATTTAATCATAAATAATAAATTCGCTTTAATCTTTTCGTGCTTGAATATTTAAGTAAATTGCGCTATTGATTAGTGAAAAATTTACGGTCGTTTTTCACATACAATTAATTATTCGAATTTTGCAACGAAAATTAATTAGTTAATTTTTTATCGCACATCAAAGGAACGAAACAAAGTTTTCGTTACATTTTCAGATAACGAAATATGCATGTATTTATTTTTAATTATTATTTAATTAAAATAATCATAATATTCGTCAATTAATTATCAAGATTACGTATGAATATTCGTATTTAATATTATATAATTTATTTGAAATAAAAATTGTTAATTAAATATATACTTTATATTCAGATCAAACAATGGTCTTTGTTAAAAATATATATCTTCGGTCATCAACGTGATAAATGTAAATATTCGTAACCATAATCAATTGTTAGAGAAAATTCTAAATTACTAGCATCATTTATTATATTTTGGCCACGAATAATGTTTACAAAACGACAACCGCTTTATCGAAAAAAAATGTCAAAAATTTAAAAGATGTATAAATACAAAGCAATCATATTTTCTGCATAAAATTATATATATATATATATATATATATATATATATATATATATATATATATATATTTCTGATCAATTAACATCATGGTGAATAAATATATATATATATATATATATATATATATATATATATATATATATATATATATTTGAATATGAATTCGTAAATTATGAAGTTAATTTAAAATTGTGAGCTATTGACGCAGGTGGAATGATAAGAATGATTGATTACTAATAACGAGTATTACGTATATGTATAAATTATATTTATTCATTTCGTTTATATATATATATATATATATATATATATATATTTGGCATAAATAAAGAAGAAATCTTCCGTTATTCGATTATGTGACAATTTTGATTTATGTCGATACAGTTAACGGTATTAATGTCATGCCCAATATTCATATCTTTGATAGGCTTCAACCAATGTCACAATTTAATACCTCGTATGATCTGAGAGAATACGCAGTATTACAACGTTACATGTCCCGCATATATAATAATATTAATTATTTTGACATTGTTGAAATTTAATCGTGATATGTGTAGTTAGTTCATTGCGAAAACGAGCTTAAATTTTCCGCTTATCGAACGTAAATTTATATTTTTCATATGGTTTAGTTTAATATTTCGTTTCGATATAGTTAAAATAGGAGCAAAACTGTTATTTAAATATAATACTAAAAATATTAAAATCTCTGATTTACACAATTTTTTTTATTAAAAATAGTGAGTTTCTATATAGATAAATAAAATTACTTAATATTTTTATTAGAATCTTAATACATACATATATATATATATATATATATATATATATATATATATATATATATATATATATATATATATTGATTTAATTAAAATACAATGTTCGTATTATGTATTGAAAAAAAAAATGTAAAACTGGAATAACTTTAGAATAATTTGATAAATTACACGAAATGTGTCGTGTTTTATTTATTTTAAACGATATTACTTCAGAATATACTTCGCTAGCAGGTTCAATTAGGTTGTACTTCCGTTATACAGGAGTCGTGCGGAGTATTTTATTAGATTTTTACGATATCCATTTTTAAGGGAAAAAGACTGCGCCCATGGCGATACAATCAGACAAATGGACAGATAAATTTGGGTCTCGGGATCAGCGATAATTACGCTCGGTGGAAAACTTTTCCCTGGTTCGTTTTCCCCTCTTTTATATAGCAGAAAGGGGTCGGTCGATTAAATGAGCACTTAAAATATTATAGCTAATTAATATAAACTCGACGCGGCATTTTCTAGCGTGAAAATTCTTTAAGGAAAGATTCGAACGTTCAAAAGGATTGCAGCGGCAATGAACGGCTCAATATACCTTCTTTAATGCGGATTAACATTCTTGTTTATTTTAATGTTAATTATAATTTTTAATTTATGCGATATATTTATATATAAAATGTGACTAATTTTTTTTTTATATATAATAAAAAGGAGGATGTGATTGAGGATTGTTTGTTGACAAGGAGGACACGTTAAGATTTTTTGAAAATTTCAAAGAAGAGTCCGTAAAAAACTTTGATGCCAAAAAATTAAAAACCCTTTTTATCTGTTTAGCAACACAAAATGGGTCTAACAAATATAACAAAAAATGATTTATTTTTAAAGGAGGGCACAACTTCAAAAAGGATGAGGACGGTTGGTCACCTTAGTATATATATATATATATATATATGTGTGTGTGTGTGTGTGTGTGTGTGTGTGTGTGTGTGTGCGTGTGTGTGCGAAATAAATTTTATGACAAAGAATATGTGGATAATATTTTTTTTATTTAGTAAATAAAATATTAAAAAAACGTATTTATAATATATATTAAATAATTTTATCAGAAATATATATTTTTGAAATTGAGTTGTTGATATGAAAATTAATCTATTTTTAATCTTAACAGAAATAACTCTGCAAATTAATATTTTATTTTTTTAAGATATAAATATAATGTGACTAAAATTTTTTAATATACGGAAGTAAATGAAAATGTTGCTTTTCCTGGAGAATAATTTTTTCATTATGAAATATGTATTTCATCTGTTTCATATATTTTTTTATTAAATTTATATTTATATTTCATATATTTCAATGATTTTTTTAATTTAATATGATATTTCTAGTTTCAGTTACAAAGTATTAGACATCGATTTTGAGAATTATTTTCTTCTGTCGAAGATTATTTCATATTTTATTACTCATTTATATCATACAAATGATTGTATAGAAATGAAATATATGAATTGAAAAGAATACTTGAAATTTAAATCTATATATTTATATAATTTTAATTATATTTCTGTTGAATAATATTATGTATATTTTAAACATTTTGTTAGTTTTTATTTATCACTTACATTGGTTGACTCACGTGCGAATTCGCACACCGGTCTCACTTATTTCAGCAAAATATACAATACGCTATTATTTTTCAATCGAAAAAATAAATATTTATTTATTTTTTCAAATGATAAATTCGTCGAGCGCTTTTCAAGATCACGGCTCGTTTCACCTGGGACTTAATGAGTGCGAAGCCGCTGAAATCGGAAGCTTTCAGGCCTCCGTCGGGAGCTTTCAGGCAACCGCCGAAATGCGTACGGTTGACCGCAGCTTCGCATTCGAACCTCGTCATCCGAAGCCGTTTACTTTAAGCAGTTTAGCTTATGTGGCCGGTTTAACGGGCAACACAACTCGAATGCGCGATCGCGCGCGTGTACTCGCACACACTTTACATTATACAAAACGTACGTTATTATACGAATATTTAGCGCTCGTATTCAAAACATATATACTACGAGATACGACGCGGTTTAACTTTAATTCCGTCTATGTAAAACGATCGTCAAACATTCATTTATATATATATATATATATATATATATATATATATATATATATAGAGTTTATAAACCGTTTGAATGTTTAGCGTTTTGGATTAGTATCCGTTTTCATTATGTTTTATATATCAAACAAAGTTGAGCAGTTAAAAGTGATATATTGATTGCGCTTTTATTATGTATCATGTTGCAAATATTCGTGATATGTTTTCGTTTGTACAGCATGTACAAGTTGATTAAAAATATCTTTTTTTTTTTTGTTATAAACTCGTATGCGAATCATAAAGAAAATAAATATCGTATGATTTATAACGCCGTTTTCATAGAATATGCAATATCGTTCGCAGAATAAATATTTTTAAAAAAGAGATGAGAAAATAATGGTAATATTATATTGAAAAATCTGTTTTATGCGGTTTTTATGCAATATCAAAGTTATATGAATATAGTTTTATTTTTTTTTATTTTTACGCGAATTTAGAAATAATTCATTAATACTGTCGATGTTGACAGTATTAACGAATTATTATGCAAATAATGTCATTTCTGACTTAATTTTTAGTATTGAAAAATAATAATAATGAAATTCTGTTCATGCGATTTTTGGAGTATTTTATTTGAAAAATTTAGAGTTTTTTCGTATAATTTGATAAAGAACGTATTCACCGTATAAACAAAGTTTGAGTATATATCAATTTTTCTAATCAATTAAAATCTAATTATCTATTTCATATAATATGTTAACATTAATACTTCTGTTTTGATGCTAATTAATATTTAGAGTAAATATAAAATTAAATTCAACAATTTTCGGTAATGTCCTGTATATGAAAGCGTGAATATTTATATATGCTTTGGTATTTTATACAAATTAATGGCTACAATGGAAAATATAAATTTTACAAGACAACATATCGTTAGGTGTTATAAGACAAATCTAAGATTTTTTTATGCGATTTGCTATAGAACGTATCTACCGTATAAAACAAGGTTTGAGTATATATGACGAAAAAATATTTATAATCAATTATACATGACAGAAAAGAATGAATTTTTAATATGAAAGTATAATTCGCACTAATGTCGCCCAATTTTCGATACAGACGACGTCTTCGTCGTTATTACCGACGAGAAAAAGCGTCGCTAGGACCAGTGAATTATTCCTGCAATTTTCAGATGCCTTCAGAAATGTTTCCACTTTTCGGCAAATTACGTCGTTCCGTTTCAGAGCAAAGAGATCGTGCAATATTTATCCGAAACATCTGAAGCGTTTGCATGTTCGGCAAAGATCCGCCATTGCTCCACGCTCCGCATAATAGAGTCATACGTATTCGAAGACATATACGAATATATATATATATATATATATATATATATATATATATATATATATATATATATTAAGCATTATATGAATATATACAATATATTCTATATTATATAAAAAAAATCATAGAAAATTATTTTGATATATTTAATTAATAAAAATCAATATGATAATTTTGAAAAATATATAATAAAATAAAGAGTTATATTAGTATATGATTAAATAAAACAGTCATTAATAAAGATACAATTTAGAATTTATATATATATATATTTTTCACACATATATATATGCATGTGCGCGATCACGTGTGTTTGTTCACGTTGTGGAAAAGCACGTACGCGAACTCTCCGAAGAACATTTTTCCGCTGCTAGGAAAAATTCCGAGAAAAGTCGACGAAAAACGCGGAGACGGCTTTGAATATCCACGCCGATTCTCGTCTCATCAATCTGCTTGTTGGCTTTTGCTCACAGTCCGTGCAACGGCCAATTTACTATTGACTACAAAAGTACTATGCATTCGATTCGAGAGAGAATTTTTGATTTTTTTTCTTTTTGTTTTAAATTTTATATGTAAATGTTTAATACATTAATTTTTAATGTATTACTACTGCTATATATACATTTGTATACAAAGTATTAGTTAATTTTGAATCATCTATTTCAGAAGTCATATATATATATATATATATATATATATATATATATATATATATATATATATATATATATATCCACAATAAACCATGTGAACATTTTAATATTTTTTAATTTATTAAATATTTTTCAATTGTGTATAAAATCTAAATATCATTTTTATTACATAAATTAATTAATAGATTATATTTTTCACAAACTATATTTTGTAATTTTTTTTTACTAAATATTTTGATGGAACAATGGTTCCATCAAAATATTTCATTTTTTGGAATTGAAAAACAAAAAAATATCTTATTTTTTTTAAATCGATAATTTTAATACTTATGTTAAACTTTTGCAAAAATTTGTATATTTTATATTTTCTTAAATAAAGACTTTAGGGAACTTCCCTTTCGTTTTTAATTAAAATATAGTCTTGTTATCATAGAACAATAAAATTTGCCTGGGGATCTCTCCCTCTTTTATTCGAAAAGATAACATTGATTTGAAATTATTTACATTGAGGGTTGTCGTTTTATTATATTCAAAAAAGAGAAGATAAGACAAATATTTCAAAAACTTCAATTAAAGATAAAGATATTACAAATCATAAATATATAGAACATTATATATTTACGATTTACAAAAAAAATAAAAATATTTTAATAATTTATTACAAAAATACTTTCAACCGATTCTCGACATAGAATTCACACAGTCATAAAACAAAATTAACGCGAAACTATTTTTCAATTGCGAAATTTACATAAATTCTTTTACGAGCCTTCCGCAATAATCTGTACGAGAATTCGCTTTTCGTATTACAAACGTTTCATTTCGTTTTTCCTTCCTCATACCTAATATTTTCTATGTACGTGTATTTTTTCGTTGATTTTTCCCTAAGAACCGGGTTCATTTTATTTTTCGCCCGTTGAACAAAATTGCTGTAGTCCGTTGCCAACTCGTAATATAATTCATATGATAGTCGTCTACGTATATATATATATATATATATATATATATTAATATATATATATATATATATATATATATATATATATATATATATAATATATAAAATATATATGGTGAGACTCTATTTTTCAGATGCAAACATGAATGCTCATATAAAGGCTCGGTTGCACGAATTCACTAGACAAATAGTGCATAATGTATTATATAATCTCCATGTTTAATCGTATTCGAATATTTCCGGTCATTAATAACACGTAAACGCTTTGAAATTATATATACGATTTTATAATTTCCGACTAATGTACGATATTCGCATTAGTATAATATTATTAAATTCAATGATTGCCGGCTGTACTATTGTCGATTCGTCGAATTATATAAATCGGTTAAAAATATTCATGTTATATATGACTGTTTATGAAAATAATAATTTTTTTTTATATAATGTTTATTTTTAAATTACGTTTTATAATATTTTTTTTTTTTTATTATATAAAGAAAATGTATTGTATTTAGTTACGAAAATATATATATTTGTAATTCAATCGAATTGAATATATTTTTTTACGAATATTTAATATAAAAATAGAATACTGAAATACAAAATAAATAATGTTTTAGTTCCTAATTTGCTATTTCAATTTATAAAAAATAATTATGAACAAATTATTATTCACAAATTTTAAGTTTATTTCTAATGTTGAATTTCATTTTTTTACATTGAATTTGTTATATATAATATTAATATTTTTAATTATTTTTAAAAGGCAAAATTTTTATTAGAAATGTAAAAGAATAAAGTATAAAATTTTATTTACGGAAAAAAATATTATATTTATTAATTGATCAATAATTTTTAATAAACTAGATCCGTAGAGTAAGTTTCCTTTCAGACCGAGTTTTCATTTTAGAGATGGGAAGTGTTGATTTAATTTTCTACGAAATTGAATCACCGGCTTTATGTTCAATCTTCAGACATATTATCCACTTCTGAAAGATTTTACATATTGCTAAATAATATATATATATATATATATATAATTATTTTATAACTTTAATGACATGTTATATACGAATTGGCATATACGAATACTTTAAGGGTATTATTTGAAGAGTAAAAATATTGTGCAAGTGTAATGGCGTAATATTTACAGAGGCGAATTCGGGATATTTTCGTCGAATATGTAATGGAGGATGTGTGCGCAGAGTCGGCGGCGGCATATTGGCTCGTTACCAGCGAGTTTTCCTTTGTTTGCCAGGAGGAAAACGATCGCATTTCCAGCACCTGTTGTCAAATCATTATAACTTCAACATTCATTTTTATTCTGAACAAATATTGCGAAAAAATGTGCGCGCCGCGTGCTCCCTAGAAGTCCTGATCACATATTAAACCGTGTTCGTATTTATTTGACCCGTAAAGGCGAAACCGCAAAAATGCCCATACGGCCGATAACCGAACGATAAAATATATATATTTTTTTCTCTTATATCTTTCTTCCCTTGCGGCTGATTATGAATGTATGTGTGTGTATATTTATATATATATATATACATATTTTTTATACTTACATTTGAACCCTTCGACTTATTTATTTATTTTTTTTTGCGTTCTTTTTCATCGGACGAATGAGATCGTAATGATCAATTAGCGTCACGCGGAAAAACTTCTCGTCGATTTTCCGAGAAAATGATCTGTAAAAATTTCCCATCGACTCGATTTTTCTCTCTCTTTCACGCTGTGTTTTTTCTGTTGTGTAAACATTTTAGCGAGCTTAGGCAGAGTACTTATTCACACGATGAGGGAAAAAGAAAAAAAAAAAAGAAAGAGGCCGGATTATTATGGCAGTTTTTCGCTTAGCGAAATTCGACTGATAATTCAATTTTCACTGTAAATAAACGACGTAAAAACGTTTCTAAATCCTTATAAGATTTACATTAATAATATTCAAATATTTTGATATATATATATATAAAATTTAAATAAATTAAATAATTGTTACATAAAATATGTACGATCGAAATTATCCGATGAAAACTCGAAGAATATTTGAAGTGAGATATCTCAGTATGGAAGAAGAACGTTTGTTTTTACCGTGCGAAGCTGCAAGTCACTAAAATGGTCATCAATGTGGCAATTTACAATATTTATTGGCAATTTAGATTAAAAGGGTCCCTGAATTTATGCGAAAAGTTTTAATTTTGTATAAACTTTCAATATACTTCGGCCACTCTAAAACGGGTCAGGTTTTTAAATGAACGCCCCATTTAAAATATGCATATATACATAATATAATCGTTTATATACCGGGGTTCGTGCCAGTGACAATTTGAATGGAATATATATATATATATATATATATATATATATATTTATTTTTTTTAACAACCATTCCGCATTATCCGTCGGTAGACGTTAGTTTTGTCCCAGTTTCATTATTAGATACTTTTTATACGAAAATTTTCTCTTTTATAATTGAAATTGTTATGATATTTTTTTACAATTTCAGCTCTTTTATTCATTTCACTTCGTTTTATTGTTCTTTTTTTATATTTGAATTCTTCTGCATAATTATTTAAATTATAAGAAAACCACCGATAGACAAGTTAGTAACGCACTCGTCAAATATACTCGTCAAGTTTCAAAATTTATGTATTGTATGTGAAATAAAAAAAAAACATTTAAAATATAATAGAAATTATTCATACATACATAGTATTATATAAAATTATGATCCCTTGTCATATGAAAAAGTTTAATAATCGTAGGAAGTAATTAAATTTGTCATAAATTTCGTCACTCGTAGATAGGCGATAACTTTACGTAAATCCCTTACGTTCACGATTATATTTATTATATATATTTTTATTGAAGCGGCCACAAGGAATCGAGCATTTAGATGTGACCCTCGTTTGTCATCGATGACAAATTCGTAACAAGGGTCGACCAAAAATTACGTATTTATTGCGTGTGCCCCCACTAAAGAAATGCATGTACGCGTATATTTTATATAAGCTTATTTTTAACCGACGGTTATTTTATTATTATTATTATTTTTTTACACATATTAACCGCCAATTTAAGTTAAAAATGTTGAAAAGTTGAACGTGAAAATAAAATGAAAAGTGGGCAGAGGTGGAAAATCCGACATGGGATTACGGACAATTAGCGATGTACGGCGTAAAAGCCGAAAAATGGACTTGGGACGAATTGTGGAAAGCTGCAAATATATATATATATATATATATGTGTGTATATATATATTGAGATAAGTTGAAAATATTCATATTCATTTTTTTATACATGTTGATTCAAAATATTTTATATGAAAATAAATTGTCGATGATGATAATTGTTAAAATATATTGCATTATTAATTTATTTTAAATATTATTTCATATTTAATGTTGAAAAGTCCAATAAAAATTATGTTATAAAAATATGTGAATATAAATCTAATATGCTGTCTTTATTTATATGAGTTAATTATTATGTTAAATTGATTTAATTATTTATTTAAGCTGGATATTTATAATATTTTAAAAATAATATATGTGATAGTTAGTCGTAAAGTTGGCAAAAAGAATATTTTAAATTATAATGTTTGATTAGGTCTTATTAAAATGGCTTATTTTTTTTTTGATAATAAAATTTAGAATAGAATAGCAACTTTAAAATAAAACAAAGATTTAAAATATATGAAGTTGAAAATATCTATATAGTAAATTTAGAAATTTGAAATAATTTGTTATAATTCCTTAATATCATGATGTGAAAGTCAACGGAAAACCACCACATTATATCTATCTGAATATTGTTAAACTATATTTTTCATTATCAAAAAATCGTTGAAGATTTTATATGCCATAAAAATGATATAATATTGAAGAATGATCACGACTTAAAAAAAATAAAATAGGAGTAATGAACACCAATTTTTGAATATAAAAAGGACACATATAAAAGAAGAAGATAAAATAATAAAATGATATATGATTTATATAGTAATATTATAAACATATATATTAAAAAAAATCCATATTAAAACAAATAGATATATTTAATATGAACACTTTCATCAAAATTTTACTCATTGTAAATGATATGATGCCTCGTCGCGATGACGTTTATAAATTGTCGTCCGTCGTCCGCCTATAAAATATGCGTTACATTTTTCTTTTCGGCATCAATATAAAAATTCACAAAACGCACACGTTTATATATATATATATATATATATATATATATATATATATATATATATATATATATATATATATATATACAAAATTTTATATATTTCCGGGTACATATGGCCTATTGTTTCGTTTAATTTGCGTTTTCAAAAAAACGCCGAGGCACCTCGGTTGTTAAGTTTCACGTCAAGGAGTATTTATTTAGGACAAAATTGCCACTTTAACCCGGATAAAAATGGCTATTAATTAACGCCGTGCGCAACTTTTGTTTAGTCGAGATCGTTTAAAAAAAAAAGAAAAAAATATATATTTTTCGGACCCTTATTTTTTATATTTTTTTTTTGTCGAGGGCAATTTTTTCCCTTTCGGGCGTAGCTTTGTTGTACATATATATATAAATTTTTTTTTTCGTCCGTAGTCTTTTCGTGATTGTCGCCTTAAGTCTGCGGCGAGCGAGAAAATAGGAGGGGGAGGTGGAAAAACTGCAAGTGTTTTCCGGTGGAAATTAAACGATCGCGCGTAATGAATCGTGAAAATGAAATACGCGGGTGACCTTAGACTTTTGCGAATATTTTTGTACTTGCAACATGAAAACGGTACGTTTTTAAATGTTGTAATAATAATGTCGTGATTAATGATTTTTAACATATTTATGGCGTATTATATATTTCGTAAAGGTCGTTTTGTATTTATGGTATGTTCGAAATTATTGTAAATGTTAAATATTGATAAAATTAAAACAAAATGGTGATAGAAGTTATTTGAATGTGGAAAATATATATAAATTCATTAATAAATTTATATAATTATCAAATCATTAAAATATTTGTTTATATATGTAATTACAATTTAATAACTTACGAGAATATATATAAAGTTCTTTATAAGAAATAAATCTATACACATACAATGTTTAAAAAGTAACTAAAATTTTTATCTATTTGGAAAGAATTTTATTTTTTCGTTTACATTTAATAAATGATCTCTTCTCAACATAGTTCTTTTTTATTATTACGTACATCGAAACATTTCTGGAAGTTAATTTTTAGGATAGTGTTAAAATCATTTAACGTTGCATTTTTTTAATCTATATTTTTTTAAAACGATAGCCGTTCAAGGTTTATGTATGGTGAATATTGAGGTTGACATATAATTACGATATTATTTTACAAATATTATTTTCATCAGAAAGTTTAATTATTACATCATTTACATAATAAAACGATAAAATAAACCTCACCATTATATGGCATGGGTCAAAACAAAATTATACAAAAAATAAATAAATATCATAACAACCGCTGAATTTATTATAATGATAAAATATAAGATACGTATATACGTATTTATTTCACGTACACGTATATACGTTATAGTTTCATATCGTTTGTGTCACTCTTGGTTTATGTTAATGTTTCCGCGTTTTCGCGAAACGCTCGCGTTCCTTGGGAAGATTTTATTAAACGATGACATGGTAAACCCTATAAACATACAGCTCAAACTCATTCGGTTTATAGTATTTTGAATTAAGTCTATATACGCATGTATATACATATATACATGTACGTATATATATATATATATATATATATATATAAACAAATTTAGAATTTGCCTTCGAGTTATTCCGGGATCCAGTAATAAGCGCGACGTAGTTGCATAAATTACAATTCTCTCGTTCGTATACTATTATACACTCGGGTGCAATAATGGACAAATTTTATCGTTCTTTTTTGCTATATAAAAATAATAATTGCAAATTATCATATATAGTAGTATATGATCTTGTATAATTTTGTAATTATTATATTTGGAGTTTAAATTTTGATTCTATAGTAAGTACATAGTCTGCTTTAGTATATGTTTAATGTAACTGTTGAGATCGTAAAATTATAACTGCATAAGCCGGAGAAATGGTACAAGTTAAATAAATGGTCAAATAAAATTAAATTTGACGGTTTAGAATGAGCTTTAATATCTGAATAAACTATATGATTTTCGTGTGCTAGTAGATTAAAATCTCTCTTTATATAGAATTATGATTTAAAATGAATATCTATAATTTTGAAATCAACCTCTGCATCGAATATTAAAATAAAATTTTACTGAAGGAATACTCGCAAAGGAATGTTTAATTATGACCTTTTAAAATTAGAAAAATCAATACGGTTAAAATATATTATTATCAAACTGATCGAGCTCAAGAAGATTTATTTAAGTTTTAAAGGCAAACTTTACTTCACGGCAAAAGTAACTTATGACGTATCAGTAATTTTCAAGTAGAGAAATATGTTCACTATTGAAAATTTTCATTCTTTATGTAAATGAATAACTTTTTTCTGAGTAAAGATTTATAATTAGATTGTTAAATCACAAAAATAAATAATAAGATTTATATTTTTTTATTTGTAAAAAAATGTTTCTCGTAAATATTAGTAATATTTTTTGTTTGCTACATAAATAAAATCTTTTTTTTTTCAATATTAATTGCATACATTTTTGTTCCTCATTGTAGTTGAAGTAGAATTGTTCGTACGGGTGATCTTTAGCTTCGTTTTCCACTGTTTATCTAAGGTGGCAAATGAATATACATCGTCAAAGTAAAACGAGATAAAGCAGTCAAACGAAGACGACGCCGTCTTACAGAAGAACTTGTGACAAGTGGCACAAGTTGAAGAAGACGCAGAAGGGAAAGAAAAAGAGGTAGAAGTAGAAGAAAAGGAAGAAGAAAGTAGGTGAACCACGCCGAAACTGCTTAAAGAACCATCGCTTTTGATATCTTTCGTAGTGGTTCACGTCGTCGCAGAATGTTTTATCTAGTTTGAACATAAGTTCAGCATAACTCATTCGGAACCGAGCACGACATACCGGAATGAATGAAAATTTGTCCCTTACACGCCGTGAGCACGTATACATGTGTAATCGCGCGCAAAAGAGTCGCCGCTAAACTTTCCACGTTATCAGACATATTTTATGAATTGTCTGCGATTTCAATATTCTCTCATTATATAGTCAATTGACGACCTCGTTTCGTAGATAAAATTTCATTATTATTTACGATCCGAATTGTTTTCAAAGCGTCTGCAAAAGTTCATCATTCAACTTTTATATCAAGATTTTTAATATTAAAAAAAAATAATAATTAGTCGACAAATACATTTACCAACACATAAATGTTTAAATCATAAGAATCAACTATTATTTCCTCGTTGTACTATTAATATGAAATGTAACACAATAGTGCAACGTAACAAAAATCATTACTCAACCACTGTATTCACCAGATTTGGCCCCATGTGTGATTTTAATAACTTATGGTAAATATCTATTCTGAGAATATTTTGATATATCCCGCTCAAATTTCTTACGAATGTCAAAGGTTGTATCAATCTAAGAATAAAAATTTGTTTAAATTTAATCAGTTCGGGTCAAATTTGTTCAGATTATGTACATATATATACAATATAAAAATTGAGCATAGAATTGAAAACTCAACCCTGTAAAAAAATAAATCAGTAAGTCGGATCTTGAAAGAAAGACCTTGGTTCACACAGGGTTGTCACGATATATTTTTATTTCTCATATTACATATATTTTTCTTTTATCCAAAGTTTGGTAGTTATATTGGGATATATTTTTTTTTAAATAAAATGTAAAATATGTTTCTAATTTTATATTAATAATTTAATATTATAAATAATAATATAATGATGAAAATATGTACACACTATTTAACTTAATATTGTTAAACGAATAATATATTATTGAAAAAAAAAAATATATATATATATTAAACATGATTGTTTCATTATTTTTGTAGATGATAGATTACCATTAGTTTTAAATATACATGAAAGTAATTTATTCATAAGGTAAACGTTTAACTGTTATATAAAATCAATATTATTTATTCGATTGCAAGGGTTGACCAGTCGTGTAAGCATAATAATTATTTCATAACATTTTTTTTTGCACATGCATTTAAATACAGCGAATCACGAAAGGGTTGTTAACGCGAAGTATTTACGTCAATTTAGTAAAACGAATACGTTTTTTTTTGTGTGTATAACATAAAATCGAATCAAACATAAAAACATTTTTAAAATTACATATAAAGATTTTTTTTTTATTAAAAAGAAACGTCAACTTAATAGAACCGTCATGGAAAAATTACGTCTTTTTTTTTTCGTCGTCATAAATAGTGAGCGTCAGTGGAAAATAAGAGAGAAAATTGGGGGGGAGGGAGGACACGAATGCGTTTTCACTGGTGAAAATTTCTTGTCAGTTTCGCACAACTGTTGGCACGCATTCCTAGTCTCGACTTAAAATCCGCTGCAATCCCGAGAATGGCCACTTTTCCCTACCGAGTTAATGGCTTTTTTACATTTTATCCTCACTCTCCGTTTGTATGAGGTTTCGTGCTTTCTTAACGGAGAAAACGGTTGTTCGTTGTGCAAACAGGGAACACACATACACACATAAAAAAAAATGTATAGAAAAGGGAAAAGGTCGCGCGACGGAGAGCGGATTTTCCACTTTTCCTCGTTTCGAATTCTTCTTTTATCCCGTACTTTCCTTTCTTAGACATCCGGTTCTTTTTCCCACCGTCTTGTTTTCCATCAGCGATTTTATACAGGGTTACATTTTACACATTTTTTGAACAGGTATATTAAGATTTATCATATCGAACAACAATTTATATTATAATTATAAAAAAAAAATCATCATTTCACATTTAATAATCAATTATACAAATTTTATAATATAATAATATAAAATTTTATATTAATGAATCTACAATCAAAATTTCACAAATATAAATAAAATGATAATTTAATAATATTTTTTAAATATTAAAATTTATGATATATAAAATAAAGCTCACAATTGACATCCCTATTTTTGACGTACTTTTCACACAATGCTACTTACTGTGTTATGTAACTTTGTGTTTTATTTTTAAAGGTAAATTCTCAGTATTACCTATATTTTAAGAAGTTCTTCAATTTTTCAATTGTTATCTGATTTTGACATACAATTCATTTGTATTTTGTAAGGAAGCCATATTAGAATTATATATTGAAATATTCGTATTTATATTCTATTATATATAAGAGATGAAATGCCAATTTCTTTTATGTAATAATATTTATAAATATAAAAATTCTCTCCAGAAAAAATATAAATAGATGTACATATATATATATATATATATATATATATATATCTGTACATTCAATATCTGGCTTTAGCGTTGTTATGGCACGGCTTCCGTAACGGGAAACAGGAAATATGCAATCAGCTTTGGTCGACTGCCCAAACCGGCGGTATATAAATAACAAGGAATCGCGTCGTGGTCAACATTTTCCCTTGGAAAATTTCCACTTTCGGTGGGAAAATTTTCCACAAATTTTCCAGCCAGCGTGAAATTGATTGCGTGGATGTCGTTTTTTTTTTTCACCCGAAAATACAATTTCATAAGCATCGCCGGTCGGATCGTCTCAAGACTTATATTTGTCGACGTGTATGAATTTGATTTATAAATTATTTAAAATAAGTTTCATAATATTATCTTAATTTTGAATTTTTTTTTTGTTAATTTAGATTTTAAATATTATGGTTTTGTATTAAAATTTTATACTGTCATTCATTAAACTTAATTTTAAAATAAATGTGCATTTTTAAATTTATAATTTAAATAATAAGCTATACTTTAGAATAAATATTTACTATCTGCTAATTAATAAAAAATATATTTTTAAGTATAAAAAATAGTTTAATTTCAATTTATTTTTTTCAAAATCATTTTATGAAATATGTAGATATATTTGGATAATCTACAATGCTAATACGATTAAATAATGATATTAAAAAAACCACGAGTTTGACTATGTTTTTTTTTCATATTTATAATGTTTTCTAGATGTAAAGATCTGAGATCCAATAATTAATACCTTTGATCAGAAAAAATAACTCCAATAACACCTTTTATTATTATTACTTTATAACCATGAGTTCTATCTTCTAATAGATTTCTTTTAATATTTTACTTATTTAATATCTCAAATATTTCGTACTTCTTTCTTCAATAAAAGCATTAATTTAAGACTTTACTACGATATATTTATACAAACTATATAAAACATTAAGAATATTAAATGACAACTTCATTATAACTTCTAGAATATATTTTTAAATACAATCAAAGATAACTGCATGACTATAAAAAAAAACTTATAAATTTGCCGTATTGCAGTAAATATAAATAAATAATATTCGTACCGAAATACATATTGAACTTCTTATAACCAATAATTTGATTATTTTTTCCTTTACGTGACACAATTTCACAAGAAAAACGAACGAATGCATTACGTAAAATTTGATACGTTATATATATATATATATATATATATATATATATATATATATATATATATATATATATATATATATATATATATACTTATACACAAGTATGGCGTATATTCGAAGAGAAATACTGCTTCTGGAGCAGAATCAGTCTTTATGTTTTAACCCTGTATACAAGGATTTTCCATTAAATGCGTAAAGCAAAGTTGATCTTTCATACTGGTTTTATTCTTAACGTTTTGAGTGTTGCGTTCTTCGAATGATTTCAATCAAAACGTATGACAACCTCGTGTTATATATTCCTTGTAATCAAGAAATGGTTCTTTCTTGCGTGTTAATACGAGGAAATACAGTTTGGTATGAAAATATTTTATTTTATCTTACATATATTTGCTCGCCGTTATCAAGTTTGTTATTTTAATTAATTTCTTTTCATCTTATTATCGATATTTTAGAATATCAAATTTCCGGTATTTTATTTATAAATTTTTATTTTTTTTATTAATGAATTTCAATTAAAAGTGTTCTTGAATTTTAATTAAATATGAAATTTGAAAACTGATATATATTTTATAAAATATTTATTTTCGATTATTAAACGCAATTATAAGATTTATCAATTTTCATAAAATAAAATTTTATTTTTATATTCAGATAATAAAAGCTTTTTAAAATTAAAATTGACGATAATAAAAAAATTGTGAATAGGTCGTAAAATAATATGAATTTCAGCTGATTTTTCATTAGTTTTACCACTAATAAATCTAATGTAGAAAGCAGAAATATATAGTTATAGTCGTATGATTTAAGACTATCTATGAAATTTTTAGTTGAGGAAAATTTATTTAAAAAATTTCAACTTGTTTAGAGAATATTATTCGATTGCGGCAAACGCGAGTATTTGACGCGTTTCTTCGAATTCGAAATTTGATAAAAAGCTGCGGCTTTTTATGGAATTGCGGCTCTGCGGAAAGAGCGATTTTCAGGCTCAATGGCGAGCATCGCTCACGCTTTTAGATCGGCACAAAAGGCGAGATAATATCTGTTCCGTACATATTTTAGCGTCATTGTATGAAACAAGTATTAAGTGAAACGGCTTAATATAAAAGCTCCGCATTAATTATACGCGGAAACCGAAATGAGAGCAATTATACTGCGGGGCTCGCGAAACGTTCTTTCATACAGACGTGGCGAATGAATGTTATATATATATATATATATATATATATATATATATATATATATATATATATATATATATATATATGTGTGTGTGTGTGTTTAAAAAGTTGCCAGAATCGTATTACTTTGAAAAAAAATAATGATGTCGTTGGTTCCCTGTTAGAAATGTCTGCATGTCTTCTTTCGAGTTCAACTTTTGCACGATATTGCAATTTGAATGCATTTTTTTCGAATTATTTCGAAGAACTGAATATTTAAAATCGTTTATATTATATTTTTTTATCATAATTAAAATATATTATTTTAAAGTAAAAAAAAAATCGATTTCATTAAAATATTTTAATTTTGTTTTTTTTTTGTGATAGATAAATAAGTGACGATGATAAAATATGACATTTTTGACCTGTTTCATAAATTTAAAATTAAATTAGTGCAGCGACAACCCTTTTTAGTTTAAAGGGCTCTCTTGGGAGATAAGCGACTCTGATTTATTTTTTTCTACCAAAGTTGTGTCATCAACTTTACATCCAACTTTCAGACATTATATCTTTCTATATAATTTTATTTACAATTATAAAATCTACCTTCGAAAAAAGATGAAAAATTATTATTATTTTAATATAAATCATATTAAATCGCTTGTAAAAAATATTCATATGTGTAAAATTGTCTGATATAATGGAAATGCACATAAAGGTGCGTTGCAGACGACACCTTCGCCGTTCTAATCTCGTAAGCTTTCGCCTTTCTCGACGGCATAATTGACGTTTACCGTTTAAAATGATCCCATTTTTCACGGTAAAAACGTCGTCCCGGTAGGGGAAATGCGGATTAAATAAATAAAGGACGAATAATCAGGCTGGTGTGAAAAATTCGCCTGATCTCTTGAGCTCGGGCTAAGTGACGGCGAGAGCTTAAAGAAAATAGTCCTGCGAAAAGCTCGCCCATTTCTCATTTTGAGTTATCTTCGTAGAGAGAGAGTTTTACGTTACTTTGCGTTCGCTTTCTACTTTTTTTTTCTTTATTCCACGACGCGATGTTCGTGTATTTTCTTTTTTTCCTACTTTCGATTCCCTTTATCGCTATCGAATCGTCTTTTTAAAATTTAGTGCTAGATATAGCCATTATTTCTATGTTTAAATGTGTCCAATCTTTTACCATAATTTAGCGATTTTACCAAACTATTCATAGCAATTATATAGATAATCGTTTCGAAGAATTGTTAATTTTGTTCCCTATATTAAAATTATTATTGATTTCTTATAAAATTTTAAACAATAATTATCATATTTGTTGTTTTAACAGAGATTTTAGATTATCAAGTCAGGCAATATTCTTATAAGTGTTATATGGAATTTTAGTACTAAATATTTTTTTTCACTATTGATATTTTATTTTTAAATTTCATTCTAGATCAATTGAAAAGACTATAAAAAATGTTTCACATTGACTAAAATGATTTTATACAATCGTCTATTAATACAATGTATCATTTAGTTATACATTGAAAGCACTTCACGGAAGGTTTCATAGCTATTTGAGTAATATAAATTTTATAGTTTCGTTGATAGACTAATTTACGTATTAAAGTCCAATAAAGTGGAATATTGAGCCGCCGTAAAAGTCGAACAAAAAATAAAAATTACGAGTTTAAAAGTTGAATTTAAAGTTTAGACGGAACGTTATCGCTACGGAGATGATTAAAGTTGACAGCGGTTATCTACAATATAAATCGTTATTTTTTTTTACGACGTCGTTAAAATATTACGATATAAATGAAAAATTCCGATCGTAGATTGTACATAGTTTTTTTTTTCTGTAATTACAAATCATAACGATTATATTTTTATATGTATATATAAATTCATTTTTTAAATATGACATGCGATTTTTGAAAATTGCTAAAATATTTTATATAATAAGTTGAACTTGGAATGGCAAAGATCTATATTTTGAGTTGTAGTGATCATTTAAGATTAAATTGTGAAAATAAAGTTGCATTTGACGAAAAAACAAAGAAATACTATACCATCACGTATCACGTATCGACGCTAACTTTTTATAATACACGTATCAATTTATATACAGATTTTAAACGTATCGAGTTTATTATACAATATATCCTTTTTTAATATGTCTTTCTGAGTAATTTACACTGCTATCGATTCTAGGTGTCTGCCGCATAAATCAAGTCCGATTTCATCGGTCCGCGTTTTTCCTCCCCTATACACGGTCCCTATTTTTGAAAAAAAAAAAAAATTTTTTTTTGTCGTTATTTTATTTTTACGAATACGTTATTTTTTGTTGCTGTTGTTGTTTTAATTTCATTTTTTTTTTATTCCGACGAAGATACGTTCCGCTTTTCCACAATTTTTCCGCTCGCCGACCGGCTCATATTCAAACACATGCACGCCCACCTATCTGCATACGTGTTATACACATAAACGTATAAATTGTAGCAAAACGTCGGACTACGTTAATTAAAATTTACATTTTGTTTTGTTTCTGTCCCGTCGCATGATTCATTGTAAAATAAAACAGAATCGCTATAAATTCTCATTACATCGGTCCCACCCTTCATTTTTTTTTCTTCAGTAGGACACTCGTATGAATGCTCTCATACAGTGGCACGTTTAAAACACGACCTGTGCGTAAAGGTTTAATTTTTCATATTTTATCCACTTATTTTAGAATGATAAAAAACAAAAATTATGATAAACACGATAATAATCAAAATTTTATTATTATAATTTATACGCAATAAAAATATCTTATTTTTATACGCTACATATATAGATCGATAGTATATGCACGTATGTAAATTTTAATTATTATGCGTTTTTTTTTTTTTTTTTTTTGTTTAATAATTCTCTCTAGAAACGAGGTTATAGTTGAAACAAAATATAGAACGCCGCGAGCCACATTTGCATATTCTACAGTATAAACGTGCATACATGATTACAATAATTTGGTAATTTTGGGAAAATTTATATCGGTCTATTTACGCACGAAAGCTTTCAATGATTATGCGTCTGCGGGTGGTGTTTTATAATTATTCTTTATTAGACAAGAAGAACAAATTACTTAGAACACGTTTAATTTGTATTCTATTAAAAGAATAATTTATTATATTTATTTCAAAATATAATATATTGTAATTTATTTAAAATAATTAATTATGGTCAATATTAAAATATATATATAATTGAAATAAATTATAAATATGTGATTTTAATATTTGAAAGCGTTGTTTTATTTTAGTAATATAGTGATACTTTATGATAGGATTACAGTGAGTATAAAGATAAGGTAATTTAACTTTTTTCTATATTATTTATAATATAATTAATTTCTAATTTTAATATATGGATATCATAATTATATTTTTTTAATTTTTTTCTTCTTTATATTATATTTATGATAAGTGTGTTGAATTATTATTAAATTTTGAAATATTTAAATTTACATTTAATGAGATGTTTAGATATTAAGATGTAGATTTAACAATTAAATTAAATAAAAATTTATTTTCGGTTATTATATACCATATATATAATGCCTATTGCATATAGAAATATTCTAGGATAAGGAAAAAAATAAAATGTACAATAAAGAAAAGAGATAAACGCGTAAATCAAAAACGTACAGAGGAGTACAAACAAGTTTCCACTAGATTTGGTTCGACTGAAAATTTCACATTGTTGAATGTGTACGCGTTTTGCGTTATCGAATTTTCCAATTCTCCACGATTTTATGGCGAATTTAATGGTTTCGAAATTTTCCAATGCGAACGGAAAAATAAACTACAAATAATAGTAACAATAACAATAATAATAATAATAATATCAATAATGAAAAGGATAGAAACGTAGATTCGACGCGCGATTTCATCATCGACGAAAACCTTGCGAATTTTTCCGATTCGATTTCATACGGAAAAATTTATCGTTCATCGATCGATTTTCGAACGCACTATTTGATCTGTTATTTCGGAACGAAAAAGTTTAATTTCGATTTTTATTTAGATCGAAACACGGTGTTTTTTTTGTATTCGTGATAGTTGTGTCGTTTTCGAATTTATCTGCAAATAAGTAAATATAATACAATATCGAGCAATATTTGATGTTTGTTAAAAAAAAAGTACACAAATACATATAAATAAACACACACACACACACACATATATATATATATATATATATATATATATATATATATATATATATATATATATATATATTATATTAAAGAGTTTAATTAATAATGGTTTTACTGTTTTATCAATAAATATTCTCATTATTAAAATGTGAAAATTTTATAAATAAATATGTAGAAATGTTAACATAATATAACATTAGTTCTATTCAAAAAATATTCTGTTTAAACTATGATTGGTAATTTTATATATTTTGAACGCCAATTATTTTATAGAATATAACAAATATTCAATACACATACAAAAATATACATATATATATATATATATATATATATATATATATATATATATATATATATATATATATATATACATATGCAAAATAATAGTTTACAATTTTATGTAAATTTTAATTATTGAAATCTATTTTTAATTCCATTTTTTATTTATATTAAAATTAAATAGTACGTGATTTAAATCAGAAATTAAGCAAATATTATATATATATATATATATATATATATATATATATATATATATGGTTGATGTTATTAGAATATAAAATAGTGCAATGGTTATCTATTGCCTTATGTTTAATGTCAATTTTTTTTGATTTTTTAAATTTTAAATTAATGATATTTAAAAGTTTACCTCAGAATTAGCTTTATAATTTATAAAAACTATGTTCTAATATGATATCAAGAGTATAAAAATTCTAAATTTAAAATATTTAGATTATATAGTATCAATGTGATTTTTATTATTATTGATAAATATAGTTATCGACGACGATCGAGACATAAAATCAAAAGAACAATGGACCACGAGAGCTGACATGGAGCTCGTCTGTTTTTAGCACTGATAAATTGAGTCCCATTCGCCGAAGACAAAGCGCATTGATCCGTCATCGGCAGCGAAGCGTCCCGATTGATTTCGCCGATGTGAAGAGAGACCCGGAGCGAGAGAACGGAATAAAATAGGAAAAAATAAAAAAAAAAAAAGGGTTCGCCGAGGACGAGGGACGTAGAACGGGGTCGACGGGCGTTTGTGGGCATTAGACGCCACATATAGTAATTGTATCGTTCCATTAGTAATATTTAAGGTTTGATAGTGCGACGGATGCGTCGCACGTTTGAACGTGTGTGTACACATCGGTAATGTATCGTGTAATTATGTCATTGTTGTTGCGACATAATTATTCCGAATGCCGTCGCATTGTAGCGCGAAGATTCCGACGCGTTGTAACAGTGTTAGGTTGGGCTGATTGTAGTGACATTCGTTTCGAATGTGTTTCATTGTGTGGAGCAGAAACCCGGTGAGACGAAGACGGGTTGTCACGTCACGAAAATAGGAACATCCTCGTTAGAGGACGTATTTATGATGTGTGTTTATATGCCTATATATATATATATATATATGTATATGTGAGTGTGTGTAATCTCACGATTATCCTATTGTAGTGGTCGCGTGGTAAAAACGAATTCATCCCCTAACAATAACGGCTTCGCAAACCGTATCGGATTGTGTTGAGTTACGTACACTCAAATGACATGTAGAAATGTATTGTGTTCCATATTGTAATTTTCAAACATGAATAAGAGGTTGCGTAATATATTTAAGCTGTTTTATTGCCATATTTTATGCTTTATATATTAAAGACTATATATATATATATATATATATATATATATATTTACAAATACGCACAAATCAATGGTGATATTTTCTAACACCAAAAATCAAACGTACTTTATATTTTATTTAATATAACTTTAAAATATAATTTTTATTTTCTTACATTTCTAAAGATAGAAGCAAGAATTACGTAAAATATTAAAAAAAAAAATAAATCAATAATTAATAACACATTTATTAGCGAGGAAAAATTTTGTGATTCGTTGCGCTCAAATATTGAACGTTTTAATATTATTTAATTTAATTTTAAATTGTAACAAAACGATATTATATAAATAGATCGATCGTTCGACACCGTTCAATTCAATTATCGCCGTCGTATAATGCTGTTTTATCACAAAACACGCATATAAATACGTTTAATGTTAGTTTTAAGCGCTGTATAATAGATGTTGTTCTTTGCGGGGGTGAACGCGAAAAATATTAGCATTTTGAGTGGCGGCGAAACGAAGCAATTTCACCCCCGGTCGGCGATGTCTTGCTTACTTTTATTTATTTTTTTTTTTCATTTTCATCCCTTTTCTCGTTCACTTTCAGGTTTGCCATTCACGCTGAAAAGGTTTCAATACCGGCTAGTAGTTTTCTTAGCGGGTGGGAGAAAATGCGGAAAAAAAAAAGATAGTGGCTAAGAGCGGAATTTTCTCGATAACCGCTTTATTGGCCTCTTTTTCAATAAAAATGTATCTAAGTTGGTGAGTGGTGAACTACAGCCTTTTATTGGATCAGTTTCGACGCAATCTATTTATTGCTACTGCTGTAAAGTGTTGCTAACGATGGTATTATACTTAGAATTTTATCCATAATAATACTAAATTTGATACTTTCAGTATTAATATATATATATATATATATATATATATATATAAAATCAAAAATATAACACATTAAATATAAATATCACAATATTTGATTTTTTTATAAACATACATAATATTTTAATATATTTTAAAGTCACATTAAATTATAGGTAGTAGAGAAAAAGTTATTGCTCTCTTTTGAAGAATGAATATTTTAAAATTTACATAATTTTTATAAATGACATTTAATTTTTATCACACTTTCACAGTTATATATGTTAAATATTGACAAAAAGCAATAATTTTCATAAAAAATCGATTGCCTTATTTAATTTCAATACAAATAAACTATTTTATAGACATATATATATATATATATATATATACATATATATATATATATATATATATATATATATATATATATATATATATATAGCGATGTGTAAACATGGAAAGGAAAAGAAAATCGAGTTCATAGCACATCAGGTGTGGGTATAAAATTTAAATTAACATTTTCAGCGAGTCGAAATCGTGAAAAACTTTTTCGGTTTTTCGTTTCGCTCGTATTCTTGTTTTATTTTTTCACTCTCTCTCTCTCTCTCTCTCCCTCTCTCTTTCTCTCTCTCACTCTGTTGTCGTAAAAAAGGGCGAGCTTTAACTTTATCGTCGGTGTATCGTTAGTATTCCGGTTGGATGTTTAAATTCGCCAAGTTTTCGAGCAAGAAATTGTTCTAGGAACGTGTGGCAGAATAGTTTCTGTTTTGATAATGTATTGAAAAGGACATCTTGCTTCGGTTTTGAGGTCAATTTTCGCTGAAATTTATTATTTTATGCGCGACCGCGTAAATAAGTGAAGGACTTACTTAACCGATATTTTATGTAACATTATTTATTTGTTTAAATATTTATATAATATTATATATAAATATTTTAATAGTGAATAATTAACAGTTATGTATATCGATAATTGATACACATGTTATATAAAGTGATTTTTAAATGTTTCGCCGTGAACTCCGGCAAAGTTCCTTCGATTTCGATTATTGGATTTCCCCGAAGGAAGGCTGTATAATTAATAGGTTACAACACGTCGATGAAATTACTACACAATGTCAAATACAGAAATAGACTTTGAAGGTTTTGAGGTCACCGATTTACATAATGTGATACATTGTAACCGAGAAATAAATCAGTTGCCGCTTCCCCATTTACAACTCAATCAAACTTTATTCCGCTCCGGCTTACTTTCTTATAATATATTTTAACGAATTTACATATTGCATGTACGCCACTGTGCAAATTAATTTGCAAAAATATTTTACTGATAAAATAATATATATATATATATATATATATATATATATATATATATATATATATATATATATGTATATATATATATACGTATAATTTTTTCATAAATTTTATCTGATAAAAAGAACGTCAATATTATGATATATTCCATGAATATTTAAGAAATTTAATTTTGTTTATAAAAGAATATCTTGTTTATACATTAAAATAAAAAATAACATAATTCATTGAAATTCTAATTTAGAGTCCACTATCGCAAAAATGAAATGATTCCGGAAGTATGCCTTTAAAAAATGAACCCCGATCTCCATTTGTAACACTTAAAAAATCATTCAAAAGATAATTAAAAAAATTGTAGACAAATGTATAATATAAAATTAGAAAAGATAACTTTATTTTAATTTAGTAATATAGTTATTTTAATATATATTGCTCGTAAAGGCCATTTTTTAACAATAGTGTCTCATGGAGGTCATATCAAATAAAAGAAAACACACTGTGAAATCAGAAAATGAGTAATCGAAAATGTTAGTGTCAAAATATATTTAGATTTTGAATATAAAATACCAAGAAAACACAAAAAAAAAATCGCAACAAAAAGAATATAAAAGGCCATAACTTGACGCAAAAAGCCACTGAACTGAATAATATGTAAACGATATAAGCTCAAGCATTTTCGTTTGCTCGACTCTTATAAAATTAAGAATTAATTATATCATGCTTTAGAATGTATAGTACAGATAGATTTGTTAAAATAAAAAGTGAGCAAACTTTTTTTTTATAAAAAAAAAACTTTCATCACACTTACTATATGTAAATATATATTTATATTAAAAGGTAAATTTTATTATAATAATTCTAGTTAAGACGTCGATTAAAATACACGTGTAACGATTTTCTCGTCGAACCCGAACCGAGAGAGAGAAAGAGAGCGAGAGAGAGAGAGAGAGAGAGAGAGTTCCGTTAATACATTTGTAAAGCGATGATTAAGTGACTTCCACGAAACGCTACCCAAGTTATGGAGATTCAACACGGCAGCCTAATATGGAAAGCGCGATATAAGGGAGGGTGGATGTGGGTCTATGTGACAAGGAGGTCCCGAACATAGTATTGCGAAAGTGTTGGTGCCCGTTCCTGAGGATATACAGTATTAAGATTCATGATTGTAGTTTGCCGAAGTAGTTAATTGAATATGCAACTGTGGCCAACGAGGAACCGTAGTTTGCTGTTGTCGCCGACGATCGAGGTGGCTGCTGGTAGGAAAATGGGAGGGTTGGCTTCGGCCGAAGACATCCTCGACGACGGCTAATTCAATTTCCCTCGCGGGGGACGTGATACGACTTCGGGCTTTGAATATTTATCAACGAATATAATACACACGTATATATAGTAGAGATTCGTCTTTCGGTATAAACAATCGATATTTACATGCGACGCCGAATTATTCTCTGCATATATTTCAATTAGTGCACAAACAGAACGTACAGAGAATTTATTAGGTGGTTCCACTAGATGTGTGCTCGTTTTCAAGCGCGATGCCACAGGTTAAATGTATTGGCCTCTTTATTTCGGATATGTATTTTAAAGTTAGTATGAAATTGGTCAAACGTTATTAATCTTTTCATATAGATTGTAGACTCCGAAAATCTGTCATTAATAATTATTCGAATTTTATATTATCCTTGTTTCTATACTATGAAATAAAATTATTTATAATTATTATTTAAAGCAGACAAGTGTATCCAAAATTAAAACATATTTTTTTGTAATCGTACGTTGTTCACACGATTGGTAGTTTGTATATTTTCAATAATTATACTTGAAATTGATAAAGAAATTTATAAAATTTAAATGTCATTTATTATATAATGTGTTTATTTAAAAAAAAAGTTATCAAAGATTATATTGTTAATTTTATTGTTTAAATATATAATATTATATAAAGCTAAAAAGTATAAAATGATGCTAAATGTTATTTAATATTTTTTTCAGCAGAAAAATCCGTATATATATATATATATATATATATATATATATATAAATATTATATTTAAATGTTAAATATAAATTGAGACGTTTTCGTCGTATATTTACATTTTTGTCATTGTGAAAATATTTTTCTGATTTTCTTTTGATTATACAATAGAATGTTTCAATGTATTGTGTGGCGAACGAGCGACCACTACGACAAAATAAATGCTATCGTGACGGATCACGTGTGAGGCCAGGCCTGGTCAAGCGGGGTCCGCACGCGACCAGACTACAAACTACTTCATCAAAAACACTCAACCTCGACTTAAGCCTTTATTTATTTGGTCTTTGAATGCCGACCCGATATATATATATATATATATATATATATATATATATATATATATATATATATATATATATATATATTGTACGTGAACTCGCGCGAGTCACATACATAATTTATTTCATATGTGCGCAAGTTTTTCATACTTTTCTTCGTGGAAATATAACGAAACTATTATAAAATGCGTTGAATGAAACGATTTTATTATAAAGTATAAGTTTAACCTCATATATGAATTACGAGTGAAATTTTCGTCGTATTTCACAAAACGAAAATGAAATTTCAGCAATAAAATGTCGCTTGAAAATCCACCCGATGGTGTATAATAATGAATAGTTTTGCTCTATTTCGTTTACAAATAACAAAAGTAACAAACAATAATATACACTTATTTTCGCATATTTGTTTATACACAAATGTTGATATAAAAGTTTGAATATGATATATTTAATAAAATCGAAAATAAATGTGTATCAGTTATTTTATTTTATATAATTTAGAAAGTGAATGTTCAAAATTTGTTTTATAGTGAAAAATGTAGTATACGAAAATATTTTTTATATAAAATTTGTGTATATCTTTTTAATATAGATATAGAAAAAAATATACTTGTAATTCATATTTTGATTAATATTTTCGGGCCAGAGTTAAAAGAAATACTTACGTATATGGGATCTTTTATAAACACAAAATTGAATGGGCTTCTTTATTTATTTATATTTTTATTTAACTTCTAAGTTTCTATTTATCATAATAGACTATATCTATAATTGATAAACGTTATCATATATTTTTTTTAATTTTCCCATCAATTTAAATAAAATATATATGAGATGAAATTGTTTGATATTTGTATTAAATATACGTATTAATTTAATTAAAATCTATTTTTAACAAATAAAAATATAATTAAATTTCATATGTGAAAAAAGTCTAAGGAATATATTTGATTTAATTTGTAAAGTACAAACAGTTTAATTTTTATAAAAGAAGAATAGACCGTTTCAAAATAAAATAAAAAATAATAATAATAAAGAACTTTTTAAAAGGTTAAATTTCTAAATATCACTAAATAATATCATTTTAAAATTTAAAATGTGAAAGTATTTATTATAATATTA
Organism: Leptonema lineaticorne; assembly: GCA_024500535.1. Lineage (NCBI taxonomy): Eukaryota > Metazoa > Arthropoda > Insecta > Trichoptera > Hydropsychidae > Leptonema > Leptonema lineaticorne. The sequence continues at coordinate 2,808,048 of JANIJI010000010.1, forward strand.
AATCCATTGAGCTATTTGATATATTAATACTAAAATTATACATCAAAGTGTTTACAAATATATTAAAATGTTCAAAGATATTCTAATTTATTAATAATAGAAATTTTCATAATTGTTAAATATTACCTTTTAAAAATAGTTTTTTAAAGTTATTTAATATTCGAAATAATTATATATATATATATATATATATATATATATATATATATATATATATATATATATTATATTGCAAATATATCAATGCTTAGATATCGTTCAAAATTGTAATAGCAATATGGTGGAAAATTAAACAGAATTACTATATAACGTAATAAACATAAAACACAACTGTATTAAATTTGTTTTGGTCGAATTTTGCTCTTTCCATTGTGTGTTGACACAGTCTGAAACTAAAGAAAAGTTTACCAGTTGCGAAACAAATACCGCACGGGTTTGACTGAGATTAATTGCGCCCACTGCCCCGAATGTATTCGGTTCTGTTTTGGACAAAAACAATTTTGCAGATTAAATTATAATTTTAACCCGGGGACCCGCTCCCCGCGCCCCACCCCCCCACCCCCTCACCCGGGCCGTGCGTTCGAACGTCTGAAAATAAGATTCTGAAACGAGCGGACCCAAAAAAAAAAAAAAAATGAAAACGAGAAAGAAAAGCGCGCAAAAGGATCGCGTTTCATTCGCTTGGCAGTGAGAAAATTTCGATTCGGTTTCAGAAGAAATTTTCTTAATTAAGAAATTTTAAATTAATATGATAAAATATTAATAGAGTTTTTCGACGTTTCTAACGTTGAAAACAAATGTTAGAGAGAAAAAAATTTGGATGACTTTTTTACGAGTCGAATCTATGTCTTTATTTGTGTTTTGATGAAATTTAAAAATTTCAGACACAAACATATATATTTTAAATATATTTTTTTGTCGTAATATTATTATTTTCAAAATAATATTTCGACAAAATTTGATTAAAAATATTTTTAATTATTTACAATATGTTAATTACATCATCACATAAATTATATTAATATTTAAAGATATTATATTACATATATATTTAATGAATATATTAAACTAAATTAATATATTAATATTAAATTTATTCATTAACCATATACTAGTTTTGTTAGATATTAAGTTTAAATTATTTATTCTAGTGACTTGAGATAGTACTAAATAAATGAAAGTTTAAATACAATATATAATATTAAAAGGTAAATGTTGTGTTTAAACTTTTATTCATTTTGTAGTATCTCAAGTTTAAAATTAACCTTTGAATTTCCTATGAGGTCAATATTTTCTTTATAAAAAAATAGTTTATATAGTTATTTAAGGTTGTAATTCACTCATTATACAATAAATGAAAAATCTATTACAAGAATGTACAAAAGTAGATCGATATTTTATAATAATGTTCTGATTGCTAGTAATAAAAAATAGGTTGAACGGTATAATCTTTAAATATAATTTGCAATTCTGCATTTTATCTAGTTTATATGAATACATTGCGGCAAAATATACGCGCATAAATGTATAAGAGACACAAATTTATTTATTTTTTACTTCTATTCTCATCTTTTGTTCGACTCGGTCGCTTTATTTAGTCAACTAAAGTACAACAAGCGTTGTTGGCCATTAAGGGGTCGTCGTTTTTAACCCCCTATCCGCGGGGCGAATTTCCATCAAACTTCGCGTTCGTTCACAAAAGCGGTTCATCTTTTACTCGTCGTGGGTTGGTGCGCTTAAGCAAAGTGTTTTTCTCGACCGTTCGTTTTTCTCGTTTTACATAGGGAAAATCGGTATATGTATATATATATATATATATATATACATGGTTGGACGGAAATGGAGAGAGAAATTGGAAAGGGGGAGAGGGGGGTAAAAACGGGCACATTTTAAAAATTGTCTTGTCAAAGTCAATAAAAAGCGGTAAAAACGAGAAGGGTTTGGGGGTTTTGGTCCCGATCGAAGGGTACCGGAGTCGCTTTATAAAACTTTGACGGCGCACTCAATAAAAAATGATGAATGAAGTTACCATCCCCCCCCCATTATTCCCATCCCTCCTACCACCCTCATTTATCCCCCCCCCTTCTTATTCATGCCCCACCTTAACTCGATTTAAGATTTTGCCGTGTAAAAATTACAGATGCTATATATATATATATATATATATATAGAAATTGTAATTTTTGAAATGTAATTTAATTATTATTTTTTTATACAATAATAACGGTAAAAAATTAGAATGGAAAAAATTATAACGAATACATTATTATGAATAAAATAAAATTGATCATAGAAAATGTATGTAAATTAAAATAATAATTATGTACATATTTTATATTAAATTTAAAATATAACATAGAAAAAAAACATTAAATATGAATTTTTATTTTGCGTTGTTTATTTATTTTTCATCAGAAATTGAATTTTTATAATTTCATACAAACATTTCTTTTTATTTTTATTTTTGAAAGAATTTGAAATATAAAAAGAATTCGGACGGAATTAAAATTCGAGATTAGAGATAAAGGAAAATATAACTGCACATTTATTCTAAGAATTTCAGACAATCAAATTAAAATATTTTAATATTACGTTATAATTTGAATTAAAAATAATTCTAAAAATATTTTTAGACTATATGACATTGATATGTATTTAGTTTATTTTAATTATGTCGTATTTTTTGTACGACATTTTAAAATTTTATAAATAAGATATAATTAATCATAAATGGTTTTAGTGATAAGACGTGCATATTTCAAGCAACGGTTAATTAATTTTTCGTTTTAATTATTTCTTATCTAAAATTGAATTCCATTTGATTTTTGGATTCGTATAGATTTATGATATAATTGTATTTAAAAGAAATCGTACATTTTCAAGAAATTCATTAAGATATTATTTATATCTTAGAAATAAAAAAGAAGGAAATTGCGAATTGATGTAACGTGAAATTGATCGAATTTAATTTTGTTCGAAAGCCACTTTGGATAAAGTGTCATATCGGTATTTATAAGTTGGGCGTCAGTATTTGACAAGGCGTCATATAAGATTTATCTATTTTTGGGGTACGAAACGCCCTGCGGGATGGCTAATCACTTTATATAGCCGAAACGTGTATCGCGGAAAATAAACCGGGAAACGTTACCGGTTTTCCTGAATACAGACTTTCCCGGTTTACCTCCCCTGCTTCCAATTTCTATTCCATCAAAGTTTCACGCTTGTCAGCCCATGTTTCGCAAGGAAAAAGAAAAATTCTCGAACGATCTTCCGGTCCGATCTATTGGAACATTTTAAGGTTTTCCTATTGCTCCAAGTTGCGGTCTATCTTATATAGAGCCTCAGGCTTTATTCGACCTGGCCTAATCCGTTCGCCGTGAATTTTAATGGTCAAATCTTATTTAAGAAACTAATCGTTTATTTATATATACTAAAGAAAATACAATAAAAAATTAAATATTATAATAATAAAAAATATATATTCCCATAGTATATAAACAAAAATACGGAGCAATTTCAATATAACGATATATTGCTCATTGTTGAAGATGTCAAAATTTTTCTAGTTTATTCGTATATCAAAACAAAAATTTTTATATCAAAATATATTTATTGTATAAGTTTTATTTATCGAAAAAAACTACATAAAGTTTAAACCAAAAAATTAAACTTTGTTGTTATTAGATATTTTTAGCATTTGAAGATTTATTCAAGGAACTACATAAATAAAAACTGTTTATAATTAACCTTATACTATAGATTAAAAAAATAGATATAGATAAAATCCATTTTAGATATCAAATGCATATATAATATTATCTATACATAATAAAGGAATAAAATCGTTATTAAATTTTTGTTTTCCCCGCATTATTTCAAAAAATGTTGTAAATATAAAAGTAATTAAGTATAATGAAAAGATAGTAATTCCAAAATAATGATTGTGAATTACATGGATTAATTTTAATTTAAAATGATAAAATAAATTTTTGTTCTCAAGTACTTTTTATTATTAATGTTTGTTTTACGTTGCCGATGAAGTTTGCATATGATTTAGTTTAATTTATAAAAGTTACTGTTGCACTAATAATTTGAACCGTACGAAAAACTAAATTAATGCGAAAAGAAAATAAAAACACATTTAACGATTTCATTAAAACTAATGAATGTATTTTGTTCGCGTAATTGAACCCACTATAAAAACTACGTATTAAACACACTATTATTTAACTTTTTAATTACACGAAAAGCTTTCACCGTTTAGAACGCGAAATATCCAAACCGATTTTTCCGAGTCCTTATACGCATACGAATACGATTGTCGCAAATTTTCCATTCATTTTTTTTCTCTCTTCATATATAAGAAGAGTTTTCGCGATCATTTTTTCAAGTCCACGCAATGGAGTATTCCAATATTTCTTTTGCGAGTTGACGTTATAATACGAACCAACGTGGCATACAACACACCTCGAATATTTTCCATGAAAATACCAGTATATATATATATATATATATATATGTATAAATTGTGTGTGTGTGTGTCGCACATATGTATATATATTTGATATTTGTGTCTTATGGCGTTATTCCTCGTTTCACGCAGGTGGAAAAGTCACTTTTACCAAATTCGCAAAGTGACTGGATGAAAAACTGCCGGCAGTTATTTGCTTTGTGGGTCGCGTTTTTGGAGTTTTGGACCTTCGTGCTCAGCATTTTTTTCCACTCATACTCCGCGACCTAACGTTTTGGCGGTCTTAACCCTTGTACGTCGTTGAGGTATTTCCCTCTAACCCTTTCCAAGTGAAAATATACAAAAAAAAAAAAAAAAAAAGAAAAGAAAGAAAGAAAGAAAGAAGTAGTAGAAGAAAAAGAAGCAAATTGTATAGTGTTTGTATGATAAATGAAGTTCGTCTCTCGGGCAGTACCGTGACGCCCTTATAAAGTGACAAAACTTGGAAGTAAACAAAGAATGATTGATTATGTTTTCAACGTGTATATACGTTTATGTCGGTTTCGCTTTTTTGACGCGCGGAACCATAGCACTTTTTAAAATAAAATAAAATTGGGGAAAACGGGGGCGAAATAATACTAAAATAGAAGGAGCGATAAGAACGACGAATGAAAATGAAAAAAAAATAACTTTGCAATTTTTAATATGTAGCAATGAGCATAAAGAGAATGAAAGCTTTAAAACGCTTTTCTATAAAATGAAATGTGTTGTGTAATATATATATATATATATATATATATATATATATATATAATATAATGAATTTCTAAAATGTAGCACGTAACTCAATTTAGGTCAAATTTTGAAAACGACGTTAGTTTTACATGAGAAAATATGGTAAACTATTTCTTTTCTATAGTTTCAAAGGTTCATAATTAAATTCTAATTTATGATACAAATGAATAATTTAATTTTGCTCTAAATATATATTTATATACAAATATTTTATTTTGATTCAATGTCGCCCTTATCTCATATTATATATATATATATATATATATATATATATATATATATATATATATATATATATATATATATATATATATATATATATATATATATATATATATATTAATATGCATATTTTAGTTTTTAAACTGCTAGTAAGCCACATATAATTTAATGGTTCAAAAATTCTCATGCGGTTCGCGAGCCGCAGTTTGGTTCTATGTGGTCAATAGCAAATGTTGAATTGCGGTACAAAAATTGCGAAGTAGAGAAATTCATCGGTCCATTTATTTTATGTATGTAGCATTTTATTTATTTTTTGAAAATGTTTCGTATAATAGACTTTTGGACAGTTGAGATTTAAGCTATATATTTTTGAGAACATATCTAAAGTAAAAAGAAAATATTTCAATTCAATATGTATATATAAGTAAATTTGTTGAAAATGTCGATTATTTAACAAATACATATATAAAATAATAGTTTTTTAAGAATGAAATTTATTTTTTTAATCAATAATTTATATGTGAAATATTATAATATATATAGTTTTTACTGTTGCATTTAATATATCATTCAATTTTATTCTATTTGTAGTTGAAATTTAGATTCTTTAAATATTTTTTTTTAATTCGTTTGTATTATTTTAAATATAAATCTTTTCTTTCTACTCCATTTATCTTCCAATAAAACTATTTTTTAATTCTGTTTAATTATCAATATTTTTTAATACAATTAAAATTTTTTTATAAGTATTAAAAATTACATAATATCAGATTAAAAAAAATTCACTATTTTTCAAGATATAATTTTTCATTTCAGAACAATATCTAAATTTAAATTTAAATTTAAGGCATATAAAAAATAGAATGACTCTTCAAAATTTTTTAGTATAAAAAGAATAATAAATTATGCGCAGAATTAATGACTCTATTGAAAAAAATAAATCATCATCGAGCTATGTATTATTAAAAATTTATATAGCTGTCATACTACAGATTTTATATATATGTATATTTCACTGATAATTTAAACTTGATAAAATTGTTAAAAATCGCTAACAGAAATAATAAGATTTTAATATATATATATATATATATATATATATATATATATATATATATATATATATATATATGTGTGTGAAAGAATAAAAAAAATATGATTGGGGAAATGTTATACGTGTTTGGTCAGGTGGGCGTGAATGCGAGTTACACACGGTCGGCATCGCTAAACGGCCACAATTACAAGCCAGAAAAAAGCCATTTCGTGTAACACACGTGGCCTGGCAACCGGTAAAAGCTTCTCTGGCATTCTTCTTCCCGCCGTGCAAAGTCGTGGCGCGGCTTTAAGCTTCAGAAAGCTGCTGGAGTGTGAGAGAAGTTTGCCGCGTTAACTGTTCTACGTGCGCCGCCCACTTTTGCGAACCGACACCACAACTTATAAGAACGTTTCATCGCACGGTTTAACCCAACTGAAACACCTGAAGACGGTCGAAATGAATGGTTAAAAAATGTATATATATATATATATATATATATATATATATATATATATATATATATATATATATATATAAAGAGAGAGAGAGAAATGCCAGCGAAAAGTTTGCTAGAAATGCTGAAAAAGAAATTCATATATCGACATATTAAATTCATATTTTTTCTTACACCGATTACACATATTTAAAATTAAAAATACTATGTTAAATATGAAATATGTGTAAATATAATATTTACGTAAATGTTAAAAGTGTATAAGGAAAAAATGTGCGAAAACTTTTTTATTATGAATCTCTTTTTATTATTATTATTATTACACGATGTGTAAACTTTTAGTATTTTCGTTTTAAAAATTTTTACTCCATTTATGAAATTTGTAGACACGAAATAATATTTCTTTGAGAGGAGTTTGAAGTCGGTGTTGTTTGTTTGTTTGTTTGTTTCGCTCCTAATATACGTCCGCTTTCTTTTGATTTTTTTTCTTTCCATTGCGTATTTGCGCTGAAGCTTCTTTCGTATTTTGCTGAAAAAAAAAAATTTTTTTTTCGTAGTTTTTAGTTTTTCAAAGGTAGCTTCAGCAACGTTTGTATTTACTGTTACAAAACGTGAAAAGAATTTTAAATTAAATTCGTTAAAGTATTAAAAAAAAAGTACATAAATTGTAAAACTCTTTAATATATATTTTTTTGATTGATTAAATTTATTTAATACAATAAATAAATATTATCGATATATATGATTATTTTTATAATAATATAAATAAACAATATAATTATATATTATTATCAAATATCTGCTTAGAAATGCGTTTATTCGCAATCAAAATTATAAAACAACTTTTTTCAAAATGTTAAATTACATGTTTTTGATTTTATGCCAAGAACTTGTTTTATTAAATAAATTTAGCTTAAATATAATAGTATCTAATATATTGTGTCAATATATATATATATATATATATATATATATATATATATATATATAATTTTGTAAAATTGTGAAAAATATAAACAATTTTGCATATGGAAAAATATAAAAATATTTTTACATATACTATATGCTTAATAAATATAAATATTATATAAAAAACTATTTGTATTGTAAATCTAAAAACCTGGTATAACCTATCAAAAATTTTATATTAGTATTACAATGTATAAGGCAAAGGAAAATCACAATATTACATTTTCCATGACAACTAACTATATTAAATTTCAGTTGGCTACTTGAACATTTTCAACAGTCGGTGATTATTTAATATGCGATGATCATTAAAATTAAAAATTGAAATATATATGATAATAGAAAGACGATGAAGTAATCTAATTTTAAATTAAAATTAATTTAAATAAAAATCTATGATAAGCGCGTTATGAAATAATATAATATGTAATGTAATTCTGTGTTTATATAGAGTATTTAGTAAATAAACACGAAACTAATCGTCGGGAATCTGATTAAAATCGTGTGACGGCATACTTCCAATTAGTCAACAATATGCTACGTTCACGTAGTGCACGTATTCCGCGTACACGTGAACGTTGCATACAAAGAGCCGACAACGTAGAAGCACTAAAAGCCAGTGAAAATTATACCATTATATGGAAAATGTTAAGCGGTTTTGGCGGTGCCGTAATCGATTAGCGATCGTAAATTAATAGCGGTTAATAAACGATAGCACGTATCGCGAGGGGATGGTTCGAAACACGGTTACCGATAGAAACACCGACTCGTAAAAGACCAATGTTCGTTATAAATATTTTAACGGAGGGTGTTCGAGGGCGTTTTCAGGAAATTCCGCCGACGAAAATCAATGCACACATATATATACACGCATATATATATATATAGACGTACATGTACGGTTATATCGAAAAGAGAGCCGGTTTGGAGAGAGGAAATTAAATCGGAAACCCTGGAGGGCTTTTGTCAGGGTTTGAGGGTGGCCCACCCTACGAGGCCCACCTCTCGACGAATGTTGGGTCTAACACTGGACTTAATGAAGTAACCCGAGGGCCATTAACAGAATAACTTCTAACAGCCGAACCGCGCCGAGTGATTAGCATACGTGAATAATGCGCCAGTCGTTAAAGAGTATAAAAAAGAGGTACACGAACGCGTAAGGTACCACAGGGGGGGTGGGGGGTGGGCGAGAATATAAGCCCAAAAACGGGGGAGCGGGAGACGGAGATAAGGGGGAGGGGTTGAAAAAAAAATGTGGCAGAAGAAAAAAAAAGTATCATAAATTGGCCACGTACATCGTATCCCCATCAAGATAAAGCTCCCGTACGGCGCGTGAGAGCTTTTTTGCGTTTTCGGCCTCTTGAGCTTTTACTGCGGAAGCGTATTGGAAGTCGTAATGAAATAAAGAAATAATAGCCCCCCTCCGTATCTCTTTTGCTGTACGCGGCGTTCCCCGAAATGTGGAAACTTTATTTTCGCGGGGTTGTTTCGTTTTTTTTTTTCGCTAGAAATATACACATACAGCCGCGCAAATATATAAAACAAATACATATATTCGAGAGGTGGGGAGGGGGTGTAATAGATACCCGTGTTCAGGGACGCATATAAAATGTCCCTGTAAGCGGCTTAAATGTAAGTATCCAGATCTCTTTCAAAGCAGCAGGACGTATTTGTATTATAAAGGTTTTTATTCGCATCTTACTTAAACATATCGTATTATATTACAAATACAATTACGTCATCTCTCTAAGATGATATAATAACTGTTAAAATTGTTAACATTTCGTTTTATTATATTTTCTATTGAAGCTTTTATAATATGGCGTTTCATTATATACATTATAAGATGACAATTCGATACGTTGCGACGTTACTGCGTCTTTAAAAATGTTTTATATATATTATAAATAATATTATTTAAATCAAATTTTAATAATAAATACATTGAATGAATATCTTATTTATAAAATGACATTTTTTTTTATATTAGAAAGGAGGTCAAAGAAGAATCGTTTGTTGAAAAATAGTACACGCTGAAATTGGACAAACAAATTTTAGAATTGTAAAGAAAAACTTGGCAAAACTTCGTTGGCTCCAAAAAAGGTCCTCAGTTTTAAGATTAACTTCAAAAAAAAATGCATTTTGAAAACTTTCAAAATCTATTAAACACAACAATTTTAAAAAGAATGACATTTTTTTAAAAAAGAGGACGGTCGGTCATGTTATTATTTAAGAAAAATAGTCTTCTTCAAATCAATATATAAATGGTTGAATAATATGTAAATATTTATGTTTCTAATACAAAATTATATTTTATATAAAATATAATAATGATTATATATCGATTTGAATTATGTTAAATTATACAATTAAAAAATAATACTGAGTGTAAAATTTATGATCTCTTTGTTATACGTAAATGAAAATCAATTTTCTCTATTTCAGAAATAGACGATTTGTTGAAAAATATTATTATAATTATATATAACATAATTCATATTTGAATATTAATGAGTTGGAATATATTAAAACGTTTTAAACATTTCATGTCTTTTGAAACGACATGTTAAATGAAAATTGATTATTGTATGTGATTCGAAAATATTATTCTTCAATTTCAAGATCATAACACATAATCACACGACAAAATTACATAACACAATCGTAAAATTTCAAACTTGAACAATATAAACACGCCGTAGCGATTGAATTTAAGCAAAATGCAATTTCGTATTCGTACATGTGAACGTTGCCTGTATTATAAACGTGATGTTTGTACTATTGTTTTCATTAACCCATTCGCTGCCTAAAACACAATATTGGTAAACATTTCGTTAATTGTCCACCGGATACGTGTTGGGAAAACTCGGTCGGTTTTCCGCAGAGTGATACGGCTGCAGAATTTCCTTTGTCTAGAGACAATTTCAAAAGATAATCCACGCTTTCAGATGAAAAATAATGGAGCGTTCGGATTCGAAACGCGTGCATTTTAGTTTTGAACAAGCGAAAAATAAAACGTAATTAAAATCTTTCATACTGTGACTCATACTATACATTATATATATATATATATATATATATATATATATATATATATATATATATATATATATATATATATATATATATATATATATTGAATATAAATATAATTAAAAAAAATATTGTATAACTGTAATTAAAGAAAATGTACCTGATAAATTGTCGAATTAATTATGTGAGTTACAAATTTCCCCTTAATATATTCACTAAAGCAACAGATTGTGTATAGAAATTAGCATAGACCCTTTGCAAAATTACGCATTTAAAAGTTTTTATTGCTTGTTTAATGTTAATAAGCAAAGTTTTCTTGTTTTTGAAAATCTTATTTTGTGCCGTTTGTACGCGTACGAATAGAAAATATACTATTGCGTAATAAAATCGAATTTAATTTATTTTTATAAATATAATATATACGTACGCATCTATAAAAATACTGAATAAGTATAATATATATATATATATATATATATATATATATATATATATATATATATATATATATATATATATATATATATATATATATATATATATATATATATGAAAATAATAATCAGGATAAATAGAATATTGATAAATTTCTAATAAATTATATTTTATATAAAATATAATAATGATTATATATCGATTTGAATTATGTTAAATTATACAATTAAAAAATAATACTGAGTGTAAAATTTATGATCTCTTTGTTATACGTTATTTTTTTATAGATTTATAGGTTATTTTTATACGTTATTTATACGTTATTTTTTTATAGTTATTTTTTTGTAGATTTTTTTAATTTTATTATTAAAACACTGGCTGTATAATAATAAACAAAAAGACTCATTAGTTGTCACTGTTACACAAATATATTCACATTTAATTGAGGGTGTAGACAAAGTTTTGCACGCCAAGGTGTTTTATGCATTGTATGTTTATAACGTGCAAGAGACTCGCGCTAAATGCAAAGGAATATAAATTAAGATATACAACGTGTTATATAAATATGTATATATATATATATATATATATATATATATATATATAAACATATTTATATTTATTTAAAAGTTAAACTCGTATAATATTTATCGCTGTCAGTTGGAAAGAAACGTATATTTTATATGTAGAACAGCATTGAATAAAATATTATATAAATCGTTTACAATGTTAACGATGAATATATATATATATATATATATATATATATATATATATATATATATATATATATATATATATATATATATATATATATATATATATATATATATATATTATCGTGTATATAGTATAATTAATTATATATTATTTTTGACATTTGTAAATATTTATATTTTTTATTATTTCAGATGATTATTTTTCTAGTGAGCTGAAAATGAACTTTGTATGGAAAAAATGTAGACATATTTATATGTAAAATTTAAGTGTTTTTTATAAATTAAAGTACGATTCTAAATATGAAAATTAAATAGAATTATTATTAAAGTTTACATTTATAATATTTTATTTATTCGAATTTGAATAATACTATATATGTTGAAAAATATTTTTGTTTAAAAAAAATATTAATATTTGTTTTTTTTTTAAACATTAAAATTAAAATAAATATAATATTTTTGGCATTATTATATATATATATATATATATATATATATATATATATATATATATATATATATATATTCTTATATACATATTTATCGGTATGAGCTCACATCACTTGTCTATGTTGCAGCGTATAATGAGTTGTCGCAGGTGTTGAAACTTCGTCGAACGAACGGAAAAGCCATAACTAATCCCCAGGACCCGGATGAAAGTTTCCCACCTGAAAAACCCAACTGTATTTATAAGATAACTATATAAGATGAATTTAACATTAGCTTTCCAAGCTTTTATCTTTAAACTAGCATACTTAAATATATGCATGCTATATTTAATTATTTTTAATATAATTTATACATATATACATATATGTATATATATATATACACATATATGTATGTATGTATTTGAGAGAGGAAAAAAATAAAATAAGTCAAATTCGAAGCGTATATAATATTTGTATGATTCGCAAACTTTATTGTGATACGATTTACATCTGAGGCGCGTAAATAGGACGCGTTTCCGAGTTGTTCAAGCTCCGGAGCTTTTTATAGTACGCTTCGACACCCCCGTTTCCTTAATATAATTCAATGCGAAAAAAGGGGGTAAAAACGTGGGGTGGTTCGTGGAAAAAATTGTATTGATAGCACCTCCGAGAACGGAAGACAAAGACTCCATTCACATATTTATTACGAATAAACGTATTTCGTCTCAGCAATGCCATTAGCGTAATGAGATTTGAATATTCACTCTCCCTACAATGTTCGCGAGGTGGGGGAGTGGGGGGAGTAAGGGGGGGGGGCATGAATCGACATAGGGATGAGAATGTTGGATTAAGACATTTACGTTTTACTACGAGCGATCGATCAAAAATAAAAGAATCATGTCTAAACAAAATAACTTTTTTTTTTGTTATAATATATATTCATTATTTAATATAAAAAAGTATACTGTTTTTAATAAGTTTTTTTTATATGTTATTAATCAAAATATAATAATAGAAGTAAACCTGTGTGCGAATTAGCACACGGGTCTACCATGTGCGCTACACCATTAGAAGTACACACGTTTTTTTTTTATTATATATCATATTTCAATGAAATTAATTTAAAAATAAAAAAAAACACTTTAAAAATAATACAAATGAAAAACAATAAATCTTAAATTAGTTACATAATAATATAATTGTTAAATATTTTATATAAAATCATATAATAATAAGTTAAATTTCGGCATGTCGTGGATCTATATTTTGAGTTACAAAAATTATTTGAAATTTAATTGTAAAAATTAAGTAACATTTGACGAAAAAAAAAATTACTACTATAATATATTTGATATATTTCAATTTATTTAATTTTAATGCAAAAAAATAATTTTACTCTTATATTTTTAATATATTCGAGAAAATACAAATTCGAAATTTTAATCAAATGATTGAGGTATTCCTCCTTACCATTTAAATTTATTGAAAGGGGGAACTTTAAAGGGATAATTTATTAAACGAGGTATTATACGCCGCAACGTGGTCGGTTTGGCCACCCTAAAAGCCAAGAACTTCCTCTTTCATTATGTCGAGCTTTCAATTTTGCGTCAAAGAAAACAAGGATTGCGCTAGATAACGAACCGATTGCGTCACGTCTTTTTCTTTTCTTGTACGTATTTTTTTCCTCTTTCAATTTTTCCCCCCTCTCCCCTCCGCCCCATTTCCCATCGATATCTTCTTTTTATTTCTTTCTTTCTTTCCGAGGCCGGTTCGAAAAATCTACGAAGAAAATAAGAAGAAACCGAACTAGGTGGGGTTTTTAGAATCCGACACACGCGTCTCTATTTTACCTAAATGTAAATCGATTCCCGTAGATTTTTTTTAAACGCGGGGTCGCCAGACTTTATACAGGTCCCTTTTAAAATCCGGAAGGAAATGGTATCGGCCGGATTTAATCTGTTCCCAAAAAAGACAGGTGGTTACCCCGTGGGTTCAAAGCGATTTCAACGTAGACGATTTGTCTTCGATAAAGACCCAGTCGGTGATGTTACTGTCAAAACGACGCTTCTACAACCGATCGCTATTTTACAAAAGGGATGTAAATGGATAAAAATCGTTAATGCCTCAATGACTGCCTTCACGTGTGAAGTAATAAAATTAGATAAGATTCTTATAAATATTTGTATATAATATAAAAAAAAATCATCAATTATTTTTTTAACTAAAATCATTGCAAAATATATATATTATTATAAGGTTACATTGATTGAACAACTGACAATATTGCATTATGTTTATCGAAATCGTAAGTTTACTTTGATTAAATTTTCCTAGTAACAGCAGTAACTTGAAAATCAATCGTAAACTTTAAGTTTTAATTATGTTCCTATTAACTTGTGCAACATTCGAAGTACCATTTAGTACACGATTTTGGGTTATACTCATAAACCAATACATAATGAAATATGGTTTTTGACAAGAGTTAGAGCGAGAGGAAAATTAATAATGCATCTCTATAATTTTAATCAACATTATAATTTTTATATATTTTATTTATTGTATATTTATAATGTAATGTAAAAAAAATCCCATCGAATGTCTTTCATATCCGTATTGGACGTAAACGTTCTAACACATACGTGCGAAAATTCGCATAAGAATAATTTGCAATATAAAATTTCACCCTCGGGTTCGGTCAGAATGGGGTTGAAACTGCTCTACAAATATAGCCGTTTATTTCAGATAAAGTTCGCACATATATTTTTTCTAGGCTTTTTTCCTTTACATCCTCGTTTCTCGTACATAAGGATGGTTTTCCATATCGGTATATGGATAAGGGAGGAAAGATTCGAGGTTCGTCTAGAAAACATTTTTTTTCCTCTCATATATATCGAGTATTTCATGGGAATTTAATAAAAATATCCAATATTAATATATTTAATTGTCTTAAATCATAATTTATGTTTGTATATCTATTAATGAGATATAGTGGATTGTTTTTAAAAAAAATATCAATGAAAAACGAGCATTAAAAATGTCGTATTACAAATAAAATTTAAATTGGAAAAAAATATGAAAAAAAAAAGATGATTATTTAAAGAATTATATTAAAAATTTATAATTAAGAAGGCGGATTGTGTTCGTGAAAATTGATTACTTTGTGCTGTTTATACTTTTCAAACGTGCCTCGAGGCGTTATTATTAGTTGTGGAAGAAGATGAAGAAGATGAGTCTGGTGGAAAAAAAAAAAAGAAAAAAATTCTCATCTCGTTTGCGGACCGGACCCGAGACGAGGCTGTTTTCTTCGAATGCGATATTTCGGCGAAGAAGCATCCGAAAAATTGCTATATAAAAAATACATTAACAAAGTTCTGTTGGGCGGTGGGCCGGTTGAAATATAGGGGTGCCCGTCCGTGGCCCAAGTGGGCGATAATGAAAAAATCCCAGTGGCGTCCGCCGCGGGGTTATTACCTAATTAGGTGAAAACTCGCCCGCAAACTGTTTACCGAAAAGTTTTTCCTGAAACATTTTTTATCCCGTTCTCCCTTTATGTGCGTATACATAGTGTTGTCATTCAGTTACCGGACTCTGTGTACAATAAAATAGATAACCACTTTAAAAAATATATGAAAAGACTTTTTTAAATACGTCTTCTTACCATGTTTTTACTTTTATAACTGAAATATATTATAGTAGTGAGAATTTTCACTTAAAAATATTTAAATATTGAATTCATTATTATTTAAATAAATTAGTATTATAATCGATATATCGATTATAATACTAATTAATAAATATTATAAATATTTTTTTCGTTATTAATATAAATACAAAATATAAAAATTAATATTAAAAAATAAAGTAGTTACTGTCAGAATTTCAAAAATCTATAAATTAATCTATTAATTTATATGTATATATAAAATATTTTTAAGCTATTTCTTTAACGGAAATATTGTAAAATATCAGTCGATCGTAGTTACTATGACATTAATTGAATATCATACATGAGTAATAATTTCAATCCGGTAACTTTTCTAGACACGGAATATACGTATCGTTCTCATTCGCCTGCCTTTTTGCGAGGGTTACCGTTAAGGGTGGTTTTTCCTAATCGCCACCCCTACGGTTTTGACCCACCGGTTCGCCTATCTCTTGCTGCAATCTTTGCTCGTTTTCTTTATATTTTTTTTTCAATTTTTTTTTTCATTTTGGTTTTGGTTTCGGTTTTTTTTCCTTTCTGGTTCATTGTTGTTGTTGTCAAAAAACAAAAAGCAAACAATCGTAAATCAAATAAATTATAACACTCTATTATCTGCGGCGTTGTTGCTGCAAGAATTTTACCCTCCCTTAAATCTCGGATTTAAAAAGGGGGAGAGAATCGTGTTATTAAATATTAGGGTGTGTATAACACGATTTGATTCGGTGATTGTAGCGGTAATTGTGCAAGTAATTTAACTTTTTTTTTTATAAATATATAACTCAGTTAATATTTTTTTATTTATATTATTAATATTGTGAAAAAATATACAATTTCTTATATATTCATATATAAATATGTAAAATCTATAGGTTTATGATATAAAAATAAAACTGGGAGAAAATGCAACGATTTCAATTTGTCGCTCGGATTTTGTTTTGAGATTGTCTTCGAATCTTCTCATTTTTCTCGCATGTCGCAGAATAAAACGAGATAAAAAAAGACTCGAATACAACAACAACAAAATAAACAAATAAATAAAAGCGAATACGCACTATTTGAAAAATTTTCGCACAAAGTGCAAAACTGTTCGTATAAAAACGATACCTAAAAAAAAAAAAGTGTTAAAAAAAACGAAATGCATACAAAGTAGAAGCACGAAAAATAAAATATATAAAACGCCGGAAAAAAAGAAGAAAAAAAGTAAAATACGCCCTTTTGCGCGTATTTTCAGGGGTACGACAAAAGGCAAAAGCGCCGAACGTACCCCTCACCCCGTTTGTGCCTACGTATATACGGTCATATTTCACAGTCACATTGCACCGACGGGGTAAAAGCGGATGGTGGGTGGTAAAAAAAAAAAAAAAAGGGGGGGGATATATTCGGCATGTCCCGACGTATGCTAATGCACATACACACAGAATTCCATTTTTATATTTCAAAGCCATTGTAAGTGAAGTCATGTTTATCCCTTGTAAGGCGGCTCCCGCCCTTCCACTACCAGTCCAAGATAAATGGACTTGCCTGACATGATTCCTTCTGGATTTATTGTTATGTATATTTTTAACCTTCCTTCGACTCCTCTTTTTCATCTTTTACAATGTAAGGAATTCTATTTTAATTTACTTTCCTGTGCGATTTCCATGTACATTTGCGACATTGTTGTCGTTGAATTAAGAATTTATTTTTATTTTTAACACCTTCTTCATAAACATAATTTGTAAATTGGAGACAATTTATTATAAAATAAATTATTTTTTATGTACGATAAATAATTTATAAACTTGATATTTCTGATAAAGATATGATACAAAATCTATGTAACACATACACTTTTAATTAATATATAGTACTTGCAGTAAATACAAATTATAATAACTGCGAAAATATTAGACTAAATTCATTCAAAGACATTAACAATTATTAAAATAATGTAATAACTTATTATTAATGGCATTCATTCTTCCGTTTCATATTTTCTATTTGAATTTCGCAGAAAATCTATTAATAAAAATCTGCAAGCTTTGCTTCCAATCATTTCTTTTTATATAATAAAATCTTTCGCTATTTTCATCTGAAATTACGTCAAGATTTGCAGATATAAAATCTAAAATATAATAAAAAAATGAATTTATTTGAAAGAAAATGTTGCATTTTAAAAAATTGATTACTGTGTAAGAAAAATGAAGTTTTTGGATACTTTTTTTGTACGAAGAAAAATTAACAATATTTATAGCTATTATGAAGCATTCAGATATTTAGATATATAATTAAAAATAAATACTTTTAATTTTAATATAAATGATAATTTTATATATATATATATATATATATATATATATATATATATATATATATATATATATATATATATATATATATATATATATATATATATATATATATATATATATATATATATATATATATATATATATATATATATATATATATATATATATATATATATATATATATATATATATATATATATATAGAAAAACAGTCTTATTTTATACTGAAAAAATGAATTATGATTAATTAATAAATTAATAATAAGCCGTAGAACTTTACGTTGAAATAAACTATTTATATAATATAAATGCATTTAGTGAAAGGTTTGAGCACCACCGTCGCGGATCGAGACACAGATATGCGTAATCTGATATAGTATTTTTTCGCATTTTCCTTTTGGTAAAACAGTCCCAAACTAAGATACCCGCGAATGATGTCGCATCATATACGGGATGGGCAAAGCCTGCTCAGTTTTTCCGGGACGTTTTTCGGGTTAAGCATAAAATATGATTATGTCGTAAGCCGAAAATCTCTCTGTAGCACGGAGATTACTTCGGTATTCGAAATAACTACAGATTTTTCCTCGTATAACGAATTTATTTTCCGCTGCGGTTATCATTCTTGTCTTGCACTTTTCGCGTCGATAAACAAATTTTTGAAATATTTAATTGCGTTAAATTATAAACATATTTTCGTTTCAATAATATGAATTAATTTTATATAAATTAAAAATAATTATAAAAATTTTCGATACAATTTTTCTATTTATTTATTTTTTCTCACTTTGTCATCGGATACCGAAACAGCGAAGACAACGTACCAAAATTGCTTTCTTCGTAATTTGAACTCTTATATTTATTTTAGAGCTTTGTTCGTCTCGCTTGCAACGGAGAATATGTATGCAAATGTTATTTGTTCAATTACGATAATGGTAAAAATTTCTAGAAGGTGTTGCAGTGCAGACGATTCGAAAATATTTCGTGTTGTCATAACGTTTTTAAATAGTTAAAATATTATATATAACATCGATATTTTTTATATAAAAGATATATGCAAAATTAAATCATATATTATACAATCGAAATTTATTTTAGATACTTATCCAACTAAACGGTTGTTATTTATAATACTTAAAGCTTATAATATTGATTTAACGAAAGCATCTATATTTAGATATAAAACGATATATTCGATACTTTAAAATGAAGTAGCACATAGATTTAATTCGTTTTTTTTAATGTAGTTATTATTTTTAAAATATATAGTCAAAATTGTAAGAATATAAGAAAAATAATAACTTGCATTGCATTTAAACTTGGCAACATTTATAGCCTTTATATTTCTAAAGCTGTTTCGGATGACCTCTCGGATTTTTCATAACTCATAGTATTCGAAATGTATTATATACCTAAAGATACATATAATATATGTGTATGTATGTAATAACTACTCACACACTAAACGTTCGTGTGCAAAAGTGCGATAGAAAGAATGCGCAAATATATATATTCTAAAGAAAAAAGAAAGGCAAAAAGGAGCGAGGAGACTGAAAAAGAGGACTCGAAAGGAAAAACTCAAAGAGTGAAGAACCCTTGACCACCGCCCGAAGGGAGAGAAGGGTCAATTTCCAATATTGAATACTTAAAAGTTTAAGTACATGGGACGGAACTTTGCAGCCGCCATTCCAAGGAGAACATTGTGCTCCGGAAAATTATCCACTTCAGATCGTCGGATCCCATTTCATTTTCGTTCAGTTTTATTCCTTTTTTGCGGGTTTTCCTGCAGGAGATAAATTCTAAATTTCGTATCGTTCACGAAAGATGAACCATCCGGATGATATCTCACATGTGTGTGTGTGTGTGTGTTATATTTTGCGCTAGTTAAAAAATTCTGTACCGTATTTTTACGAGCGAGTGAATTTTGAAGAAAAACTTTTATTTTTATTTGTAAAATTCTCGAGTGATTCATTATAAACGAATTTACAATGTCGCTTCGCAATAAATATTTTTTTTTTATAATAAAAGTACTGTCGTTTATTTTATTTATTCGGTCGGTTAAAATTTTCGATTTTGAGATAAGACAATATTTTATATTCGCGTGCACTTGTAATCCGGTTAAATTCACCAAGAAGCTCCGAGAACGTGATAAGACAGTTAAAATTGTGACTTCGCGTTTATCGTGAAAGCGTTGTATGCATTCTAAATTCTATTTCGAGAAAAAAATATGCAGCATTATAGATTTTTATTTTTTTGAGTTATTGATTTTTAAGAGATAAAATACTACTTAATTTTTTTAATATTATACAAATGATTTCTATTCATTATATATAAAATATGTATATAGATTTAGTGTACGTCTTTTTAAATATAACTTGAAAAATATTTTAAACTATACATTTCCCTGGGGAATTTTGTCAAGAGAGTGGTCTCACTAAGAAAACATTGCTTTTCGATTACAATTTTTATTCTTTCTTTTCCCTTTTTTTCAGTGAACTCTACAGGTCTTGTAGACACTTCGTTACCTACTGTAGATCTTTCTTTCTTTTTTAACTTTTCATTCTTTTGCTACATCTTATTTCCATTCAGTACTCTCAATTACACTAGAGGTTACTGACTTTCGATATGGGGTGATGTCGTTTACTTTAAAATGCGCCGTTTTAAACTCGTTTTTTCTTTCTTCGATTGCACGAAAGAAAGAATGAAACTACGGTAAGATTTTAACGCTTCGTATTTGTATAGACTGCGCTATATTGAAAACTTACGCCAACTTTGAGTAAACTGAAAATTTTTCGGCCGTTTCAGGAAATTTTTCAGCGACGTTCGGTCGACGAGAATTCATAGGAGTTTCGTTTTTTGCACGTAGGTAAAATGGGAGGGAAAAAAAATTAAAAACAAGAAACCGGCCGTCGCTTGAATTTCAAATGAGCCTGTTTAAAACATTAAAAGCCATTGTTTTCTTTCGCCAACCGGGCGAGAGTCGAAAAACGAAACGAAAAGTAAAAGAGAAACAGAACGCAGTTTCGAAAAAATAAAAGGAACAAAGGGAAAATCGTCCGAAAAAAAAGTGGCGAGCTTGAAAACGAGGAAAAAAAGGACCGGCGGTACAGAAAGAATAAAAAAAGAAATAAATTTTACATCCAATTTAACGCGAGAATTTTCCGAATGCGAATATGTGGGAAACTTTTCTCGTTAAAGTGAATTTACAATTTTTTTTAAGTTGTTTCGTTATGTCTTTGTCAAAGTCATGGTACATACACATATTATATATATGTATTTTCTTGTAAAGAAATACATTACAAAAAGCTTAAATTAATATTTTTTTTATGATTAAACATGAGAAAATTGATGATAAATCGAAGAAAAATTCAGAAAAATATTTTTATTAAAAATCTAAATAATTTTGTAATTAAAAAAACATTTAAACCATATATTTTTGAGTTGAAAATATTATTGTTTATTAATTAATAATATTAATTTATATTTTATATATTTTTTTATTCCAAATTTATACCATTATCAACTACTTTTATATTAATTAAATACTAATAAAAATCCATTTAATTTTTTTGTGTTCGATATTTTTTATATTAATAGAAAAAAAGTGAATTTTCGGGTATGAAAAATAAACTAATTGATCTAATTAAAAATAATATTTACAACTTTTAATTTTATTTTATGTATTTAAATCACTTTTTAAACAATTGTTGGTATTACATTGTAAATACATAAATGATTATATTACATTATATTTAAACGTTTAATTTAAAAATATAAATCTAATATATATATATATATATATATATATATATATATATATATATATATATATATATATATATATATATATATATATATATATATATATATATATATATATATAACGGTATATTGAATGTAAACAATAAATTAATACAGGATAAACATTCAAAACAGAAATTTTCCGATAAAAAAATATTCGCATGCCGAAATTTTCTTGTTGAAAAATAATTTTTATTTATTGCCCCTGTATTACGCGAAATGTAATTAAGATAAAGCACACGTACAAATTCGACGACAACCGTTGAAAATATACAAAAAAAAAAAAAAAGTTAAATATATATATATATATATATATATAAAACGTATTGATTAACGCGTCTCATCGGTAAAAATATCCGATATAAAACGCGAGAGGCGGATGTTGGGCGGATGGTGGGCGGTTTTCGTCCGACGAAAAACATATGATAAATTCCCGTGAATAAAATATAATTGAAAATAATGCTTGTAAATCGGTGGCTCCCACTGTTCTCTATTAAATGCGAAGGCAACACGGGTTTTCTGCTGGCTAATGAAAACAAATTACCGGACAATCGACCGGGGAACCGTTTTTACGGTCAGCTGAAAAATAAGTTTCCCCTGTAGAAAAAAAAGGGTCCTTTCGCCGATTCCATCCTATATAAAGCCTTCCACATTTTTTGGATATGTGTTTACAGGAAACGGTAGGAATATTTGCAAACTCGACACGTACATAGAAATGTTCCCGAATCGAGTTTTGCGCTCTGTATTATTATATATAATTGCTTAATTAATATTACACTCGAATGCCGTTCGCGATTAACTGAAAGTAAATTGTTCGGTTTAATATGTTTTGAAAGTGTTTTTTTTTTTTTTTTTTTTGTAAAACAAATATCAGATTGAAATTGATATAAAAAAATAATTATATACATGTTTACATAAATAAAATTATATAGAATAAAGTATCATAAAATATTTATAATATAGATTTATATATTATGCGATAGCATACTGATGGATTTAAAGTTAATTAATGTAGTCACGTGTTGTTTTATTTAATATAAAACCAACGTCGACATTCACAGCACGTTGATAATTGGTTTAAAGTATTAAAATTAAACCAAATCAGTAATAAAGCTGCCCTTTGAGTGAATATCCCCTTTTAAAATTTTGTTGGTTATTTAATTTTTCATATATAATTTAATCGACAATTTTATATCAGAACTTCATATGAAATTCTTAATGATAAAGTGACCAACTGTCCTACTTTTGAAAAGACACTCATCTTTCGAAAAATATCCTCTTTTTTTGGTTTTTTATATGTATTTTATTAAATAAGTGTTGTTTGTATAGAGTCCATCTCAAGACCGAGAACTTTTTTAAAGATTTCATTTGAGGATAGAAGAACTTTAATCTTTCTTTTAAAAATATAAGTTTAAAATTTATATTACATATTACATATGCAACATACTGAAAATACTTTTCGAGAACTTTTTGTTAATTTTTAACCGCATTAACATAATTGCAAAATTTACTTAGCCTTGCTAAGATCGTCAAACTAAAAATTACGATGTCGTAAAAGGAATAAGGCTTTTAACTTGTAAATTCCCGTTTATTGCCACCTTTTTCTACTCTCTTTCTTTTTCGCGCTCATCCATTTCTTATCTTGATAAAAGTGAAAGTTGATGAAAAAAAATTGACGGCTGCAAAAAAAAAAGACGAGGAAGCGAATTCGAAACTTTCAACAACAAAAGATTCTGTTGCCACATTTTAGACGCAAATCTCGAACAATAAGATTTTATTCTGTTATTTTATAAGTTCAAAAACAATCTAAAAAGTTTCGCAATTTCCACGAAAATTTCTTACGGGTTGGCGGGGGGATAGGGGATGGTGAAGTATTGTATGTGTATATATTTTTTTTTTATCTTTTATACAAAGAATGAGAAAACTCCCATTCTAGTTTCAATTTTACGATGAAAAAATGTAACTTTCCCGGAGTGGGATGAAATTAAAATCGCCACTTTTAACGCCGAATTTTTACGTGTAACATTATTTTTTTTTTCTTTCCACTCCTTTCGTTTAATTAGCTTTATAAATTATTTTCTCGCTTATTAAGTAGACGGTTACGGTTTCGACGAAACGGGACGCTTCGTTAAAATTTTCAGCATTTTCAGTATCAAACGTACAAAAATACGAAACTAAAATTAATAAAATTAAAACCATAATGACACATATTTTAATTCCGTGTTAATAATTTCAAGTTTTCAATTTCATAATTAGAAAAAATAATATTTCCACTAATAATAATAATAATAATAATAATAATAATAATTAACTCGTTTCGTCATATTAATTTACGTACACGTATACGATTTTATTAAAAGCTTTTCGACATATTCGTAACGTTATATTTATTTTATTTTATTTTTATTTTACCAAAATATAAATATAATTGGATGTTTTTTTTTATATTTTTTTTCACATATATGAGGTTGAAAGGTGAGTCATTTATTATTCATCACGCCAATCATAAATATTCAATGCGTTTCGTATAAAAAGTGTGAAAATACATTCTCATTTGAATAATGTACCGTATTTAATAATAATTTTCTTGTAATTATTATACAGTTATATTCGGCATAAAATCATAACATAAAAATATTTCCGAACGAATACTTTCATTATTATTATAATGATATAATTTTTTTTTGGATTATATTAATACGAGTAGGCGTTTTAAAATAATATTAAATTATATATATATATATATGTGTGTGTGTGTGTGTGTATTATATTTGTAACATGAAAATTCACAAATATTTTTAATTAAATTCATTTGACCACAACGATATATAATATAATACATTCAATATACATGTAGATTAAAATCATTTTTTTTAATCAAAATGTTAATTTTGAAGATATTGTCATGAATTGAAATATCAAGTTACGGTCACCGGTGTCCCTCATGATCCCAATGGAAAACATGGATAACGATTACCGGCAACCACCCTATGATATTCAAAATGTTATCAAAAATATTGTATATATATACAAACATTCAATATTGTTCAATTTTTTTATAAACATATTAAACATATTTATTATCACAATAACAAAATCGTATTAATCAAACTAATATAATTCACAAAATTAGCAAAAGACAACATTAAATAATATCCCAGCCTCCATATTCGCCAAATATTGCGTATTGCTGAATGAGCTCATAACTATCTCAAATACTGAGTTGCTGAAGCGTTTTAAAGATTAAAAAAAGCACCGTCACAAAAATATTATTGGGAACTATTTTGAAGAAGATAACATTGATCGAAAAATATTTTTAATAAAAAATATATAATTAGCATTTTATATATGAAAAAAAAAATAAATCAATATTTATCATCTCATATAAATTATATCAAAGATGTTTTTCGTATCATACTATAAGACGATATTAAAATTATTATAGATTTATTAAATCGAAAATACGTCTTTATGATTCGATTATATGTGAAGAAAACGCGTTCAAAATAATCTTTGGGATCAATGAATATTGTCAAGACGCAATATTTTATACGTATCAAATTGATTCTTCGCGGTTGATTTAACCGAATTAAAGTAATGTAAACGTTCAACGTAGTGGAAACATGTCAAATATTGAACTTACCTATTTGTGTTCTAATAATCATCGTCGAATACAAATATTTGAAAGATCTTAAAGCACGTGGACCAATGTTAATAATAAATATATATATATATTTTTTTTTATCTTATATAAAGTATCGAATATCTGATTCTGAACGACGGTTTATATAGTGAATTATATTTATTACGCGTATTGAGAAACAAATATTTTGCAATGTGATCTATTAGAGATAATTGGATTACTGGAAAATATAATATATTCGTAGACGTTCTTTTCAAATGTCTATAAAATATATTTTTTATATTAATTTCAATGTATAATATATTAAATTTATTTAATATGTTATGATGATTTATACTTGTATGTGTATATATTGAACGATTTAATTTGCTTACTATGTGAGTTAAGTGAAACGTAAATCTCAGTTGCATAATATGATTTGCATATTATTTAATCAAAATATTAATTTTGAAATTACTCGTTTTCTATTTAGAATAATATTTTTATATTTATCGTATATAATATAAGATAATATTATATATAAAAAAATGATAAAATGTTATCTTTGTTTTATAAATAGTCAGACAATGATAACAACGATATAATGTAATAATTGATGGAATTATTGAAAATTTTAATTTTGTTCGAAACAACTTAAGTTGTAAACTTGACGAGGAGCACTCGTGTGATTTATGTCGTCGAAAAATTGAAACTTTGTTAAACGTCAGACTTATGCAAAATCCCTTTAGCTTGCATATTATATAGGGATGAGGGTGAGTTGTTCCTTTGTTCTCTAGTTGCATTGGCGTCATTTTAACATCACCACCAACAACCACCTACTCCAACTCCTCAGCTCGTCTCCATTTATCTTCTAAACGTCTCGAGTTTTCAAGTTGTTTCATACATCAACGTGGCTTATCTATTCTTTTTTTTTCTACTTTACTCTTATTACTATTTTTCAGCTGCATTCAGCTTTGATTTCTCCAACTTTAAAATTTTTCCTTTCGCATAAAAGCTTCGCTCATTTCTAACGAGCTAACGAATAAAATTGTCGTCTGCGAACGTCGACTATGGTCCACGTTTTCAAATGGATCACTCAGCTTCAACATCTTATCGATATGATAAATCTTTTTTGCCAAATTACCTAGAACTCTTTATTTGATTGAAATTTTTTTAGACTTGTAAATACTCTAATCTAATTCCGATACGTCTAAATGATTCCCGTTTGTATTTTTATTTGCGTTTAAATCGACATATAAATAATTCAGTAGCTTTGATCAAGTAAAGGGAATACTGTTATAAATCGATTTTGTAATAACAATCAGTCTGTTCAATAAATGATTCACTTAACGTATATACGTGCAAATTAATTAGAGTAATTCACTTCGGCTATTACAAGTATTAATGGTGGTGGTAAATAATGCAATTAATTATTTACTTATTCCCAACGTTACAAACGATGTACACAATTATATATAAATTGTTATTATTTTTATAACAAATTCTACATACAAAATACGTACTGTCAGTGTTAGTTATTTAATTATTTCGTAATTTTGATGAAATTATACGAATTGAAAATTTATTAAACAGTTCCTATATATCGTGTATGAGCATCTCGCGAATTCATTCCCCGGGTGAAATTCGTTAAATTGTATCTTGGGGTCTCATCTTGAGGGGAATTGACTCGAAGCTCATTCGACAATTAAGATTTAGGTGGTTGTGTTGGTTGAAATGGACGATAACGAATTTCTCGCGTGTATGCAATGAATGTTAGATAACTTAGTTATAACGAGTCCATTTCATAAAATTGATCAAATTCAATAGGAATGTGAGATTTAATATTATTTTTAAATATTTTATTATATATCAATATTGAAAGAGAGACTATCTCATAAAGATTTTTTTTTCATAAACAAATAATTTTAACTTGAAATGGAAAAATAGATATTTTATTGAATTTTATACTAAATACATGTAATTTAACCCTTTGCATTCGAGACGTAAAGCAGCCTTTTTTTGCGATTTTTTTATTCTAAAAATTAAAATTATTATACATATATTTCAACATTTTATATATCTCTGCTATTTGAGTGATTTTATAGAATATAGAATATTTGACATTATATAGAAAGAGTTATGGAAATCTTTTACAAAAAAAATTAACATAAATAATTATTTCCTGCACATCAACCTTTCGCATTAATCCAAGTGATGATCATACTTTATCTTCCGAGTGCAAAGTGTTAATATTATTATTTTAAAGATTTTTTTTTATAAAAAGTATAACGAGTTCACACTTTAAAACGACATTAATGAATGTAATATTTTTGCGGCCACATTAACGAACCTCCCCTTGTGCACGTTAGTATTTGGTCATGATGAGAAGCGGCAATAGTGGAAAATCGGGTGGCATTGCAGATTTGCTTCCTTCCCTTATCGTCGAGTATAAATCTCTATTCAAATCCCGACCGAGATGACAGGGAGCCGCTTGTTCTTGCGGCGAGATCGCAGGGCGGGAACGTGTTAACAGGCAATATGCGGGCGTGTCGCCGTAAATCACATCTGATCCCACCGGGACCTCGGGCGGGTACCGACGTCAACCTCCTCTCCTCACACCCTCCTAGATACACACACACACACACACAACTTTTTCTTTTTTTTTTCTTCTTTCTATTCGCTATAGTTTTTCTTTCCGACTCTTTCCGTCTCGGTAATAAATGTGATGAAAACTGCCGGTGGTGCTATGCGTTTTAATCAACATTCTGCTCTATTTACGACGGTGATTCCCAAACATTTTCAACACGTAGACACTTCTGTCGTCTGCGACTGAAAGTCGGTACGAGTACATAACGTCGTCTATGTGACTTTATCTTCTTTGCTTCTTTCATATAAATTAATTTAGAGTTAGTTCTGGTAAGTTGGGTTATTTTCATCATTTCTACAATAAATAACCACATATATAGATTGGCATCTAAAGCATTTTATATTTATAAAAAATATTTTACTATACATTTAATTAATTTTAAATTATATTATACATTTTTAAATATCAGTTCTAAAATATTTTTATAAATACTGATTACATTATATACTATTACGTTATAATTTCATTTTTTTAAATTATGATTTCAAAATGCTAGTTTTTATATATCTTTTTATATTTTTCCACTATATAAAAATTAATGAAATGTTAACTTTAAATATTTAACTATTTTTTTAATTTAATTAATATTACAATCATAATATAAAAATTAAATAAAATAAATTTAAAGACACAATTTTCTCATTTAATTGAATTAGAACTAATTACAAAATATTGTTATACATTATAATTTTATAATAATGCATTAGTAATTAGTTTTCTGTAATATTTTTTTTTCACAAAAATTTTGAGAAGCGTCGATATTCAGCGATACTTTTTATGCGACGTACTCCCACACGTACTTTATTCTATAAAAAGGGAACGAAATATACACATATAATAATTTTATTCATACACACACACACACACAAACTCACACATACATTTAAATATATACTCATATAAAAAGAGAAAAATGCGGAAAAATTCGCGATAGCAAAGATGTAGATAGATAAACGGGTTGCTTTATTAAAGAGTCCCCCGTTCTGTTCGAAATGCATATAACTTTTTTCGCCGCGATAGATAAATGCGAAAACTTTTATTATTTTTTTTTCTTTTAAACAGCCACCGTCACATTACACGCGGTCGTCGCATACAAGCAGTTTTGTCTACGAACAAAGGATTCGTATCATTTGATACGGTTTTCGAATGTTACGTATATTTTGTGTGCATTCATTCACGTGTTACGACGACGTTGTACACCTGCGATGTTTGTGTCGTACAGTGCAAACCGTGCAGTTCATTTGTCTTTGACTTGGATGCACAGTGATTCTCAAATTGCTCGCAAACACACATATATTTATATATATATATATATATGTGTGTATACGGATATATACGTGAATTATATAACAGAGATAAATCTGAACTATTTACATAACGTATGTGAGAATTTATATAATTAAAATAAATCAATTATGCAACACTTCTATCAGCATCAATATTATTACTAATTATATAAATAAAATTTAATATAAAAAAAAATATTTCTTACAATAGATGATAAAATGAAGCCAAAATCTATGTGATAATATTAAATGATCTATCAAATTTTGAATTTTAGTTTAATATTATATATTAAAAATTTAATAATGGATAATATTTGATATTATTATGTCTAGAATCTCTTCTCGTACAATCAATGCTACCCGCATTTAAAGTTGAGCTTAATACATTGATATTAACCTTTAAATGCTTTATTTTGACATTGATTTATTATTCGTTTGATGGGTAATATATTTTTTTTTGTATTTAGACAACGTTTATTTTTGATAACGTTATAATGAATTTTAACACATTTTTTTATTATATTTTATATATATTTTCACATAAAAAATAATAGCAGTATAAAAATTTGATATAATGAAGAAAATCTAGAGTATTTTTAGATTTAAATTATCATAAGTCGCAATATTTTTTATCTATAACAGGGGTGGCCAAGCTCCTTGATAGTCCGAGCCATTTTTAAAAATTTGAAATTTTTCGTGAGCCGCAATCAAATACACATTAAAAAAGTATTCATCATTTTTTTACAGTAATTATTTTTATTGAAAATATATAAATAAAAGTTTAAAATATCTGTATTGAATTTAAATATTAAAAATTGAATACATTTATTTTACCAATTCTGATGATTCTTTAAAATTTAATGAATAATTGATGACAACACTTCTTACTAATTATTTCAGATACTGGTTAATTAATACTGATCTGCAATTGGATTTTATGAATTTTAAAGTGGAATAAAATCATTCACATAAATACGTTGTTCCGAATATTGAACAATTCGACAAGCAACCTTTTTCATTTCACAATACTGAATTAAAAAAAAATGGAACACCAGTACATTTATCGAGAGCCACAAATAATCCTTCAAAGGGCCGCATGTGATTCGCGAGCCGCAGTTGGGCCACCTCTGTTCTACGATAACACATTAATGCTATAAAATTATATTTTCACAAATGATACATTATATAGTGTTGTTTTATATTTAAATACAAAATATTAGAATAAAATTCGCATTAGCTTAAGTGTATTTTTTTTTGTTTAATATGGTAAATATTAAAAATTATAGACATTCATAATCTCGAATGCCCTTTTGTTAGGATAATGGAGTGTCAAAACGTTCAGAACCACGATGGGATTATTGTTAAATCGCTTGTTACTAAAAGTGAAACAGTTCCGAGCATTCACAGACACTTGACCCAGGTTTACAAGGGTTTTACTGTATTTACTGACAGACGCACAGATGAATGCGGGCAGAAGTATATGAGGTCCCACGACAACCAAAAGTGGGTTTAAAACTTATGAAACGAATAGAACACCATTCAAAATAATAATATTTTAATTATTCCGTCAATTGCATATAATAGATTTTACTTAATATCTAATTTGATTGAATATTTCAAAAATTATCAATGCACATTTTCGTAATGAGGACAATCTCTGAAATGTGCGTTTTATCTTGAAAAAAAAATATATCTATATATATATATATATATATATATATATATATATATATATATATATTATTTGTTGATTTGTTTCGTTCGTCGTGTGCGAGTTTAATTTGAAAATCTATTTTTCATTGTTTAACTCCGATTGAATCTGATAGAATGTATGGCCTAAATAAAAAAAAATATATATATAAATAAATAACGATCGCCAGCTAAAAATATACTAGATTAATTATAACGATACTGTGTTTTTCATTTTGTATCAATTTACCTGTTAGTTTTACTTTTTCATATATAAAATGTTTTTGCCGAAAGGTATTGAATTGATTTATTCGTTTAATTTTTATATTATGAACCTTCTTTCGATTTTCATCTAAAAAAAAAATATCCAACTATAAATTCTAAATATAGAAATATTTTATTTTTGTTATATTTTATATAATATTAAAAATATTTTTATATAATATTTAATTAATCGCGTTACTTACGTTCGCTTATCAACGATTTACGATAAGAATTACGTTTAATTTATAATATAAAAAATTAAATTCCAAGACGATATAATATATTACAATTTTCTTGTTATATTAGTATTTATTGAGAATTGTCAATTGTTAGATTTTTGCATTAAAAGTGCTATAATTATATGATTTAATTGGAAAATAAAATAAGAAATATATAGACAAATATATTTATCTATAACGAACTAAAATACTTGAGTAAGCATTATCATTTTATATTATTTAATTGGTATTATCATTTTCTTGTATCATTTAGTGATTGAAGGACATTGCTTGTTATTTTTGATGTTGCAGTTATTATTCAATTTATATTTCTTAATCATCGATTTAACCAGTTTGAATAAAGTTAATATAGTTATTATTGGAAATATAAGTAATAGTCTTCTATATCATAGTATAAAGAGTTTAAATGTATAAATCCATATTTTTTAAATATCAAAAAATGCGTTTAAAAATAATTAAAAAAGTAGCCATAATGATAATAATTTAAAAAAATTTTAATCTGAAATCTATAAAATGCTTCAGTAAAAGAAAAAAATCAAAAGTTTGAGAGTAGAAACGGTCGTTTGATTCTATAAAAGCATAAATCGAGGTCACCATACTTGAAAGAAAGACCTTGGTCTTTGTAAATTTATTACGCTATCGATTTATTTTTCTTATATATATATATATATATATATATATATATATATATATATATATATATATATATATATATATATATATATATATATATATATATATGAAAAAACGTAGATATATTCATTAATTTACTGATTTTATATTGAAATAATAATAATAATAATCACAGAATTAAAATGCAAATTTTAAAATATACAACTAAGCAATAAAATCCCTTTAAAAGTGCCATGTTTTTAGTCAATATATAAATATACATATATTTACATATTTGCATGTCGGACGGTTGAACGACTTTCACGGTTATACTTTCATCGGGCCCGCATAATGGAATTAACATTTTGGTAAAGTTTTTGATGTCCCGCGACATTCGCAACGTGGGGTTACTGCAACGCCCGCGTTAATGTCTCCCAGTGACCGTAAAAACTTTTATGTTTACAAAGTTACAAAATGTATTTCATAAACATACATACATATATATATATATATATATATATATATATATATATATATATATATATATATCATGTTTAAAAGTGCTAAATGGTCGTCGCAGATCCACTATTTCGGAAATGCAACGTTAAAAATTTGGTCGTAAAACCAGTTTCTTCCATATTGACAATAAAAGCCCATATAAATATGGGATTGGTTATGTTGACGGTTAAATATTATATATAAATAAATATAAAAAATAAATTAATATTACAAGTCTTACTGTAAATAGATCAAGTGTTTATTTGCTTTATGATGAGACTTGTTTACTTAGTAACTAACACTCGAATGATAAACCTTAATCATTTTTATTAAATGTCATGTTATATAAACATGGCAATCTTGATAACAAGTTTTTACCGATCAAATTGTAAATGTTGCATCAATATTTGTCATCGATTTTATTTTATCGTTTATTAAAAAAACATTTTTAAATTGAATTACTTTGCAAAATGCACAACTGTTCTTTATTTATAAATCATTTTTATGCATAATTAAAATTAATATCAATAATTTTTAATAAATCACAGAGCTATTTTAGACATTTTTTTAAAATTAAAAAGCGTTACCCATTAATTTTCATTCATCGGATAAACACAATAAAAATAAAAAACATCTAAATTAAACGTAACTTTCGTCGTACGACGCGATTCAATACATTTTCACGTGCACTTAAATTGAATTTTAAGACGCCTTTTTTTCGCATAATTTCTCACAAAAGGGTAAGAAGAATGGCGATATTTAGCGATGGGGGGGGGGATTTTCCTCACAAATAACGACATCGTAGAATTAGCGGCAATTTTCTTTAACGACAACCCCCTCCTTCTCGCCCCCCCCCAAGAAAAAAGCTCCCCGTGTAAAACGCAATCGAAACATTTCATAATTTTCAAATTGTCTCGAATAAACTGCAACCGTCGCCGTTGTTATTATTATAAGTATTATGATAATAATAAACGCAAACAATAACAAATTTTACAACTTATTCGAGAAAATGTTTTCTAAAAGGGGGGGAGGGGTGGGTGCCGGTATTTTTAGGTGGGCGTTTGCGCCGTCGCGGCATGTCAAAACTTAACGATGAAAATTTGCGAATATAAACTGGCGATCGTAAAATTTTCGCACAAAATTAAGTTTAAATTTAGATGCGACTTTAAAATGGAATATTTCAAACTTTTGATAACGACGTTAATCTCGTATAATTTAATTACACGTATAAGATACGACCGCGACAATAGATCCATCTAGTCTATATGCCGTGTAAAGGTTTAAAACTTTCAGTTCAAATTTGGCAAAACACAAGACGAACGAATAAAATCACAATGTTATCTTATCTGTGAAACGTTTCGGTTATGATTTAATTGATTTATATTTATAATTAACCGGATCATCGTGTCGATCTTATAATAAATGAAATTTTGATTTAATAGTAGATAAAATGACATAGTAATAGAATGTTGACGTTACTGATTGACAATGACGTCAATCGGTTATATCATATATAATAAAAATATAATAAATTCATTTATTTAATACAACTATTATATATAGAATATATCATAAAATTTCAGATTTAACATTATTGATTTTAATTATTTTTTATATAAAATTTCAATAATTTTTTACTTAATTAAAATATATATATATATATATATATATATTTAAATTATTACTAGTTAATGTTTTGTATTTAGGCATTGCTATACAGGATTGACATCGTAGATGTAAGTTAAGATTTCGATAAGAACCATGAGAAAAAAAAAATAGTTTCATTCTTATCCCGGATCTGTTCAGTCACAATTTCCCATTTCTTTCGGATTCGTTTTTCGTTTTAGCGTCGAAGCCTTCCCTTTTCAGACTTCGCACGGCGGATATCTCGCGTTTTTATCGAGTTTATTGAATGGAAACTTTTCGCTTTCGAAAACGAATGAAAAATGCATACTGCTTTACGCTAGATTCCCGCGGTGTTATTAGAATAATATATTTTATCTTTCATTTCGATGTTTTTTTTTTTAGGATAGTTTGAATTTTATCGCAGTATTTATTATATAAAAAATGACTTTTGTGATAGATGAAGCGATATTCGAGTGTAATCATATTTGACAATTATCATAGTTATCTTGATATTTGAACGCAATTTCTGAAAAATAGAGAACCAATGTGTTTCTAGATTCATTTTGATATATATTTTAAATTAAATTTTCATCTAATCTTTTGCATTTTTTTAATATTTAGTAACATTTCTTTTATTATATTTAGAAAATATAATCGATTTTAATGAATAAGATATTCTATATTATAGAATATTATACCCTATGTTTATTTTTTAATAAATAAAATATTTTTTTATGTAAAAAATATAAGAAAAATTCTCTTATATTTATGATAATATTGACGTTCATATTTTAATAAGTGTAAAATAATGATTTTTGAAATCTTACACTTTATAAAATATCGAATTTCTTTACAATGCAAAGTCAAGAATGAATTTTTTTAAACTTAAACGAACGATATCGAAAATCAAATAGAATATCATCTATCATATTTATTTATAGAACCATTCATATTATTAAAACATAAACGATTCAATCATATTGCGAAACGTTTATATATATTATATAATTAAAATATAATTAATAATTGTGAAAATTTTCTCAAGGAACTCAAAGTATACGAAATTATAGGAATATTCCATTATATGTGGGGGAGGGGGGGGGGGTTGAAAGGAAATTCGAAGCAACAGGGTAAACCATCAACCCCTGGTGCCTTAAGGCATATTCTTCGTTGGCGAACTGAAACATAATTAATGCTAATTAATTCTCAGCAGTGTCATTGTGTGTATGTGGATTAACAGTATCGGTTCGTTTAACAGGCGTTCAGAGTTCCGGAACTCCCGAAAGGTTCCTGATTAAATACGTGTTGAATTCCATAAAACATACACGCGTATTCCCCGCATGTGCAGTAATGAACTTTAATATATAAAGAAAATTTTATAATGAGATAGCGGCGAAAATTTCTCTCGTACGGTTTTTTTGGCGTTTTGAATGTAATGCAAATTATGATATTTCGCCGATTAATGTTTATAATATATATATGAGCATAAAATTAAATTATACTATATATTTTAATGTATGTTATAAGTTATTAATCATTGAGAATACGAAGAAAAAAACACAGTTTAGAAAGTGTTAATATGTTTGTCCGGATTTTAACGATTAAATATAATACATTCCGATCAATATATGTATATACGTAATATAATAAATAGCATACGCGCGTTTCCATTATAACATATTCGAACGTTTTCAATAATAAAAATGCCAATTTTTCGCAATTTCCAACCGACGAAATAGACGACGGGGGGTGGTAACGGTCTTGCACATCTTTCGACATAAAGTTGCATTAAATAAATATAAAATAGGACAAATACGAACGTTGAGGGGGGGTTAGAACGAAGATCGCAATAAAAAATGTCATCTTATAGGTTTGCCGGTCACATTGAAAGCACACGGTGCTGAGTCACCCCCTCACACATACACACACACACACACATATATATATTTATCCATTTCGTTTCCGATCTATTCGTTTTCCATAACCGGTCTACTATATACCGTAAAATCGACCGCAAAAACCGAAATCTACGAATGTTTCGTATCATAAAATTATTATGTATAAAACGTTGCCGTGGCACAACACAACCTGTGCAACTTCACACATCCGCCCCCGTTCGCCCACTTTTATATTTGTTCATTTCCATCTTTTTCGTTATTACAACGGTTGTTTTTTCGTTATTGTTGTTGTTATTGTTGACGTGTTTGTTGGGCGACAGCTTGCATGCAAATTTTTCTTCGATATTATTAAATTATTCAATCGCATAACACGTATACTTTCAATTCTGTATGAAATATAAATATTTTTATACGCGTCATCATATTAAGAAATAATGTTTATTTTTTCAATTTTGTTGACGAAATTATGCGTGCATATATTTTATGAAATAGATATTAAATTATATCGTATGAAATTGGTAAATGTTAATTCATTAGTACACAGGTCTACCTGATATAGTATAATACAATTGTAATTGGCTATCGCATATCTAATCAGAATTACTGTACACATCTTACACATGAGTGCCTTTTATCTAACAGAATTCTGATTATAGTATGATATATAACAATAAAACATTTTACTTATATATACCATTAAAATTAATTATATTAGAATGTATAATATATGTCATTATATTATAACATTTTTTAAATAAATTATATAAAATTTATTTTATAACAATACTTTGATTTGAGATAAATTTATGACCATTTTTATAGTATTTCTATATATAATTTATTTTATCGAAATAGTTTTGAAACGATCAACACTGTACATATATTAGTATGCATTAATTTATACGAATGACTAAAGGAAATATTGCAATATCTACGAATAGTTTTTATATATTATCTGTAAAATATATTTTTCTCATTATAAAATAAATAACATATATATTAAAGATGGATTTAAATTTCCAGATATGTTCATTTTATAGATTAAGAACTCTGTTACAAAACAAATGTATAAGTATTAAATTGGAAATATTTTAAAATTTGTATTTATGAAAGTTTGAGAAACGCTGAATTTTCCCGAAAAGGAGAAGGCAATTGGAATCATCAAAAGAAAACAACGCTGTCCCCTTTTCCAGTTTTTCCTTGAGCGTGGGAGACACAGAAAAGAATGCTTTCTTTCGCGTGTAAAACAAAGGAGGAGGAATAATAAACTGTTAGGAAAATAAAACGCCGTAATGTTTTTCGCGAAAATGCGACGACACAACACACAAAAGAACCGAAAAGAAAACTCGAACAAAAATAAAAAAGTCTACAAAAACAGAAAAAAAAATATAAGTAAAATAGAAATAGTATAGGATAAAGGATGATTTCTAGAAGACGACATGGAACAATGATTGCGGTTATTAAATACGGCAGACTCGTGTTAGTCGGATGCAAACAAAGAAAATTAAGTTTTTCTTTAGCGAAACCTCCACTTTTCGTAGGCCAAACAGTCGCGTCGAATTCGATGGTAATTAATGGTTTAATTAAAGCAAGTTTTCCGACGGTTTTCGACCGCACATTTGAATATTTGATCCGAGCTCAGCAAAGTCTGCGTTTTCAACGTCGATATAAAATGAAACGACGCTGAAAATGTTAGAAGGTAAACAGATATTTTCGATTCTGACGCGATTTACAATTCAATTTTTCGGATATCGTGTTTTATTTCCGAACACTTCTACTTTGCTGAGTTTGATTTATTCTTCGTAAAGTATGTCGTCTTCGTATGTATATTGAGAATCAATTATTTTATTAATCTAAATTAGTTTTAAATGGATTACAATTCACAAATAATTAATCATATATAATGCGAGATAAATTATTTATGCATAAAATAAAATATTCGTATATTTAAAAATTTCATGAATTTTCAAACTGAAAATCTATCGGTTAAATATAACGCGATATTGATGAATAAAAAAAATTATCATTTTTATGATATCAAATCATTGCGTAAAAATACATGCTTTAAATTAAAATACCGAAATGCAAAAAATATTTTTTTAAAACGAAAATATCTTTTACATCTTGTGTCAAAATATACAATTATCATTTTTATTTCTAGACCATTCTTTTCTGAAATTGAAGTTTTCCAGTTTCATTTTAGCCTCTAATAGATCAAAATATAAATTTTTGAAAAATTTAAAATAATAAATATTTTTGAATATTAATATAAAGTATAAAAGTAACATAGTCGTTATAAAATTATATATATATATATATATATATATATATATATATATATATATATATATATATATATATAATTTTTAAACATATAAATATATGTATGTAAGTAAAATAAATTTTTACGTCAATATATATATAAACTTATATAAATATATATATATATATATATATATATATATATATATATATATATATATATATATATATATATAAATATTTAGAAGGGGGGTTTTTACAACGTCCCACGAGCATACGTTTCGTGGAAAATATTTTTTTTTCCTCGATTTTTCCTTCTCTTCGCCGAATACGTTCCGTCGTTTCAATTTTTTTCTTTATATATATACATATATATATATATATATATATATATATATATATATATATATATTGGTACTCGGAAATATTTCTTTTCAATAAAACGTTGATCAAATCAACGGAGACATAAAACGGGGCATAAAGTACGAAACATACATACCGAGTTAAATGGAAACCGCTGTTACAACACCCGCCCACGGAAATTTTCATCTTCTTTTCATTGGAAAAATATATTTTTAAATTTATTTAAAAATTATACGATTCTTATTTATAGTATGTAAAATTAAAAAAAATAATACGATATATTTAAATTTTTGATTATTGTGCAGCGAAACGAATATTTAAATATATTATTTTATATGTTACAGAAGTACGAAAATACATTTGTATTCATTATATCATAAAAATACCATATATTTTAAATTAAATACTATTAACGTCATTTAAAAACACTTTATAATAAAGATTTTAATTCCAAAGAATTTTGTATTGAAAGAATGAAGTTCAAAAATATTTTATCCTATTCAAATTTGAAGTCAATATAACTGTTTTATTTACATATTTTTTATTATATTTATATTTTCATATATATAAGTTTATAAATTATTATAAATATTATTTCGACTTTTCAATTAAATGCTATTCAATGTAAATAGTTTTTTGATGAAAATTTTTCTTATATATTTTATTTTTCATTATTATATAACACATTAGCGAATTTATGTTATGTTATATGAAATACATTTTTATCAATTTTTTGATAGACCGATATATTTATTTAATTTATATCTAATATTTTTACAAGTAAAATACACCGTAAACTCAGTTAAACATTGCTCTAACGTTATCTCTATGCATTTAGCCAACATTATACAAACATCGATTATGTTTTTTTTTTTAATTTTATACTAAATAAATATTACATATCAGTTTTATAACTTTGACAGTGTTTTACAAAATCATATTGATTAAAAATATTTTTGTATAAATATTTAAAATTTTTGAAACCCTTAAAAAATAATTTTATAAAATGATATGAGAGTAATGATTAATATATATTAATTAAAAAAATCTGTTTTCTTCATAAGAAATTATACATTATTAAGTTGCACAAATTTGTTAAATGATTAATTTTAATTTTTTTTTCTTAACATATAAGAAATGATATTGTTTTTTATCATGAAAAAGCCAAACAACAAACATATTTGATGATTCGTAAAAAATTAAAAGTGCTTAGCTAGAAAATTTTCATCAAACAATCTTATAACTTGAAAATTGAATCCAATTTAATATTAAAATGTTAATGCTATTTTAAAAACTTTGAGAATACACCGTAAATACAAGCTATGTGTACTTACTTATATATAAGTTATATACAATATGTAGTTTAACTTAAATGATTATCTATTAGTGAAAAAAAAAGACAAGTATTTCGATATATCATTGATTAGATAATAATTCTGTTGAAAATCAGTCTTTTGAAAATATTTCTCAAGTTAGTGCGGTTATTATATATTACTTACTGTTACTGAGTTAAAATTCACTTGTGTTATATAAAAAAATAATATCTGGATCATTAGTTGAATGTGGTAAGATTTTTTTTTATATAAAAAAATATACTTTATTATTGAAAATGTAAAATAATTCATTCATATCATTTATATAGATATACTCGGAACTTCAAATTCAGAATACATATCAAAATGGGGCAAAATATTTCTGATGAACAACTGAGAAATTGGTGTCATTCTTTTGTATTACGTTTTGTACAAGAAGCTGAAAATATTCTTAATATGTATAATAATTACCTTTTTGAAAGGAAAAATGTAACACAAAAATACGAAACCAAACGTTTGAATCATATTTTGACTTCTGTGAAAATTCCAATCACTAAAGCGGGAATTTTCATTTTGAAATTAAAAATAAAACAAGAACATAAGAAGAATGCAAATAAATTAACCGAATTAGTTAATTATTATATTGAAAATGAATATAGTATGAGAAGACAATTGGTTATCATTGGATTGCAAATATTTTTTGCATTCGAATATCAATTTCTTACAATAATTCAGAAAGAAAATAGTCTTTCTAAAATATATGAATTGGCTGTTATGGCTGCGGAACGTTTAATAAACACTGCTAAATATGAAACTGGTGCAAATTTGGAAGGTCATTGGATAACTTATCAACAGAAAAGTGGAATTTTGAAACAGATAGACGAAACAGCAGAATCATCCGTAACATGGAATATTAAATATAAAGTTATGAAAATGAAAATTTCTGGTGTTTTCGAAGACATTCCAGTGCAAATAGAGAAAAACGATAAATCCGCTGTGTATATTAAAAAAAATATGCGACCGGCAAATTTCGGATTCAGAAGAAATTTTCCGAATGAATTAGACTTTGATACAAATGAGAATTACGAATACGTAATACATGTTGCTGAAAATTTTCCTTTGCTTCCGGTTTATTTAAAAAACTATGATTTTTATGTTAACGAAATAGAAAACATCTTAATAAAACTCGATGAAAATGAAGAAAAATTATTATATAATATGTTTTCTCCGATTTCGTCGTTTTTTGGAAAGGCAGATAAATTACAAAAAATAGATAACATATTATATTCATCTGATAGAACAGCTTCACCCAAAATTATTGCCATTTATGGAGTTGGAGGATCGGGAAAAACAGAATTCTGTAGAAAGTATGCACAGATTAATGAAAGCTGTTATGAAAATATTATATTTTTGAATTCAGAAGGAATTGAAACGTTTTCAACATCAATAAAAGAACTTGCTCAGGTATTAAATATTAAAATTTATGACAATATACCGGTTTTTACGCATTGCAGAGTAGAAAGTAACAATGAAGATAATTTACTTCCTGCAGAAGTTAAAGAGATAGAATTTGAAATGATCGCAAAAGAAGTTTTTGATTCGTTGGAAAATAGAGGAAATTCATTAGTTATATTGGAAAACGTAGAAAAATTCGATGATATTTGTAAATATATTCCGCCAAAACTTGTGAATAAAAGCAAAAAAATTCATATAATTATAACAACTAGACACAAATTGAATTATAATATTAACAATGAACATAAAGTAAATGAAATTACATTGGAAGGCTTCACTAAAGATGAAACAAATGTGTTTTTAAAGAGAATGTTACAACAAGAGACAGAAAGTGATATTGATAAATTGCTAAAAGTTATAAAGTATTCGCCATTGGCACTTAAATATGCAATGAAACACATTCAAAAACAAAACAAAATTATTAATAGTATCGAAGGAAAAATATATAAAATCAACGACTTTTTGAAAGATCTCGACAGATATTCTAAGAAATTTGAAGAGGATTTTTTGTTCGATATCGGTTACAGTGCCTCAATATTAGCAGGATTAAAATTGTTATTAGATGGAATTCAAAATGATGGTGAAAGTGGAAAATTCGCATATCATATATTGAGCATAATCGCGTATTTTCCATCTGAAAATATTCCTATTTTTGATATTTTTTCCGAATATGATGTCCATAAGATTACAAAAGCGATTGTGCTTTTAGAACATTATTCGTTGATTTCTTACAAATTTAAAAAAGTGAATATTAAGCAAATGATTCAATCAATGATGTGCTATAATTTGCGTAAAGAATTCAAAGAAGAAAAAATTTTGGAAGAAATATTAAATTTATTGCAGAAAACTGATTATGAACGATATGCAGCCAATGCTTGGATATATATAAAACAATATCCAACTTTGGTTACTAATTACTATCAACAATCATTTTATGGTAAACAGATGAACTCTCCATTAATGATATTGATAAAATATAAATGTAGTATGAGTGCAATAACGTCTATAGTCAATCATATGTTGGAAGAAGATTTAATTTATGAAAATTATTCAAATGAAAACGCTTTATATTTCGCAGTGAAATATAATTACAAAAATGCTGTCGAACTATTATTAAATCAAAATATAAAATCATTATCAACACTCAATTATATGAATGAAAGTATAGTCGATTTGGCTGTGCGTTGTGGATATGTTGACATTGTTAAAATTTTAAAACCAAAGGATGATAATATATATATACAAAAATCGTACGTTTACGATGCTATGAGAGTGAATAATTTCGAACTTTTCACATCTATTGTTAAAGAACGAATGGATAATTTAAGTTTTAAAATTGAACTGGATAAAATTCTGCACGATGCTATCACGTGTAATAATTACGATATTGTTAAATTTTTATTGGAATGCGGTGTCGATTCCGATGTCGAATTTGGCAAATGTACGGCTTTACAAAGGGCAGCTTTATGCAGTGACACCAAAATAGTGGAGCTTTTGATAGATAACGGAGCCGAAATAAATTTGTGTAATCATAATTATGATAGTGCCGCTTTGAATTTTGCTTCATATTCTGGAAATTTATCGACAATCGAGTTATTATTGAATAAATATTGTAATGTAATTATCGGCGAAAATGGAGAAACTCCATTACACAAAGCGGCTACAAAAGGACATATTGAAATATTGAATTGTTTTTTGAAAAATAAATCTTACATTGAAATATCCAATATAATAGGAAGAACCGCTTTGTTGAATGCCGTCGTAAATGAAAATATCGATTGTGCCGAATTGCTAATAAAAAACGGTGCAAATATCGATGCGATCGATCATTATAAGAATACCGTTTTACATTATGCTGTACAAATGAATGAAAACGATTTCTGTAAAAAATTGATAATCAACACGGATTCTACATATATCAATGTACGAAATGAAAACGGAGAAACGCCTTTAATGTTTGCGTGTAAATCGGAATATTCGTATTTTGTAAATTTCCTTATAGATCATGGTGCCGATATACAATTAAAAAATAATAATAACGATACGTGTTTACATATCGCATTATCATATGGTAATATTGATATAATAAAAATATTGTTGAATAAGAAAGCTAATGTGCACGTGAAAAATAAAAATGGTTTAACACCACTGATGATTGCTAGTATGAACGGTAATATTGATGCTGTTCAATTACTAATTAAAAGTGGATCTGATTTAACAGGAAAAGATATAGAAGGTAAAAATGTTTTACATTATGCAATAGAGTATGGAAATATACATATGATACAATTACTTATGAATTTAAATTCAAAT
Source organism: Leptonema lineaticorne (assembly GCA_024500535.1). NCBI lineage: Eukaryota > Metazoa > Arthropoda > Insecta > Trichoptera > Hydropsychidae > Leptonema > Leptonema lineaticorne. The sequence goes on from JANIJI010000010.1 coordinate 2,852,531, forward strand.
TTGATACAAACATTGGATAATGAAAATAAAACACCGTTAATGTATGCAATGGGATTATCGTCTTATAAAATCGTAGAAATTCTTTTGAAAACAACTTCCAATTTATCTGCAGAAGATTCCAAAGGTTGGACTGTATTACATCATGCCGTATATAAAAATAATATCAGTGCCGTAAAACAAATATTGAATATTGATAAATCATTGATAAATATAAAGAATAATGAAGGAAAAACTCCAATGTGTTATATAACTGAAAAAACTTCTATAAATATATTGAGAATGCTATTGAAACACAGATCACAAATGGATGATCACGAAGATTGTGAAGTTAAAATATTACATTTAGCCGTAACAAAGGGATGTGAAGATAGTGTTAAAATGATTTTAAATAAAAATTCTGATGTCAATAGTAAAGACATACAGAATAGAATAGCTCTACATATAGCGGCTAATATTAAAAATAATAATGAAATATTTTCATTATTATTAAATAAAGGCAGTAATATTGAGGCGACAGATTTGAAAGGAAATATACCGTTATATTATGCTTGTAAATCTGGTAATTTGTTCGCGTTCAAAAAACTTATCGATAAACAAGCTGATTTATTACACCGGAATCATGATAAAGATACACTTTTACATGCTGCGTGCGAAGGCGACAATTTGGAAATAATTCAAACACTATTAGATAAAAAGTTGAATTTGAACAAGAAGAACGTACGCAAAGAAACGGCTTTTATGATTGCATCAAAGGTGGGCAACGTGAATGCAATGAAAATATTGTTACAAAACGACGCGCATATTTTTGCCAGAGATAAAACCGGTGATACCGCATTGTGTTTCTCATCTAATATTTCGTGTTTGGAATTATTACAAGAATATAATTCGAAATTATTGAAAATAAAAGGTCACAAAAATCAAGATCCATTAGTGCACGCGACGATTTTTAATAAGGTTGAAATTGTCGAAACATTGATTAAATACGGTTTATGTCCGACGTCGGCAGATAATGATGGATGGACGGCTCTTCATTTCGCTGTTGTGAATAATAATTATCAAATAGTTAAAATATTATTGGAAAATGGTGCCGATGTGAATGCGAAAAATGATAAAGATAAAACACCGTTATATTTAACGAACGCTAAAACGTCACCGAATATATTAGGAATTTTGCTGAAAAATGGTGCCGATATATATGAACCTGAAAAATGTAATAGCTTACCGTTACATTATGCGGTCAATTTTTGTTACGAATATGCAGTGAAAACGATATTAGAAAGGGGTGCAAATATTAATACGATAGATGAAATCAATAGAACGGCACTGCATTATGCAGCTATTAAAAATAGTAATTGTATTTTGTCGATTTTGTTGAAAAATGAATGCGATGTCAACGTTGCGGACGACGAAGGAAATACGCCGATATTTTACACTTGTATGTTTGGTAATCTTTCAGGATTTTTGCTGTTGCTTGATAAGGGTGCTAATGTCAAATATAAAAATAAGAATGATGAAAATTGTCTGTATGCAGCAGTTAAAATCGGTTGTTTAGATATTATTAAAGTGTTGCTGGAAAAAGGTTTATCGGTTGATGAAGAAAATATACACGGAAATACGGCTTTGAAATCGGCAAATAAATATATTAAAAATGAAATTTTAAAAATTTTAAATAACGACGAAAATAGTATTTCAAAAAATCCAAAAACCAAAGTTATGTTTGTATAGAATTGAAAAAAAATGTGTTATAATATAAATATACATGTATTTTTAAGGTTTTATTACAATTATATACATATATATAATTTTTATGCTACAATAAATTTGAAAAATATTTTTGTAATTTTTCATAAATGTTTGCTTTTTAATAAACTATATTTTATTTTACTTATAACAGTTTATTTCCATTATTATTATTATTATTAACATAAAATTTGTATCTAAACGAAATGTTATTTATTAAGAAAAAATATTGCTTTTATTCTTACTGAAATATGTATATTAACATATTGAAAAAAATCATATTTTTATACATTTTTTTATTTAATAAAAAAATATTTTGTCTATATTAGTTTTTTTTTATATATTTTAAATAAATGTATATATTTAAATATTTTATTACAATATATTTACCTAAATTTTAATTTTTATTTGTAAAGCAAACAATCATATTACATATATTTTTTTTTCGATATAATTTTTACTGAAAATCCATATTGAAAATTTTCGGCGATTAATCACGGGGTTAACAAATAAACTGTTAAAAGCGAACGCGCTTTACAACGGGATGAAAAATTAATTGTGCGTACGTTAAAGTTTACTTTTCATTAGATCGCATACGTGAAAAATTGGAAAAGAGTAAACGACCAAAAATTGAACCGAATAAAATTCCCGCCGGATGAAAATGAAAAAAATAAAATAAAAAAAAACAAAAGAAAAACGTGACGAATTGAAAATCGAGCCCGTTTGTCTTTTTTTTTCATCCCCCTTGTCGCTCATCCCCTTTGACAATATCGAGGAAAATTTTCTACCGAAAGGACGGATGAAAAAAGATCGCTTCGAATGAAATGTGAAAAATATATAAAAAAAAACGAAAAAAAGGGGGTCGGAATGAGCGAGTGCAAAAAAAAAGAAAAATTTGGAAGGAAAAAAAAGAATTACGAAACGAGTGTAGAATTGCCATCGCGCCGGGAAACGTAATGGAAAAATTACATGTGGTTTCAAACCGGATACAGTGAAAATGAACCATTTCCTTTTTATCCTTTTATCCGACGCACATTTATAATGCAAATAAAACGGGGCTTCCGATAGAAATTCGAGTAGAAGGTTAAGCCAAACCAATCATTGAACATAAATGTACAAGAGGACATTTTCATTAACAAGGGTTGCGCCCCTTGGGGTCTTCGCATCCAGAACTAGACCTCGCAGTTTTAGCTAATTTTCTCTTTGAAATCGTGATTTTTGTTGCGACCAAAATAGTAATTTTATTCAACGCCCAGATAAAAGCATTCAGAATATACATATAAATTCAAATTATATACTAAAATATCATACAAATGTATTTATGAAAAAAAAATGTGTAATATAAAAATTAAAATTTATTGAATATTAAATTAAATATTCATTGATGTTTTTATATTAAATTTTTTTACATTTTTTATGATGATAATAAAATAGTAAATGTAAATAAAGGGAAATAGAAGCGTGGGCGATGGCGCGAGATGAATGAGCTCACTTTGGGGCGACATTAATCAAATCGAAACTGGAAATCCAAAATGGAAACAATCTTGTCCCAAATTGCAGACTAATTGCTGTTAATTGAAATGGGGGCCGTGGGGACCCCCGCAGGGTACATTGACAATATTGGGCGCTAAGTTCGTCCCCAATTATTGTAATTAGATAAATCATTAACCGCATTTGCTTCCACCACGGGCAACACTCAATCATCTCGTTACGCACACGAAAAGCTTTATTATTACGAACGATTGATTTATTATATATATATATATATATATATATATATATATATGCTTATTCAATATTCATTGATTATACGATTTTATTCATGTGAAAATTATAAACAATTTTAAATTATTTGCTTTTTTAACTATTTCATTCGATGATAGTAAAGAAATATATCGTTTAAATAATACACTTTCGTAATATAAAAGGGACAATCCGCATCGTATTACAATAGGGTTAACCACAAAGTGTTCAGATATCTTACTACAGGGATGTCCTTTTGGATTATCCGTTACCCTACATTGACTGAGAATAATCGAAAAAATACAAATCCACAAGAATTTGGTCAGCGTCAATCAATAAGGTCAATAATGTTACTATTGTGAATAGTTTAAATACTATTACAGTAAGTATATTATGTATATATACTATATATGTATATATTAATTACATATATAAGATATTTAAATATGTTAGAATATTGTCAATTATTGTAATTTAATTTATATTGGATTTAAAATATATATATAAATCTGATCAATACATTTTTTATATATAACATCGGTTTAAACTTTTTCACAAAAGTAAAATTCAGCAAATTGTTACCTTTTATCGCGTAACCATGGATATAATTTGTACATCAAAGCTTTTGTATTTGAATGCGGAATAGTGCATCTGAAAATGTATTTTGCGGTCGACTCGCATATAATTATACTGCAAATACAAAATTTTCAGCTGAAACTCTTCGTTTGGCACAGGTGTTTCGAAGCCGATTTCAACAAAGGAAAAACTCGGGAAAATTATGACGCGGTTTTTAGAATTTTAAAATTGCATTACATTTTCCTATCGTAAACTTTTATTATTTTTTTTCGTCTATTGTTCACGTATTAACATAATATAAAATATAATTAAATTTCAATTTATATACGTCATAAACATTTGTGCATCGGTTATTTTCAATTAATTATTAATATATTTTCAATTTAAACTTCATATAAAGTATATTATCAGGATAGAAATAAATTTTCTAATTATTACTATGACATAAATTAGTTCATACAACATATTTCAAACTTGGTAGTTGATATAAACTACTACAAAGATAATGTGACCAAACTCAATCTATCTTTGAGTAACATGATTAGTTTGTTATGTAGCAAAGTTCTTGATTTTAGCCTTGGAAATGATTTATGAATTTCGATTAAACCTCAACAATGGCCATTGTATTCGTGACATAATCCACGTATATCAGATCGACAACCTTATTAAACTGATATTTTTATACAAATTATATAAAAACAAATATTATATATTAAGATATATAGATTAAAAAAAAAATACAAATAAAATATGAAAAAAAAACATTATATTAAATAGTGTTATTTGAGTTATATTATTTATTAAAATTATATTTAGCAAAATATTCTGTTTAAATAATAATTATACGTGTTTTGAATTTACGTCAAAGGTAAAATAGAAATTGAAAAAGGTTTTTACTTTACGTTTTGGAAGACGAAATAACACAATTAACTTGCGGCAATTTGTTTTTTAAATCCGTAGTGGAAAAGCGATGAAAAGTCTAATTGGAAAACAGAAAAGCAAACCCAGAAATTCGATTCAATTATCCGGCCGAGAACGATTCACCGTTCGCCGGATAAACGATAAATGAACACTATTTCGCCGCATCAACGACGTTCAAATGCAATTTTCATTCCATACAAAAATAAAATAAATAAAGAAAACTCTTCAAGCCGACCGTTTGTATGAATAAATATAAATAATGAAGTTAATCGAATGGAATAAAAAAAAAACAATATTTTCAATCGTTTAATATTTCTGAATATATATTTAATCGATATATGTTTTGTTATTTATAGAAAAAGTTTACTTTTTCTTATATTATTATTAGACTTTCTTATATTTTTTTTTCAATTATTTCAGCTTTTTTTTATTTTCATGAAAAGAGGCACTTCCTCGATTTTGAAATTGTATATTTGCCGACTTGACGAGCATTTGGCGTGTTGAAATCGTAATAAACTCGAATATTATTTAACCGACGATGGATGGGTCGTTTTTTTTTTCAATATTTCAAAACTTCTACATTGACAGAGAAAGTGAGAGAGAGAGAGAGAGAGAGAGAGAAAACAATTCTTCGTTTTTTTTTTTAACAATTGTATATTTTTATTTGACTCGTAAAAATAACGATATTTACGATAGATATATTCGAATTGTTATTGCGCTATGAAATTTTGTTTAAAATTTTAAATTATGAACGTTATATGTGACAGTTTATCCAAGAAAAAAAATTGTTTATCGACACAAAAATCACAGAAAATCCCATATAATCCCAGCGACTGAATCAAAACAACGATGTAAAATTTATGACGTCATATTGTCAAGCTGTGAAAATCTCGCAGGCATGATATATTCAATCAAAGTTACGATCCATGAGGCTTTGTTTTGTAATAACGGGATTTTATGCACATATCCCTATTTGCTTTACATCTGTTATTATTCATCCTTATTTATTACTATTGTATTATAGTATTTTATAGTCACGCTATAAGTTTTTCCCATCCACTTAAATATTAAAAAATAATATTTCAATTTAAATATACGTCGTATATCATATATTACGCATTTTAATTACGATATTGAATTTAATAATGACGGCATATTAAATTACCGTTGTTAAAATTGTTTCATCCACATGTCAGTAACAAATTGCATCATCGTTCGTTTATCACATAGTTAATTAATTAATTAATCAATTTATAATATACGATCATTTTTATTATATTATATGTATTATTTTTATGAATTTTAATGAATATTTAAAAATTAATTGTATTTTTTTTTGACGTAATACTGAAAAAAAAATAAATCAAAAATTCCAATTTAAAATAATAAATTCAGAAAATTTTCATACTACAGAAAGATTATGGAAATTCGTTACAAAAAAAAATTAACTTTAAATAGTCATTGACACGCATAGAGTTTTAGCATTAATTCAAGTGGTGACCAAATATCGATAAATCAATTATGACAAATGTTATAAAAAAATAATATTAATATTATTTTAAAATAAAAATAAAATATATTTGAGTTTATAATGATGAATTTATTAAACAAAGAACGATCACTGTTGAAGAAATATATCTGAACGTCGACGATTTCAAATGCACGTTAAGTCCGCACCGGCTATTAGTAATTTCGTCGTCTTATTACCATAGTTAATTGGGTACGTTTTTACCCGTTTTGAAAGCCGTTTTATAATTGCTACGTCTCATAAGACCGAGAAAACGGTCTTCCAGTTCTACTTATACTTTGGCGTGTGCACTTTTTAATTTTACCAGCGCTTTGTTCTTTCTATTTCCACCTTCGGCTCACTCGTGCCCCGTTTTTTCGTCTCCGAGCGTCGTTCTACCCTCGTACACCCCGAACGACTCACCCTTAGATTTTCTCGTATTATTGTCTCATTGCCTGTAGGAAAAAGACGACGCCATATAGAGCGAGAGAGTTTGAGCAGAAATGAAATAGGAAATAAGTAAATTGCTCGAAGGTGGACTGCGACCCATTTTGTGAACGAGCGAACAAGTCGCCGTTGTTTCGCAGATTCGAGCTAGAGAAAAATAGGTGACAACTAGACTATTGTGCTGGCGCTATTCAAATATGACAAGTCTCGTGAAAATGGTGTTTAAAAATTCCAGATGAGAATTTTTCATGTATGAAAATGTATGTAAGCACACGACCGTACTCGTATTGTTAGCTTTTTATTATGAGTATTCAGTGCAAACGGTTGAAACGTAAAGGAATCGCGGAATATCCTGTAATTTTATATAAACCATGAGCAGAAACACATAATTTATTACGTTCTCTAATCGCACGAAAGACACATATAATATATTATATATATATGTAATATAAACATTTAATTCGAATCCTTAAATTTCGTTTACATACTGGATTTTTCATTTATTAAACAAGGATTTTAATAATGAAAAAAAATGTATAATTAATAAAACGTGCACAATATAAGATTAAAATCTAATTATTCAATTAAAAATTAATATCGAAAGATCAAAAAAAAAAATAACTGAAAATAATTATGAGACGACAGCTGATATCTCAATATTTGCTGAAAAAATATCAAAGCATTCATCGAACGGTTGAAATTTTATAATTTGGTATTTAATAAGGTTTGAATCAAATAAAACAAATATAAATAAATATATATCCGTAATTCGTCTTATTGAATTTTTGTTTATATCTGTGATGATGAGATAAGATATTTTTGGAGCTTTTTCCTTAGACGTGTGCTTTCTTTTGGCTTTTTTTTATATTGTTGTTGTTGTTTATCCGTCTATATATCTTTTATGGTTTCGACTCGGATGTAAATATCGGATTTCCGCTATGAGATCTTTTTAAGTGATTCTCGAAGGAAAAAATTTAATTTCGCCTTCCATTATTAAGGAATTAATTTCCTTTTTTTTTTGGGGGGGTGTTTAATTTCTTGGATCGTTCTTTCGATTTCTCGTTTATTCATCGGAGGCGATATTATCCGATTCGCTACCTGATTTTTCCTTTTCTTTTCTTTTTTTTTTGTTCGCCGCTTTCAATTCGCACTCGGCACAATTTTTTTTCTTATTTTCGAGGTTTAATTAAAAAATCTTGTTGTGATACAAGACACGCTCGTTGCGAATTCGATTTTTCCTAATTGAAGTTCTTTAAAAAATAAAAAAATAATAATAATAATCAAAATAATTAAATTGAAAAGTCGAAAGCTTAGATTCAACCTTTTGTATTTAAAATTTGTTACAAAAATTTAATATTCCACAATTATATTTATCAAAATGTCTTTTACAACACGAATAAAATTAATCTCGCCGTCATAAAAGTAGTTGAAATCCGCCGCTTGAATTTTATTTTTTTTTATATCGTATCATGGTTTAAAATTGTCGATTCCTTTGTAACTTAAGGATTTTTTAATATTGCAGAAGATTTTTTGATGTCATAGTATTACGTTTTTTTCCCCATTGCATTTCTTTTAATAGTTAAAGTCATAACAGAGAATCGTGACCACTTTAAAAACGCATTTTCTCCGGAGTAATTGCAAATACAATGACTGTAATATTCTTATATTGCTTTTCAAATTGATTTTTATTTTATTTTAATGTATACATTTTATATTTGTACTATTTTTTGGAACATATTGATACTGTATTATAATAAAATTTTATTTATAAAAATTAATTAAATTCATTCAAGTCATATGACTTTAAATTTTATGAGAGATATATGATATTATATTTAAGTGGAATAATAAGTTGATAATTTAAAATAAAATAGAACGATTAAATATAAACGTGATTCCCGAATAAAGAAATTTTCAACTCGGGTCCGCGAACGAATCGCCACTCTTAAAACATCATTATTGAATTTGGGCACAAGTTGACGCCCTAAGGCGCATAATTGAAGTTCAAGTTGTTTTGTAAAAAAAAAAAAGACCGAAAGCGGGAACGAAATATTTAAACGGCACATTCGTGGAGGGGGGAGGGGAGGTGTACGATTTGTGGGCATTTTTGCTTTCAGCGGTCCCCGGGTGGTTCGCGGGACCTCGATCGAAAGCCCTGACGCGTCACGGGAGCCCGGTGTGGGCGCACGCGATAAACTTTCATATTTCACAGAAGTTTTCAGAACGAGAAACTCAATAACCTGGAAGTTTATTAAATAACAGCGGCGATAAAGCCTTCGCCTGTTTAAAGTTTTCGCGTTGCCGGTTCAAGTATCCGCCATTGGCGAGCCGACAAAATTCAGCAATCGTACCTTTATTTTTGTATATATATATATATATATATATATATATATATATATATATATATATATATATGTGTGTGTGTGTGTGTGTGTGTGTATGTTCCAATCAATTTACCATAGTTTCGCTTTTATTCGTACGCGTGTGCATTGTTTTGTTTACACACGAGTTATAAACTGAAGAACGTGTGAAAGTTTTAATTGCTTCTACGTTTCATTTATTTTCAAAGTGTGTTTCGCGCGCGTTGTATCGTTTCGAATAGAGGTACGTTTTTCATTAATATTATATGAAATTTTGTTCGGTTCGAAAACGTTTTTATAATATTATGAAATTTATGAAAATAATAAACACGAATCGATGATTTTCAAATTGTGCAGTGAAATGCTTATTTTTTTTTTTTTTACGTTTGTTCTCTCTTTCATAGCGAATAATTTCAAAGAGATTCGCTTTTGTATATTTATTCATAAGTATAAAGTTATTGATTATTTTTATTTTTTCAGTAAAATATCAAAAAGTTATATAATAAAAGAGATACATTATTTATTTTAATTAGATCATGAATTTTAAGAATAAATGAATGTTTAACAAACCAGCTTGAAGATTTGATGATTGCATGAAACACAAAGTAAAATATTTTCATTAAGAAATATATAATATAATCGATATTTTTATTAAAAATTATGTTATAAATAATTGAAAAATATCTGTATTTCTGTCATCTGTTTATTTAAAAGCATAACAAGGAATTATATTTAACATTCTCTAAGAATACTTAAATTTGCTGTATATACTTTTCACCATCGAGTTTTAATAGAATTTATTATATTATAATATATTTTTTCGATTTTTGATATTTATATTTTTTTTATTTTAAGAATTTCGAGTATTTTATAAAATATTTATGAACAAGTTGTAATTCAATATTAAAAATATACTTTAAACATTTCAATCCTATTATATATTTTTGATTGGCTTTTATTTCAATATTATAAATATATAAAAATATATATTTTAATAATTCTTTGTATCATAAAAATGTATATAATATATGTATTATATTAAAGATTTGTTAGAAACACAAAAGGATTTTGTATTTTCTTACTTTTGTTTTTCATACAGCTGTTTTCCATTACATTACATGAATAATATATTACAAACATACATATTATGAAAGTTTTATATATTTTTTTCTATTATATAAAACTATTTATTATATGGTCAATAATATAATCCGACAAGGCAATTCATGAATCACACATAATTTTCAATTTTAAAAATATATATATTGAAATCAAAAATATATAAAGGATATTTTGTTTACGATTTTTATATATAATAAATGAATTCAATTACTCAGTTTGCACAAACATTTTTCCCATACAATGTCAAGATTATAAAATAGATAAATGTAACGAAATATAAAAAAAAAATGGAATCAATAATTGATAGCGGTCACAATAAAAACGAATTTTTGAAAACGAGCAACGAACACGAATGGAAAATCAACGTATTGTGTGTCCGGTTATTCTAGGGGTAGTTAGTTGTTATAAACCGTTTCTTTTGTCCGTTAGTCGCGAAAACACAATGGTTTCGTGTTTCACACACACACACACACACACAAATACAAACAAACAGCAACCTCCATTTTCTACGTATAAATATATAACGCATTATCGTATCGTGTGTGTATGTGCGGTTCTGTTTGTTTTTGTTGTGTATTTCCGAATGCGACAAGTTATCCCGGAAAATGAGGGGACTTCGTACAATGGACGACAGATTTTTGTCCATTTTACTACTCGGAAACTCGCTATCCCATTGAAGTTTTTCCTCAAAGTTTTTCCATATTTTTTTTTCGCAAATATATACATATATATATAACGAGTCTAACGAATTTTCTTTCGTATGAATGATACAAATATATAAACATATCCATTCATCTGTCGTCGTTATATTATAATATTTTAAAAATCACTACTAATATTAAATAAATCAATTAGAAAAAAAAATATAATAATAAAAATAATAGTTCTTCTGCTTGTTAAGCGTAATAATGAAAATAAGCAGTTTTTCTTTGTTTCAAGTACGTAAAAGCTTTCAACGTTTGACGTGTATTTTAAAATGAGAAATTTCCATCTAAATTTTAAATTAAATATATTTATATATATATATCTATATACGGAAAATTTAATTAATCAAAAATTTAAATTTGATTCCAAGCGTATAACAAAAATTAATGATGTAAATGATTAAAATTTATTTTATGATATTGCAGTACAATTTAATTTTTAAATTGATGAAATGAAAAATAAGCGTAAATTAAATTTATTAAATTACTATATTTTCCATCTAAGATTTTAAATATATGAATTTTGTGACCAAATAGAACAATAAGGTGTATATATATATATATATATATATATATATATATATATATATATATATATATATATATATATATATATATATAAGTAATTCTTTTGGAAGAACCGCAATTTTTAGTCATTAATTTAAGCCACAAGAGAAATATGGCCATACGTATATTTAATTTATTTTATTTTTATTTTACGTCCGTTATCTCGAAACAAGAACGAGCTTTTCCAACGTCACCACTCATTTTAATATGAAAATTCTTAACTTTCACACGTTACAAAGTAGAATGAGAAGTAATAAATGCAGAATGCACAGAGAGTTTTCAAAAAAGCTGCTATTGAAATACCTGCATTTTTTTTTACTTTCACATAATTCGTAAGCAATATTTATTATCGTCGTTAAGTGACAGAAAAAATATGTATTTTAAAATTAATTATTAATAAATATAAATATAAATAATGCGGAATAATATATGTATATATAGCGATGGTGAATATAGATAAAAGTGTATTATTATCAACATCGTATTCCATCTGAGGCCCTTTTCATTCGTTCTCTTTTCAGAAAGTAGAAGAACGAGGGTTTAAGGGCCCAAGTGCGTATTTCTTCTTTGGATTTTTGAAGGGCTTTGTAGAAGATCCGCGGGTGCGAGTATTTAGAGAGAGGCTCACGCGCAATTTGTTGTCTCTGTTCAAGCGGGATAATCGCGGCAGATTGAAACACTTTGGTCGCCGAAATTTATCGGGTTGTAAAAGGCTGATGCCTTAATGTAATTCCGCGAGGAAAAACCCGCGGAAAATTCCGGGGAAAATCACTCTTCGGTCCTTTAAAGCCACCGTGGTAGGGGACGTCGGAAAATCGACCGCAAAACGTTCTAACGTAATGCCACGCTGTATCAGTTTTAAATATACTTATATTCGTTTATATATAGGTAAATCTATTATATATATATATATACATAATAAAAATATTATATCTTACGATATAAAGAATATATTGATTTTTTAAAATAGTTTTCTTGAAAAAAATATTTTTATTTTATATTAGTAAATATAATTGAAATGCATACATACAGAAAAAATTCTTTATCACATTAAACAAATCATATTTATATTATATAAAAATGTTCAAATGCATCAATATTTATTAAAATTAAATTAGATATATCAAAAGAAGCAACCCTACTAGATTTAAGAAGATAAGGGGTAAACACAAAAGAATGAATCATAACCGCAGGATATTCTAAATATACGTTTTAGGGTACTAATAACCAGATAAAATAAGACTTAATTAATTTTAGGGGGTGTTTTATGGTTTAATTCAGTTTTGAAAAGATGACAGATATGTCATTGAACATGCTGTGTAATAAGAGGGCGGTTAGATGTCTTCCAATAGAGCAAATTGAATAGTGTATGGAAAGTTTTAAATGCATTAAGGATATAGGGTTGAACGCTTCATGTATCATTTAAAGAGATCGAAATTGACGAAGGACGATGAATGTAAATATAAATACTAGACATTTCAGTATCTGAAATATATTAAAACATTTAGCATTCAAAGGGTGACGTTTGGTTACCACTTGAATTAATGCGAAAATTCGATGAGCGACAATGACTATTTATATTAATTTTTATTATTAATTTTTAAACTCTTTCTCGTATTTATAAACCGAATTACATTTTTGGTATTGACAATCTTGGCAGAAGAAATTCTAAAGTTAAAATTTTTAATCTTTATAAACACAAAAAGATAAAACGATTGCGTAGATCAGTATTCTTTAATATACTGTTTTTTAAGAAAATTTCTAAAATGATGGTGAAAATTTGGATTAACAGATTTGTTTAGCAAATTCATTAATTCTATATAAAACCACTCATTAGCATAAATATATATAAAATATAATTAATTTTTATATTGAATAATTTTAAGTTAAAAGTAAAACATTTGCCAAAAATGCTGCGAAAAGTCTCTAATGCAAATCATTAAATATTTTAAAATATAAATTCGTCTTATATTATAAATATGAGTTTAATTTGAAATAATGTATGCTAGGAAGGAATTGATTCAATTAAGCAATATTGTAGATGATTGCATCCAAGATTGTCACCGAAAACTTCTTCGATACTACCGATCTGGATTAGAGACACCTCGTTTCCACTCCATAACACCGATTTCGAAATACAACATTATATATATATATACATAAATATATAATAATATTCGGTAAATTTCATCAACCTCGCTTGCGATAGAGTACATATTCGTATAATTGCTGGTACGTCGTAGTATTCCCAACCTCGAGGGTGTATGTTCGGGGCGATATTAAATTCTACTTACACGTCCTTCCCGCCCCCTGGAACATCCCCGTGTTTGGCGTTGCACCGGGATTTTCATTTAAGTGAATCCGACCGGGATATTAATGCGTCCGCATCCAGTTTCAAGACGGTTAAATCTGCAAAATGGCATCGTCGAAATCGGTATTCTTCCATTTGAACCACTTGAACCCTTTGGGAAAGTTTGACGTTTGAAACTTGAACGCGTCGTTCGACATGTTCATCACATAAGTGCACTTAATTGTTGTTCAGATGCGATTATTGAACGTCTTCAATGTACTATGTATTATTATTCTGTCGTCATTTTGATTCGAATATATAATATATTAGAAATTACAAATCATATATATAATCGTTCAGAAAAAAAAATATATATATATATATATTTAACTAATCTTTTAGATAAAAATGTTTAATCAATATTTATATCACAGTTTAGTAAACTTTATATTTAAACTATACACAAAATAGAGGTTTATAGAGCTATATTGGTTATCATTATATAGAACCAATTGTGCAGCTGCTGCATTTTAGTGCATTTGCATCAACCATTGAATTGACTGCATTAGTTTGCGAGATTCTAAATACCCAAGAGTTACGAAACTATTATCTTTATATAACAACGAATTTGTTTATGAATATTATATATATATATATATATATATATATATATATATATATATATATATATATATATATATATATATATATATATCATAAAAGATAGTTGAAATTATTATTATAATATAATATTTTAAAAATATATGTTTAATAATATTTCAGTTTAAAATATGAAAAAAGAAAATCTGTTGTATGATGAACTTAAAAAAAACAGATTAGGTTTCAAAATAAATACGATTTGAAAGCTTTCAATAACAAAATACAGACAAAGCTTATTTTTTTTCTTAAAGAAAAGCGTAATAGATCGGAAAAAAGCGGAGATTGAAATTTAACATAATCCATAACGTAAAGAAAATAATGTCTAATCAAGTTCAGACTTATTTATATTTAGAAGAAAATGTAAAAGCGACATATTTTTAAAAGGAGACTTAAAATATAAAAATAAATATTTTTTTCACTTAACAGAAATAAAAATTGAATTTTATTATATGTATATTGTGATCAAAATTAATTTAACGAAATAGAAAAATTCATTTAATTTTTTAATCGAAAATCGTTTGATATCTTTCATAAATTTCGTTTTTAAAAAATGATAATATAAAATAAAATAATAAAAAAACGATAATCGACAGAAATGCGTATACTAATTGCCGAACGATTTTAATTGCAATTATTATGATTGGAAACTCGTTATTGAAATCAATAGATGAAAAATGGCGACCGCACGCCGCACAAATTGTCCAATATTCGGCCAGTTTTCACGCGACGCAACTGCCTAAAAACGGCATTATTATCAATAATAATTTGCATCAATTATTCGGAGGCCGGCCTCGATTTAACCCCATCCAATCGAAATATCGCGAGGCCCGTAATTAGCAGTTGCGATTTGTTGACCGCAAAAAAAAAAAACAGCCCTGTTTGAAATATATCGGTAAACGCGCCCCGTTGCAACCGGAGCGGTTAACCCGGATATAGTATGGAGTCGGTGGCCTCGTTATTTATGTCCGAAGGGTACGTTTGGCCCAGTGAGAGAGGATATTAGGCAAACCGGTA
Source organism: Leptonema lineaticorne (assembly GCA_024500535.1). Taxonomy (NCBI): domain Eukaryota; kingdom Metazoa; phylum Arthropoda; class Insecta; order Trichoptera; family Hydropsychidae; genus Leptonema; species Leptonema lineaticorne. The sequence goes on from JANIJI010000010.1 coordinate 2,868,182, forward strand.
TTTACCGGAAATTACCGACCGGTGCAGATAGTTTAGCGGTTAGAAACTGTATACTGTCCACCTATCTTCGTACACTAAATGTACTGCATGAAAAATTCAAAGACATATTATCATATCGTTTTTCAATTTTTAACACATGACTATCAATATTTATATGTATATATATATATATATCGTAAAATATAAAATTAAAAAAAAATAATTATATAAATTATTTTATATATACGTTTTATATTCAAAATATTAACTATTACTACAACAATTTTAATATCATTATATAGAATAATTGATATTATATTATATAATATAATAGCATTAATATTTCATATAATATATAATGTATACAATTTATATATAAATATATAAAATAACCATACAATTAGCGATAGTTTAAACCGTGACAAATCCAAATATATGTAATCAACCCTAATTTAAACATTTATAGTTGATAACATCTATCGATTAGGACTTAAGGAATATAAATATATATATATATAATCCAATTTTATGCTAATATATAGCTTTTTATGATGCAAATATGAAGAATATATTTTGTTTCAATTATTGAGTAATTTAAATTATTTTTTTTTACATATAAATTATTTCTTTAAAAATTATTAAATTTAATACAATTGAATTGATAATTCTTTATACAATTATTATACGAAAATTTTGATCAATAATAATGGGTATTTTAATATTTTATTTAATAATATGTAATGTTATGACAATATTATTATTTTTTTCAATTAATTTCATACGATATATATTATATTATAAAATAAAAAATTTCAACAGAAATGTGATACCTTAGGTGTTCTTAACGTCTGATTCGCAATAAAATTTATTTTTTATGTGTATTTCTATCTTATTTTATTCATCAGCGGGACCTGGCACCTTTCGTTTCCTGCTTTCTTTATTTCAACCCTTAGAACATTCTTTGGTTTCCTTTGACATACTTATATTTTGTCATCCCCGAGGCGACACAACCTCATTAATTCATATCGCTAGGATGCTTGTTAGCGTCGAATGGATATCCCTTGCAACCGCCACTTATAAATAATGTGCTGTATAAACTTGGTAATTTTTATACATTTTTTTTTTCTATACACTATATACAACATCGCAGCTTTTTACGTAGTTACAAAAATGAAAGATGTTTTTTTTTAATTTTACGAACGTGTATGTTTACTTTTTATATTTGATTGTTTCATATCGAACGTTCAACGTTAAAATCCCTCGTGATTTCGCTGGAAAAGTTGGCTTTTTTGAGTGCACGTTGCTCGAATCAATTGATTTTTTTAAAATAAATAATATGAAAAGGATGTTCAGTTTACTGCATGAATACGCAGATTTTTTTATTATTATTTTATAAAAAAAAATATTCGATATTATTCAATTTTAGAATCATCGCCTAAAATTAATGAATATAATATAGTGAATATATTATTATATTATATATCAAATGTCAAAAAAATAAAACGAATTATTAAATTGAATATGGCAAAATTTGTTTTCGTGTTTCAGTATATTTTAATTCAATCAAAAAATATTCGATAATTAGACATTGAAAAAGTTCACCTCTAACTGGAAAATGCGAAATGAGAAAAGTCTGTTTTGTTACACGCGAAAACTGCCAAAAGTGAGTTTTCAAAAAAAAAAAAAGAAAGAGAATGAAAAACGAAAGGAAAAAAACGTGAAAAAATAGAAAAAAATACCTAATATACGGAAAAAGAAAATTTTAATTCAAAATCTGTCAAATAATAATTTACGTTCATCGCTGAAATATTGAACGAGGGCAACGGACCGAATTTAAATATATTCAACGAGGGTAAATCTGAAACGAAACCCTAATATTTGAACAGAAAATTAATCTGTGACTTTTATTTATTTATTTAATTAATTTCTCCGATTTTTTTTTCGTATTTTGTATTTGCCATATATAAATAATATATTTTATTTATTGTTCGGCGTTAATTTATTTTTCCGTGAATTTTTTGAAGGCCCATATTAAAATTTTTATTATTTAGAATATATTATATAAATATGATCGATTTTGTATAAAATATGTTTTAATTTATTGCTTCGTAAATACGATATTTTAATATTTAAAATTATATTATTAATATTAAATTTTAATTTATTATATAAAAAATTATGATTGAAATCGTTATTTATTATTTTTAATATGTGTTTTGCGAAATATGATTATTAAATATATAGATTTTTTTAATTCACATACGTATCATTTTATATTTACATATTCATAAAATTTATATTAAAATACATGAAATGGATATAAAGTAGAATTTTATATATACGTAATATAATTTTTATTTGATATATTATTGAGAAGTAACGGGCAAAAATTTTAACTGAATCGAATTATTGTTTTTAATGTATTACTATTAGATAAAATTTCAGAGCAATAATTTAATAATAAAAATACTTGTATGAATGAAATATACGAGTACTTTATATTATATATATATATATATATATATATATATATATATATATATATATATATATATATATATATATATATATATATATATGAAAGCCGAAACCTCTGCTCTATCTGAGTGTCACTCGAAAAGTTAAGTGTTAAAAATTAACCACGTCTGATCTGGGAGGGCTCACGAGATTCAAAATTTACAACTCTGACAATTCAGTTTCAGGCGTCTTCCAGAATAAAATAAAAAAGTAAAAATATTTATATATATATATATATATATATATATATATATATATATATATATATATATATATATATATATATATATATATATTTAGATGGTATATATAAAGTAAAAAGGGCTACTAACCTTCGAATTGTTTTATTGCACGAGATTTTCTAGGCTACTTTTTGTTTCATCCCCGAGAGTTTTTATGCGAGTTGTAAAGTAGCAGTCGGCCGGGTTAAAAGTTTCACTGGAACGATATAAAGGACTCCATTAATATACTACTATCTGTTTTTGTTTGAAGTTAAAAGGCGAAGAAAAATACCTGAAAAGGTCACCCAGTCGATATATATCCGATACAAGTTTGCGATAATAATAATAAAATAACGCGAAAATGCGATTCATTTGTGTATTGTTGTCGATTTTATTTGTTGTCGTTTACGGCGAAAAATGTTTATTGTCGAAAAATATTTGTCAAGGTTTTACTATATTTTTGATCGAATAATAATATATTTTTTTTTCTTTTTTAATTTCCATTTATTTGAAATATATATTTAATATAATCAAATTACAACAAGAGTCAAACTATAATACATACATTTTCAATGATGAATAATTTATAATATTTTAATAATATCATAATATTATTATACATAAAAATGTATAATAATATTATGAAAAATCTGAAATTAATAATATATTTTAAGACATACTATTAATATTTCGTAAAAAATAATATATTATGTTTTTTATCACGAAACCGCATAAACATTACATGTATTTCACTTAATAATTCATATAAAAAATATCGATAACTGAAATAAAAATTATGATCGTAAATATTTTTCAATAATTAAATTCAAATATTAAAAAAATATTTTTTTTTGAAAAATATTACTGAATTCTGTTCAAAACGTCTTATTTACAATTTATTTCATTTCAATTAATATAAGTTTTGTATGAGAATTTTCATGATAAAATAACCAAAATTATAGTTAAATTTTAATTAAAAGTAAACGACGGTCTTTTTGAAAGACACAATAGTTCAACTCAAACAGGATAAATACAGTATTAAAATCAAAGGACCGTGTTTAATATATATATATATATATATATATATATATATATATATATATATATATATATATATATATATATATATATATATATATATATATATATATATATATATATATATATATATATATATATATATATATATATATATATATTGTATCCTTGTCTGTGTTCATGTTAAATCGTTGAGAAAATTCTATCAATTTATAACAAATTCACAGATTGTCTAACATTCGACGTTAACGAAACGGTTCAAATGTTTTGCAACGGTTAAATGCTTTTGCATGTGTACTCGAATGATTTTGTTTTTGTTCACATACGATATATTCTATATATAATATAAAAGAGACAATATGAAAAAAAAAGACGCACAACAAACAAACAAATAAACAATAATAATAATAAAAAAATAAAAATAATACAAACTTTATATTCTCTATAATCGAGGAACAATTTAACGATCAAAAGATTTCACGCTCCGTTTGATTGATTTCGCTCTTTGACTCTACTTTGTCATCTTTTATCATCGTTCATTTATTAATATTTAGTATGATATTGTTTTACTGAGATAGAAAAAATATAGATATAAATATAGATATTATATAAATATCAAATATAAAATAAATCTATAACGTATGCATTATTAAATTGAATTTGATATGCAAGTATGGATTTTATATTAATTCAAATTTATTTCAAAATATGTTCAAATTCATTATCAAAAAAAAAATTTTTTTTTTTGAAAGTAGAAATATTCAAGAGAATTAATGTTTCATTTTTTTACTCTGATTTATTAATAGTAAAAGCTAAGAAATAAACAGTCTATTCGGAATCGTGTTCTAAGGTACAAAAAAATAAGAATCTCCAAATAAAATGTTATTAAATAAATAAAAACATCATTTTAAATACAATAAAAATAATTTAATGTTAATATTCAGTAGTTGTATTTTTAATATATAAATATTTTATATAATGAATTATATTATACATAAATAAAAACACAAAATGCTCATTTAATTTCATAATATTATATTTACTGCGAATATTTTTAATGAAAATGATTGTATTTATTTCCCATGGATAAAATTTTTATTAAAATAATTTAAATTAAAGCAATTAAAAAATGATTAAGTATTGAATTTCAGGTCTTCGCTTTATTTTATATAAAAATTATTAGTTGAGATTTTTTCCTAGAATTTCACTAATTTGATCCTATTAAAATTTATTATTCAATTTGAGACTTAAAGAAATATTTAAAATAATTATTTTTAGATATTTTCTAAAAAAATATGAATATTATTTTGCCATGTGAGTATGTATTTGTGTAGTATATAGAATATTAAATTTTGAATAGTTTATTCAAAATTTAATATTAAATAAATCTCAAAATGAATTTATTTTATATAATATTATTAAGAAATATTATCACAATATACATATAAATGTTATATAAAGTACAATAATATCGAATTAACGTCTAGAATTTAATTTAAATACTGTCTCTGTGTGAATATTGTATGTTTAATAAATAACCCACAATGAAGCATTAAATAAAGCGTTTTGATAATGACGTCATAAATTTGGTAAAATTTGAAATAAACCTGCGAGAATCCACAGTTATTTCTTGATATGATGAAGAATATGAATAAATATATATTTTAAAATTTAGTAATTTTAATCTTTTAAAAATTCAATTTTTATAATTTACTCATTTTTCAATCAGTATTAATAAGACCAAAATTTAATGGTCGTCAGTGATTTTTTATTTTATTTTACACATCTTATTATTACATATTTACGGTCTTAGTTTATTATTACATATTTATATTATTTATAAAACACATGAATGCTTAAAATAAATTACACATTTGATTTTCTTTCAATGTATTATAATGAAAAAGCAAGATTCGGTATATATATAATATTATTTATAATTATTATTTTTTTAATTTTATTTCGTTCATGTAATTTAAAATTTATTCTATAGGTTAAATGAGATAAATTTGAATTTTATAAATATCTCTTTTGTAATGTTTTATATATGGCTTTAATTGCACATTGTCTGTAATTTTTGAATAATGAATATTGTCATCGGTGAAGCACGTTTATGAAAATCATCACTAATTAAAATTTACACATGAAAATATATGATCATAAATTAAAATGTTGAACGTTTCCATTTTAATACAGACATAACATAAGTGTGCTACAATAGCATAAATTTGAAGGACATTGTGCCAACAACGTGCAGGAGTATAAATTCGCGGGTATCCGCCCATTGCCATCTGCCCCGGCCACGGTCTGGTACGGTCAGAAGGACCTCTGGCAAAAACACACACCCGGAGACCACTAATTATTTCAATTTACTGCTTGAAACTCTCCTAGTCGAATATTGAATTTGCGAGAAATAACCTTGTGTCCCCAGGACAAAAACGGCCACTGGACAAAATTTATCTTTGCAACTGTCGGTACGGGACAAGCCGCAATCCTTTCGCCGACAACTATCCAAATAATCTCCGCAACAACAATGTTTACGAATTATATATATATATATATATATATATATATATATATATATATATATATATATATATATATATAATACTATAGATGTGTAATGTGATATTTAATGATTGAAAAGTTAAATTCACTTACTCACATTGATCTGATAAGGACGCGAGTATTCTAATCCATGTTATATATGGTATATGTTTTATAAATCTATACAATTTTATATTAACAACACTTATTGATATGTACACCATTTTGGCAGTCATTACTTATTTGTATTATTTTTAGTTTAATATGCATATACTTGAATAACGACTACAAATTGTGCATTTTTTTTTATGAAAACTATGATTCAGTGTGAGACACTCTTAGGATATTTTATGATAGACATAATCGTCATTATCATAATCATAATCGTTAGAGATGTCATATAATGTGAACCGAAAAAATTATTACTGTTGTGGAGTTTGTGTATATCCACTTTATGGAAGATTTGGAGGCTTAGAAAATTCAACTCTTGCAAGTATTGAAGCCAGACGATCTCCGAGCTATCGTACAGTATTAGTTAATAGGTTCAAAAACAAAGTTGGTAGTGAAAATGGACCCGTAAATTGGTCTTCAAGATCATGCGATTTAACACTGCTGGAATTTTTTTTTCTGGGATTATGTAAAGTTTCTGAACTACAACGATAAGTCGTAAACAATTATCACCTAGGAAAACATTATTTGCCATGTTGCAAAAAGTAATCAAAAATTTGACTTACTGTTTACACTTCCTTCGAGACAAATGAGGTAACCACATACTGAAAATCATATTCAAGTAAATATATATACTTATAAAAAAACATCCTATATAACATATATACATAATCTGATATAACAAATATATATTTGATCTGATACAAAAAAAAACATAATTGTTTTAAGTACAAATAATATACAAAATGGAAAACTATCATAATAATAAATTACGAAATGCGTATACGATGTATACTTGTATATACTAATGGGTCTGGAAATCATGAAATTGTACACTTACAAAAAAACTTTTGGCCGAGAACGCTACAAATTATGATCTCGCTGGAAATGGGCAAAGTTCTTTCGTGGCAAAAAAAAAAAAAGAAAAAATAATTGTCAACCCAACGCTGAAATAAAATTTCGAGGGGGTTTTCTTTTTGATAATTATCGTTGTTAATGTGGCCGGCTTATATCTAGTCGGAGAATAAAAATTAGAACGATGAAAAGGAAATATAATTAATTTTTTTCGGTTTAAAAGTTTTTAATGCTTTTTTAGATTGCGCTGATTTTTTCGTAATTTATATGTCAGCATTCGCTAACTACAAAACGATTTTTTTTTCAATTATAATATTTTTTCTTTATTATAACAAAGGCGTGCAAGATGGTTTAATTTTTTTTTTAATAATATTTATTGTTTTAATTCAAAATTATCAAGCAATTATTATGATGGTCATATATATGTTTTTATTTTATTTATAATTAATTATAATACATTTTTATGTGTAAATAATTTCAGGTAGTTTCAAATTGGAGTTATATCGATTACAAATTATATTAGTTCTTTCTTTTTAATATTGTTTAGCATACGATCATGGAATTGTATATAGGAAAAATTATAAGAAAAAAAAACTTATTTATAAAATGCGATGTATGTGTTAAATCATTGGAAGTGGATATGTTTTTGTTATATATATATATATTTAATTTATTAAAATTAAATATCAAAAAATATTTAATCCAATTTTTTATATTATATGTTATTTAATAGTTTTTTTTTCTATTGACAAGGATTTTATTAGGATTTCTTATAAATATGCACTAACACTATAAAGTACAGGGTACAGGAATTATTTCTTAAATCGATCATAAAAGTGATATGATGATTTAAATTATTTTTTTTAATATGTCATATACGTAATTGTTAACGAGTGAATCAATTCGTGAACACGTAATATTAGTAAATCGTTCACGTATTCCGTACAAAGGGTTAACGTGTCCAACGCACTTCCAATTAAAGTACTGTCGTATTTTTTACAAGAAAACACACACACATACTTGTATGTATATATATATATATATGTGTGTGTGTGTGTGTGTATGTACTATATGCGAGAAGATTGCTAATTTTTATTGTCCATTTAGCTGAATTATGGAGGACGCAGCACGCCGGGCGTAATTACTTTATTTGTTCAATTTTCAGTAGAAGCCGACCCCTGGGTCGCTACGAATAATTGAAGGGTCACGGTCGACGGGGTCGATTGCGACCCATCGAGTCTTCTTACCCTGGGTCGATTACAACTTCTTTAATCGTACGACCGTCTTAAAATTCAAAAAAAAAAAAGAAAAAAAATATAGCTCAAAAAGTGCTCCAACAACCATTCGGAGCGTTATTAAACATTTTATTGAATGATTAAAAAATATAGGAAAATCTACTGCAGTAATCTCTCGCTCGGTTGACGAAGAACATGGTTAATTGGTTTTTTTTTAGGAAAATATCATATTAAATAAATAAAATATTAAATTTAAAAAATCTAGATATTTTTAATATATTTATATAGAAGTTAAAATCAATTATTATTTATTATTATGTGATTATATATATATATATATATATATATATCTATTAATTTATTATAAAAAAATGTCATTATAATGGTGAAACAGCAATATACCGAAAAAAACCACTATAACATTCTATAATATAGCAACCTGTATATTTTCCATTTTTTTTATTTCAAGAATAGCGATACGAAATTTTCTAAATTTATTGTGCTCATGATGATGAAAATTACATCGCTTTTCCATGTAAATTTTCATTCGTTACGGAAATCAAATCAACGCCCCCCCTCGAGGTAATAAATCTATAGCGGCCTTTACTCAAAGTCATTCTTCGGCTTTGTTAATATCGCGTAGAATTATCTCACTTTTATAAAAATTATATATATATATATATATATATATATATATATATATATATATATATATATATATATAATGAACGAGTGAACGAACTGAAAGTGAAATAAAAGTGAACGAAAAATTCAACAATTCTTTATCGTGCTTCAAATTGGATTTTAATTTCATTACTGGTATGCGGTCAGTGAAAAATACTAATGGAAAATAAAATTACAAAGTCAACGAGAGCAGTTGTATTGTTGATAGTAATAAAATTCCTGTTTATTATATTTCTCATCATTCATATTAATATAATACTATATTTTTATTATGATGAAAGCTGAAATATATTACTATGTTCTATGATATATTATCTTATATATTCACTATGATTGGTATCAATTTTGACTGATTTATTATGTGATATATATATATATATATATATATATATATATATATTTGTGAAATATACGTGTATTTAGTCAATATTAATTAATATTTGTCGTAGTCCATCGTCTCAAAGAGAGATTTACGTAAATTGCTAGAATTCTCGTTACTCGATTTTAATGTGTTAAAATATATTGCTATATTATATCTGTTATATATACATATATATATATATATATATATATATATATATATATATATATATACTTTTAAAAAATTATAGTTGATGTAAAAAAATTGTTTCAATATTAAAACTTTTCACTTTTTTTTGATAATTTATGTAAAAAATTCAATCCATGATTTATTATTCTTAAAAAAAATATTAGAATTATATTATATTAATAATTAAAATATTTCAGCTGGAGAAAAAAAAATGAGATCGCAAAAAAATGGCAGAGACATAAAATAAAATATTCAGCGGCGGATTTTATTTTTTTTTTATAAAGTATAAGATTGTATTTTGAAAAAGCAGATTAAAAGCTCCTAAAATGGGAAAATGTCTTGTCGACAATTTTTCTCATAATGCGCGAGTATTGCGAATAAAAATTGTACATATTTAACGTTCATTTTAATAAAATCGTTGTTAATGTAACGTTTTCTCTCGTACAAATATTTTTTTTGACCGTATTTTTTTTATTTGATATATTTATTATTTTTAGAAACGCTTTTCGTCCGAGAATAAAAAAGAATATTTATTCGTATTCGCATTGTAATTAAGTACATAAGAAACGCTCAATATATATTTTATTTTATTTTTACGTTATATATTATAATAATATTTATATTTAACGGGTTGAATTTAAACATTCTAATTCATTTATAATCATAATAAAATATTCGTTAATGATTTTAATATTGATTTTCATTACACAGTTATCCATCAGTAATTCTTGAAGATCGACATATATACATATATATATATATATATATATATATATATATATTTAATTATTTTATTTTGTAGTAAATTTGTATCGTTTAATACCGTTGAAGGTTGTAACGATTAATCAAGTCGTTGTCTCAGGAAAGTATTCAAAAGCGTTTCTCTCACCAATTTGCCACGGTCCTGACGTTCCATTGTTTACACAGTCTCGTCATTAAGGATCAGCCTATGTGTTCCAGGATCAATTTGATTATACAATCCAGGCATTCTAAAACAGTGATCCTCATATATATATATATATATATATATATATATATATATATATATATATATATATATATATATATATATATATATATATAAATGTGTGTGTATGTAATACGTACATACATCCGAGGTGTGCCATTAACCTAACCGTTTATGGTTGTTTTATGGGCAGTCGTAAACGACCTTTATTTACGCCGTGAGATACATTGAAAATAAACGGGGCAAGTTCGACAACAAACCACCACAACACGGAAACATTATATGAAAACTGTAAAAACGGTTTTTATCTAAAAACGTTACAACCCTATCTATCCGCCGAGACGTTTTATGTACGTATAGAAATCGGGGGATTATTATCCCACGTCCTGAAATTATTCGATGAAAATCCGTTCGGTTTCAGATTTTCAAAGACAATGTTATTGTTGAACGGTATCGACGGGGGTTACTTTTTTATGCGAGTTTACTTTTCGAAATCTTGACCTTTTTCGTATCGTCTATATTATATTATGTGATATTGAGTCGATTACTGAAATAAAAATATTTTATTTCCCTTTTTGCGAATGTGTCATATACGTTTAAAACGAATAATAAAAAAATAACCGATATATAATACATTTTATTATTAAAAAAAAAACTTTAAGCAATATTTTTAATGAATATCGATTTAAAATAATAATATTGAAAAATTTAAGAAGATTCAAACAGTTTTAATATTTGCGTATTTATTATAATATTTCGAGTATAATAAAACTGTCTTCTTTTTAAATTTATCATTAAACTTTGTTTTTTTTTTTCGTTTTATCCTTTTACGTGTTAAAATTTCTCATTTCATGCTCTAAATTAAATTTTCTATTTAATTAATTCTCTTTTATGTATTTTATTATAAAATTCATCTGGAAATTTTAAAAGATACATAGAAAAATAAAAACATTTACGAAATGATGAATGTATGTTAAACAAATAATTAAATTTATAACATAAAAATAGACATATTACGAACGTTTCAATGTAAATTGATTTTAAATCGCAAATTGTCATATTTTTTTTATTTTATCATTAAAAATTATATAAATATCAATCTCGTAATCAAAATTATTAGTACATGTTATATAAAAAGTATATTGAAATATAAAAAAAACAATAAGTGATTCAAATTTAATAATAACTAAAAAGTCGTCGATTGTTTAATGACAGTTATGATATGTATTAAAAAAATATTTTTATAGGCAGCAGTTGAAAATTAATTTAAAATGTGTTTCAAAAATGATTGCGACATTCATTATTGAGATACCGGCTGAGAAGTACAAATATATTATATTGTTAGACGTCATCTAATAAAAATAATTGACACTTATAAAAAATTAAGCGAAAAAGTTCGCCAAAGTCAAACGGGCGTAAAATTACTACGATATCGCCGTGACACCCTGCGAAACGTGACGTGATAAGTGTCCACCATTCCGTTAATATTCAGTCTTTAATTTTAATTACTGAAAATGGCTCGAAACGGAAAAAGAGACAGAAAAGGGACCCGGGGCCAGACTTTCCCTTTTCAGTTGAAAACGGAGACGAACGGTGGCAAAGAGATGAGGGGGGGGGAGGGAGACGGGACGCAGTTGAATAATTAAATTATTTTAAAAGAGGAACCGAGCGCGTCACGGGGGATGGGTGAACGCCCAAACTTTGAATGATTGTCTCCGAATTAGCAGTGGCCGTTGGGTTCGGCGGCCCACGGGCACACTTTGCGCCATTAAACTGCTCTCGCCGGATATTTAAGCCATTCTTAAGGAATGCGAAGATTTATTGGACGCCTCACACCGTCGAAACTGTCCGTTTCGTGGTGGTTTTGCACCCTTGGGACGGAGGTGTGTCCCCCCTCCTCCCCCGCCCGGTTAGGATATTTAATGCCGCCCATCGGTAGGGGGACGCGCGCCGCCCAGCGAAAGTTTCGAATTTACGCAGTCATTAGGCGCGATTCATTGTTCATCTGTTGGATACTCGGCAAAGTGTTTGTACCTCAAACTCCTTTATTCCGTTGCTTGTTTGTTAGAGTCAACCGGTTTCGTTTGTTTCCGGTAAATGTCGTTAATTTTCTTCGATAACTGCCCCGCATTTATCAACTTAGATATTATAATCGAACGATATATTTATTATAAAACTGTAAGTGGAATGTGTTTTATACAACTGCCGCGAATGAAATTGATCAAAATTTTAACAATTCATTCATAATATTATTTCTATAATAAAATACAACAACATTTCTATGTGACTCAATATAATGGTAACACTCAAATATTATATCTAACTATTCTTGTATATTTTGTAATAAAGTTAATTTTGCAATACAAATTCTATGGCTGGATTTATTATTTTTAATTGTAATTTCTGTAGCGCAAGTGTTATCGTTCGTTCTGGGTTTACTTTGACACATCACTTGACGACTTTGTTGTAGAATTACGAGTCTCATTTTATACGAATTTTTATGACATCATCTTCTGCCGACATAAAAACTACGAACCGATATTGAGAAAGACACGCTACAAAATTGTAAAGGATATATATATATATATATATATATATATATATATATATATATATATATATATATATATATATATATATATATATATATATATATATATATATCAGTTTTCAACTTACGACAGGGTTCAATTCCACAACTTAAGTCGAATTTCATACAAAAATAAAAAATATAATATAATGGACATATATATTATATAAGCAAATACAATAGCTCTTATTTCTGATTTTTAATTTTTATTATTTTAGTTGGTTCAATAAAATATATATAAGCATTATTTTGACATAAATGGTCTATTATTATTATTATTATTATTATTAATTGTCAGAGGTATGCAAGATTATATTTAATAGATATGTATATGATGAAAAGTACAAAAAATTGACATATTTTTGAAAAAAATATATGAATTTTTTTCGTTATTTGTATGAATGGTCATAACTCGAGAACCCGTACGGCTCCGTTTTAAAAATATACGTGTAAACATGTGATAAATCAACAATTACGTGTGCTAAGCAATTTTTTAATTTAATCATGAAATAATTAATAATAAAAATATAATTTAATTCGTGTATTGTACAATTAAATAATTATAAATAAAAAAATATCAAGATATATTGTATAATATTGTAATTTGCATCGTGGAATAGAAAAAAAAAGTGCGTTCGCCATTCGAATAGCGAATTTAATTTACACGTTTTATGGATAGTTTGCGCGAAATTGATTGATAGACGATTCCTAATTCCGAAACGACCGATCTATTTTACTGTCGATGGAGGGAAAACGTTTAAATTTATAAAGCGTTCCGGTTAAATTCGCAACACGTAACCGACGCAAGGGTTCGATTACGACGGCTCAATCGACGGATCAATCCGACGGCGGTTTTAAGGACTATCTCCCCCTTAATAACGCGGACTGCCCTCCTGAAACTTTGACCGATTTTCTAAAGGGCGGATAGATGGGGCGGAACACTGCGCGTGGGGGATGAGCATCAGAAAGGGATAACTTTTGTTTCCATTGGACAAAGTTGACATCCGGTGAGGAATTACAACGACGCCGTTCGAAAATATACGCGCTTTTCAGGTGGGGCAGAGCTTTTGAAACTATGTCATAGGACCAAATAATCCAACGATTTGCATGCATAGCGTTCACCGGGCTAAAGTTCCAGTCGGTTTCTTGTGCTCTTGGTACACTTTAGTAGCGTTGAACTTCTACGTAAGCCACCTGAATCAAAACTTTTATGGATTCGCCCTCGTAATGACTGGCAAAATGTCCCCTTACTATATATACCCTTCCCATGTGGATTACCGGGAATACCTAGACGCCTCATTAAGAAGAAATGGCACTAATCTTCCCTTTAGTACTTTGCATTCGGTTACGCACTCCTCTACGTTTTAGATTTCTTACGTGTCTCCGTATTTTGATTGTCTTGAACAATTTTCGCATCATTATGTTGAAATTCTAGATTGTCTACTGCAAATATGAAGACTGCTTTCTAACAATTTTATCATAGTATAAAGCTTCAAATTTGTATTCATTTGTATTATAATTTTTATTTCAACTTTCCGATTTACCGCTCCCTATTTAGATAGAAAAATATCGACACCCTCCTACATAAAAGGTTGCAAATCTATATTCAGAAGGGTTCCGTTGACAAATCCGATTTTTTTATACGACTTTATATACTTTAAAAATGAAAAGGGTGATTTCGTACGATATATTGTCAAGGGAGCAAGAAAAATGTCCTGTTTAAAATCTTTCGCCGCATCATTATTTCAATTTAGCATCCTACTATTTCGCCAAAAGCGTTACCAATTTTATTTATTATAATTATTTTAAAAAAATAAATATTTATTTGAAAAAATAATGTTTATTATAAGCAGTTATTCAAATTATCTGTTGTATTATGCTTTTTGTCGAACATTAAACTCGAAAATGCATCTCGAAAATAAGAAGTTTAAATGTCTTTCAAACTTCATTAAAAAATCATAAAAGGTCATTTACTGCGGTTCTCGGTTATTTTGCGTCGCACTTTTTTCTTAAGCGGAATTACTAATGAGGTAATATTTTTCAAATATAAATTCGTAATTTAGAATACGAAATACTACATTTATTTTTCTTGCACTCCAATAATAATTGGTAAAATAAATAAGACTTGAATTTAATTCAATAAATTTTTATAAACATAAATATTAGCGAATTTTTAAATTTTGAGAATTTCTGATCAATTGAATATATATTATATATTTATACATATCGAAGAAGTATAGAGATGTAGAACTTTGTTCTCTACCGTAACCAATTTAATCCGTCCGCCAATTATCCACAATCACCGGCCGTCGTGTCTTGAGCGATAGTCAACCTTTGGCACGCGCACTTTGCGACCGAATTGACCGTTCGGTAGACGTATTAATCAGCGTTCCATTATTACTGGGAACGGGTCACAGTTAAGGAAACGCCGGAAATGTTCAACGGCCACAGTGTACACGATGACGATGAAATTGCTTCGGTAGCGTGAAATTATACGTAAAATTATTCAAATTTGAATAATAACCGCTGTTATTCGTACATTTTAGTACATAAAATTTTAAAGGCTGTGCGTCCGTGACGCACTTTTTTTAATATAAACGATTATAATTTTAACGCGTCTTTATAATATATTATATAATATTAAAATATATAATAATTTATAATTTATTTTGTAGAAGTCGTAAAATTAACCGCATTTCAATATTTAATATAATTTATATATATATATATATATATATATATATATATATATATATATATATATATATATATATGTGTGTGTGTGTGTGTCGTTTTAATTAATGAGATAAATACCATATTATTATGTTAATTAAATTTTGTGTTTATTAACAATAAAATCGATGATAGTTATTTCGGTAGCATATTTGTTTGGTAAACTGTGTACGTTTTGTTTAAATTTTAAATCCATGTTTCTCAATTTTGATTCATTATTTTTAAGTAATATTTAAGACCACATTATTTTCAATAAATTCTCGATTATTTATTATATAAAAATTTATATATAATATATTTTTTTTCAATTATCTTCGTTGTCAATTATAATTTGATATATTTCATTAATTATTTGATAGAATGTTCATATCATATAAATCGAATTTATGAAGATAATTGCTTTTTATCTAATTCAATCGTTAATCTCGCTTTCAAAAGCAATAATATTTTTTAAATCAGATTCATATCTATTGATTATAATAATCGATACATAGCTTTGAATTCGTTTTATTACTTATCTAGAGAACAAAGTTTCATGTGAAATCCATTTTTTTTTTGATTTTTCGTTATATAATTATTTATTAAAACAGTATTGATTTTATTTAAGTCATATAAAATATTTAAAATTTCTGTTAATAAACATAGTTTCAAGTTTAAAATTCTAATAATTTATTAAAGTAATCGTAGATGAATAAAAATATTTTAACACTTTAATGATCGCTTACACCATACATATGCAAACGAACGTCCATATACTTATTAATATTTTTCAATAAAAAACATATATATATATATATATATATATATATATATATATATATATATATATATATATATATTTAAAGTAGACGTTAACTAAACACATAACCAACGCCGAATATAAAAGGAATACTTAATTAGATCACCGTCAAAACGTAGAATTATTGAGTAATATCGGTAGTTAAGGTTCGTTAGCGATATAACGTCGTCTGGCTGTATTATCGTGTAACTGGTTCGTGTAATATTTTAACATAACTAAGTGCAGTACGGTTAGTACCGTCGGTATTAGTAGTCAATATTAATTTAGTTGGACAGAGTTGTGGAAGCGGGAAACTATAATATTATACACGCTGATTGCCACGTTATGTGTTCAAGCTTCCGAGGCGAATGCCCCAAAATATTGTTATATCCTATATTAATAACATAATAATGTATACGTGTGTGTAAATCGATGATGTTCTATTGATATGTTTCATATTGATTTTTTTATATAAAAAAAATATATATAAATACAAGTATTAAAATTCCGGATAATTTTTAATATTTAAATAAATGATTAAATATTGAGAAAAAAAAGCTTTTCTTAACATATAATATACCATAAAAATATTTACAATGACAAGATTTTCAATATTTATATTAATAAATTATGTAAACAACGCATGGTATTTAAGGGGTTAAAATCTTACTAATAAAATTCTAATATTCATTTGATTTTTTTAGAAGATCTTTATTTTAAAACTTTTTATTGTTAAAGGTATGTTTGTCATATTTTTAATAATTATAAAACAATATATACTTTTATCGTTTTATATTAAATTAAACTGTAATAAAAATCACAAAGTGATGCAATAAAAAAATATTTGTAAAAATATAAATATTCATATTTTAATACTAAGAATATGTTTCAAATTTCTACATTTTTATAAAACAAATGTGTATCTTGCTTTTACTCTGATATTATTTATTCGTATTTTATTGAATTTTATATATAAATCAAAATCGGAAAAGTGTCGCTGATTGAAAAAAATTAATATTCGATACGTATCTGTAATAAACGGATATTAAAAAAGGTAACCTTTCAACTGCGTATTTTTCAAATCTATATTTTCATTTTGATTTATTGAAGAAGTGCCAACTTCGAGATACAAGATATCAAATAAAATAGGCCACGAAATATTTTCATTATTATATTAAGTTGTGTTTTTTTTTACATATAAATACATAATATATTATATATAAAAATCATAACATTATTTAATTTATAAACAAATAAAAATTATATATTTTCAATATTAGTTTTTTATACAACTGTTTTTAGAAAATTAATAAAAATGTAATCTTTAAATTCTAGTGTAATGAGTTGGCAATGTTGAAGTTTTCGGTTACATGAAGAAAAAATGAGTCAAGTTATCAGAAAGATAGAAAAATATTTTGTATTGATCACTCAATACAAAAGAGATATTAACATTTTGAATTTTTGGAAAGAAGTCTGTAGATTGACGTTAAAAATTCAACGACTTCTAAAAATATTTTAGTTGTACTTCTAAAGAAATGTTTCATTAGTCAGTATGAAGAATCACATTAGTAATTTAGTTACTTATCATTTAAACGGGACAATATTGTAAAAATATATACATTTTTTAGTATTTTAAAATTTTAATGCACATAATGGGATGTCTATAAATAGCTTAAACTATATTTTGCGGTCATACATCAAGTGTTGCTGATAACAGCAATTATTCGCGTATTAAGAAGCGTTCTCGTGCGTCGCGTTACGACTTTCAAGCGCTCGTAAATTGCGCAATCTTTTCCCAATATCTCGTGTAAATTTTCATTACACCTTAAGTTATGAGAAAAAATGAGAGAGAAAATGAGGAAAAAATGCAAGAAAAAAATATCAAAGTTAAAAAAATAAAAATGAAAAAAAAAGACGAAAAGAAAATCGCATTGAGCAACCTTCATCGGTTAAATATTGATTTTTTTTTATTCAGAGTACATGTTTTCCATTAGCAATACCGCTGCTTTTCGACGACAGCTTTTTTTTTGCGATTTTTTTTTCTCGGGGAAAAAATCGTGAAAATGTTTTTCACGCATTAATAATGTACGCGCAAATGTGTTGCGAATATAAAAAAAGGTCCCGTTCGAACGATAAAATACTCATAAATCTTCTATTAAACGGTTCGCTTTTAAAGAAAACCACTTGATTCTAATATTGTACAAGAAAGATTTGTAAATATTTAAATGTTAGAATAATATTTATGGTGTAAAATTTACATTAAATTTAGATATTAAATTAAGTAGATATCTAAATACGCTCTTATTCGTAGAAATTCTATTCCTGTAAAATTAAATAAATATTTATTATGGAAATATCTTGAATATATCTGTATATATATATATATAGATATGCATTCATAAGAAATCGTTCAAATATAAAATTTGTTTATTTATAGTACAATATGAAATACGCATTTTACGTACATTTTTTGCTACTTATATTTCATTGATCCGAGTCGCCTACGTCATGTTTCAAATTAATATATTTATAAAACGTGTCAAATATAGAAATTCAAAAGAAAAATTACATCTTAATTCTTCTTTAGAATAAAGCCTTTTTATATATTCAAAGCTTTGATTTTAATATCTTGCGGAGACAGCAAATTTAATGCTAATACCTTAACTTCACTTTTTTTTCCATTTATTAAAATGTAAATGAGTTTCTTTGATTGATGAATCAATTAATGTATATAATAAATCTGTAGTGACCAACAGTTTGCTCATGAAATAACATTTTTATTACAAATTAAATCATCAATTTTATAAAATGTTTAAAAACATGAGTAGAAGTTAATTAAAGTGGATATTAGAGAATAGGTGGTTCTTTGTTGCCTTCCACATAGCACTATTAAAAGGTTTTAATAGATAACATCAAATTTCTGAATGTCCAATATAATTTTATTTCAGCCTCTGTTTGGTGTTGAAGAAGCTTCTATTTCAGTTGTAGCCAACCTTTTATTTTACATGCGCCAATTTCTTTGATTTTAAATTCAGATACGCTACAAAATTTTCATTTAGAATTTTTTAGTTAGTCATGTTGAAGGTTTTCTTCACAAAAAAAATAATTTATTATTATCTCTAGAGTATAATTCGCTACCGTAATAATGTAATACGTAACATGTTGAGTACCGCTTTTATAATTGATATATTAAATCTATACGCATAAAAATTGAATTCTATTGATTCATATTAATCAAATAAAATGTATAATAGTTAATAAAAAAATGAACGTAATCATTGATTATAAACAGATACTGATATAAAAATTGAATAAGATAAAGATTAATTCCTAAATATTCACGCATTTAGGAATCACCGAAAAATATTATATTATTAAATAAATTTATATTAGCAAAAAAAAAAAAAATTAATAGACAAAATTCATAGACATGTAGATATATTTTCTTATGTTGTATTACAAGCGGTTATAATATAGAAGCGAATGAATAAGAAATCTATTAAGGTTACGATATTAGTATGATGGGCGTATCGTAAGTTATCCGACCGTGCTTCGTGAGGTCTTTCGTTGATCTTCTCATCTTTCTTTCGTCAAGATTGATGGGCCTTTGTGTTGTCCGCCATACAAATATGGCCGAGACTGGGCTCCGGCCGTGGCTTATGCGGGGCCCCTTTTTATCCGGGGCACGTCTTAGTTAACTATTGAGTGAGCGAAATTATAATAAAGGCACTCGCGTACGTACGGTTCAAAAAGGATACGGGCGTACGTCTTGGTAAATGGGCGCATTTCAATTATAAATTGCGTATCTTTCTATATAGTCTTTGAATTTTATTTTTTTCTTTTTCACTATATCTCTCCGCTATTTTGTCTCGATGATAAAATTTTTCATATTTTTTTTTCTAAATTTAATAATGTCTGTTCGTGAAATATTTTTTTTTTCATCCACTATAAATTACTCTTTGATATAATGGAGAGACTATTCTGTATATTTTTTTTATATTTTTGAAAAATGACATAAATTTTATCTCTTTATCAAGATCCGATATCGTTATCATTATTAAGAAATAAACGCTTTCAATTTGAAAATAATGTTTAAAATTTACATATTTATTAATAATCTATTAGTGATATCCATAATATAATATTGATTGTTTTTTTAATATTTTTAATACAGATTTTATTAATTTAAAATAGTTGAAAAGTATTTAAATAAAATATGTTTTTCTATAAAAATATTGTAAAAAAAGTTCTTTGCGTCGTTGGAAAAAAGATTTGAATTCCTAGTTCAGATATATAATATTAAAAATTTTGTCGACTCAAAAAATTTACGCGAACTTATTTAATAATCCGTATATTCTGTAGAAATATATATATATATATATATATATATATATATATATATATATATATATATCACTTAATTTAAATCTGGCGACATATGGAATATTAAATGTTAAGTTTAAGTGTAAATTTATACTTTTAAAGATAAAAATTTTGTTTCTTATAGTAATTCCTATATAAAAATTTATATCATCTCTAACGGAATTAAACGATTACAATAAACACTTAATATATCCTGTCGTACGTTTTTTGCACGAATTAATCTGTAGTAGATACGTGTTACTATTTTTTTTTTTTTTTTTTTTTTTTTGAAAAATACGCGAAGTGAATATGAAAATATGCGTTTAAATAACTCGCAAAATTACATTCTGCATATTTGAATGTTTCACAGTGAGAACGAACATATATACGTTCTGAAAGGTTAAAAAGAGCCAAGAGGAAAAATTGGCACAGGTAGTGTAAAAAAAAAGAAAAAAAAAGAAAAAAGAAAAGGAGAAAAGCATTAGGAGAATTTGGAAGACAAATCGCATAATAATGTTGGCAACGAACGCATACGGAAACGTCGGCGGCCGCAAGGAAAAGTGGGTATAAAAAAATAAATAAAATTCATAACAGAAGCAACAGAAAACGAAATAAGGCTGTATATTTTGCTAGGTGAAAAATAATGCGAAAAAAAGCGTCGGAGAGAAATAATAAAAAACCGTGGGGTTTCCGGAATAGAATGGATTGTGGGGTAGGAAATGTATAGGTGTTGAATTTTCCTTGACGCAACGGACAAAGGGATTTCGAACGAAGCCTACAACCCTCTCTAACAATGTATCCACCTATCATTCATATTCATGCTCAAAATCCAAAAATCTGTTTCTAACCACTGATTTAGACGTATATTTTTTTTATACCCTATTTTTAAATAAACTATATCAATCATTTCAAAAAAAAAAAAACAACACTAACAAATATATACATAAAAGACGATCGTATTTTACAAATACTATGATCCCAAAAAGGAGATCCATTCTGAAATATAATAGAACAAATCAGAACTTAATTCATAACTATGAAAAAAAAAATTAACATCGAAGTGCACAAATATGGAATTAAAACTGCGACGACGTAAAAAAGAAGAAGATATGAAACATATTTAAAATAAGTATTTATATATTGATTAACATACTTATAAATGTATTTATTGTGTAAAATTGACGTTTTCTCGCGTCGCGGTTAATTTTACGAGTGAAATCTTTAAACCTCGGTTCTCGTTTGACGTCTCTTGTTTGGGGAAGTTTTAGCAGTTTTGAGTAACGACTCGTCTCATCCCTTACGACGGTACGAAACACCCCATGACATATTAATATACGTCTTGCAATCGCCTCAATTATGAAAATTTATATTTTCGGTTGTAGCTACCAATTTGTGCCGAGCGTCGTTCATAATACGAGTCGAAACTTCAAATTTGTACAAGAATACCGCAGTATATATGAATATTCGCGCTTTCATATACAGGGCATTACGGAAAATTGTTGAACTTATATTTTATACTTATTAAAAATTTATATATTGTATAATTTATTTGATGGTCGTAACTCTGGCATCAAAACAGAAATATTAATATTAACATGTTATATGAAATAGATAATTAAACTATAATTGATTAGAAAAATTGGTAGAGACTTAAACCTTGTTTTATGAAGTAGATACGTTTCATAATAAATCGCATAAAAAGATTTGAATTACATATGTAAAGAATGTGTTACGTTTTATAAAATAACATAACCCTGAAGAAAGTATTTATGATATCAGTAAAAATCTTTTAAAATATAAGTTCTTTTTAATTATTAATAAATCGGTAAAATCATCATAATCTGATATTTTGAGAAGAGCATCATTTTTTTTTATTTAGAGTTGAGACACTAAAAATTAAAATTAAAATGATGATCATCAAACTTCAAACATACATAATTTATATAGAAAAATCGATCTCAAAAAAAAAAAAAAAATTGTTTGATAACTAAAAGCTAATAATATATTTAATACACAATATACGGTTAATCATTACAATGTAATTAAACGTTTAATTATACAGATAATTCGTATTTTTTGAACCTTTGTGTACATGAAATATACAATGTCGAAGCAAAACGAACTCACGTCTCTCAACTTCTCCCCCCCCTTGTCCCCCCGTGCCCCCTCAGTGATGTAATAATAAGCCGTTATTAATTTTGCTTTGTGCCCGTTAAACGAGTTCCGCCCGTTAAATTAACTCGGCGTTACAATTGCGACGGTATTATGTAATCAAGTTGTTTAGCATCATCGACATATTGATTCGGTTAAATTTGATTTGACTCGCGTATTTAATTAGATTTTGCGAAAGCGCTCGCGAATTGTAATTATTGAACGTTTTACATGGAGCGACACTTTCTAACATCGCAAAAGTCTATTATAATTATATATATATATAGTTTATATTTAGAAATATTTAGGAAATCTGAAAATAAATTACTTAGTTATTATAACAAAATCGACAGTGTTATAGTATATAATTTGAATCTCAGATTTAATTTTATAAATTAACATTCAATTAAAATTTGTAATTTTACATTTTTTTTTACAATATATATGGATCGTTTACTTTGAAAGTGGCGTAAGTCCATTTTCTAAAAAAAATCGAGTTAGCAACTTTAATCGTTACATTTTTACATGATATTTTCTTCCTAAAACGACTTTTTGCTTAATACATTTAAAATCATTAAGTTTTCATAATACAAAAATTTGTTATTTAATGAAATGATGAAAGCGTTTATTTTGAAAATGGGTTAAGTCCAATAGTGAGAGCTTTAAAATGATATAATTCAACATAATTTTATGAGATATTATATTGCATAGTGCTAACAGAGTAAAAGTTAATAATGAAAAATTTCATTTAAAAATTTATCTATAATATTCTATGTTGATTAAATATGACGCGCTATTCAAATTTTGCAAAATTTTTCGTTAATATCAATTTTGATTTTCGGAAATATGTCCGGATCAATAAAACGAATGAAATAGTATCGAAATCAAATTTTTAATAACGTTCGAAACGATTCTAATATTCGTATTAATTGAAATCTAATAATAAACAACGAACACACAGTGCTAATATTGTTTCGCGTATAAAATATTATTTACTCGCGTTATAATATTTCATATTAATGAAAACGTAAACTAAATTCTATATTTGAATTTATTTCAGCGGATATATATATATATATATATATATATATATATATATATATATATATATATATAATATGTAGGTTTTTTTTCTATTATATATCGATGTTTTTCTGAACAATTGCCACGTATTAAAATATACATATTTCATGTAGCAATTGTCATTGAGCTGTTTATGAATATACAAAGACCTGAAATTTTCCGCATATAAGAATCGTTCGCCCTTTATAACATTATTATTACGAGAGCTTAATTAAATTCCACTAAAATTTTCGTGTACAGATTTCCTTGTGTAATTTTGCATTCGCCTCGTTCTCAACGGGTTATTTTTAAAATGAACTTTACATTATATAATATATATATATATATATATATATATATATATATATATATATATATATATATATATATATAATTTTCACGTCTTTTGCAATATGGGGAAGGACCTAGGCCGGTTTTGTGTACATTGAAAATATTATTCTATAGCTCCCCCCTTTGCTCATTCTTCGATTTGCCGTTATATAGGAATTTTTGGGTAATATGGGGGGGGGGGGTGTGAGTTTTCGTATATTCTGAAATAGAACAATCGAGGGGTTATTCCAAAAGTGGAGTCTGAGCACGCCATACCGTCGTAACTGCCCCTATTGAACTTTGTTATTAAAGATAACACACGAGAAAATGTGTATATGTGTGTAAATATTTCACGGTTTTACTGTGTAATGCCCTGTATATATCGAATTTGTTATGTAGTCGTATTCACCCCTGTATTTATATATATATATATATATATATATATATAATATTAAGGGAAGAAGAGTCTTATCAAGATCGTCACAATCATTGATAACATTTAAGTATCTATTGTAAACATGGTATTGCTTACATATAAGTTAAAGTTCGTTCCGATGGAAAACAACGAATGTCAGAAAGAAACAATTTTATCTTTATATCTAATATTTTTTTGAAAAAAAAATAATGATAATACAGATGAAAAAAGACGATTTTTGTTAAATATATTATTTTTTTTTCAATTAGGAAAAGGTTTATTTTTTTATAATTTATCGAACTATAATATATAATAGAATATGAACAATGCATTGAGATAATTTTATAATATAATGGTGACAATTTCATAATATTTCATAGAGAACTTTTTTATTTAGTAATATATAATACATAATTTATTATCAAAAATAAAATGTCAAACTTATTATAAAAAATACTAACATTTTTTTCTTTTATAATTATCATTTTGAATTATTATTTTTTTCTTATTTTTATATAATACTATTATAATAGATAATGATCTTTAAAATATATAATTGGAGAAAAATATGTGATATACGAATGACATATAATCCAATTAAATTTTTCCACTGAAACTTCAATTATTTATCAATGTGTGTTTGCCGTAAATGGTTTCATTTTCTTCTGCCCCCTCCCCTATTATTATTATTATTATTATACTCGAATAAACAAAATGTGTATAGTTGTAACGAAAATAATTGGTTTGCCGATGATTCAACATTTTATCGTTGACGAAACTATCGGTTTTCCCCTCTTTTTTTTTTCTTTAATAGAAATATAAAAGTAATCACTCTAATTGTACAAATAGTGAACGTTCGAGAAAATGAAAAAGAAATATGTATTGTGGCTTTGCACTATCATTTATTACGGAACATATTTTCTAAAGAAAATAATTTTATTTTATAATAAAAATTCTATATCAGTAGTTAATAATTTATTATTAAATATATATATTTATACATATATTAATGATGAATTCAATTTTAATGGGTATGTTTCATACTTTTGGCGATTACATTAAGTTTAACCGCAAACATTTATTTCTATGTAAAAATAATCGTTTACTACGGTTTTGCTAGTAGACCAAGCTGACATCGTAAATCTTGCGGGAAACTTGGGTTTATTAAATGGCATTAATGAAATTCCATCGTGTAATTAACCCTCATACAGCACAAATTCATATTTTCTACTAATGTATGAACAAATAAACACATACACACAATTTATTTTTCACATAGACAATTAAGAAATCGTTTATATACAATACTACAATTTTAATTAATTATTTTTTATATGAATTACATTTAAAATTGATCATTTGAAATTCTATATTCTATTATATTAAAAAGATATCATTTATATCAATAGTTAAATATGAAATATAGATATAATAAAGGTGACTATTTTTTTTTGTAATAATAAGAAAAGGCCGTCAAAACTATGATGATATCAAAAAAAATCTTTTAATCTTAAGATTGACTAAAAACAGGATCCTTTTATTAATTGAAAAAGCTTCATCAGAATCAATCGAATATGAAAATTTATAAAATAAAGGACATTTTTTAAAGGAGAACATTACTTTAAAAAAGAAGGACGATTGGTAACTTTAATATAATATATATACATTAATCTGTTTATGAAGTAGTTTTTTTATGGATTTTACCAACATAAAGAATTCTAATATCATATTTTCTAATTAAAATCTTTGTATATTTCTGTAAATTTTAATGCACTAAAAGATGACAGTTTAGAGTAATAATTTATAATATTACTGTACGTGTTGTGTTTCAAACAAAGTATCTTATTATATTTCACATTAAGATTACGTATTTCTACTCTTTCACAATATATAAATTACAATTTCAAAAACATTTATGGTGTTAAATTCATACAAAATAATTATATTACATAAAAAAATGTCTCTGGAATAAAATTTTAAATAACAAATACGAATGAATTGAATTTTAAAGAGCTTACGATTTCATCTCGCATTTATAATTTTGCTGAACATATATCGTATCAAATATGCACCGTGAAATGAAACTGTTTTGAAAATGCTATTCTAGAGAATCTTGTAACTATATTAAATTTATACGCATATTTGAAAATGTTGAACCATTCCTATATAGCTTTATTTCTATAAATCTATATACTATTCCTATATAAATTTTTCACTATTAATAATATTATTCTAGATATTGATAGCTTTATAGATGGATAAAATATTTAGCTTGATTAAGAATAGATAATATAAATATAATTCATTCAATTTCATTTTAGAAAAATGTCTTTATATATATTATATATATATATATATATATATATATATATATATATATATATATATATATATATATATATATATATATAT
This sequence comes from Leptonema lineaticorne, assembly GCA_024500535.1. Classification (NCBI taxonomy): domain Eukaryota; kingdom Metazoa; phylum Arthropoda; class Insecta; order Trichoptera; family Hydropsychidae; genus Leptonema; species Leptonema lineaticorne. The sequence goes on from JANIJI010000010.1 coordinate 2,895,776, forward strand.
ATACTTTAAGAAATATGTCATTTTTTTATGTATATAATAATTTGTTGTGGATCTGTCGAAACTTTTTCAATTTATATTTGAGTTCTAAATGATCTATAAATACCGGATATATTAAATAAATATTTTTATTCGTTAAGTGTTGATATTTAAGAATTATAAAATAATGGAATATATATATGATAAAATTTCACAATAAATGTTAAGAATCTGAATCTATTATTATACAGCGTCGTATTACTTTTACTTATGAATTGGATTACGTATTTTTTTTTTAATCCTGTATATGCACAATATTATAAATATAGTCTTGAATGTGAACTCGAATGAAAAATGCAAAATGTAGAAGCATCTTGATGATAAGATATAATATAATATAATGTAATATATGAACATTAATAAACGTGCAGAAATGCTACGTCGTAAACGCGAGTGCTGAACAATGTTTCACTTTTAGAAATAAATCACATTTTAGCAAATGCATGTCTCCCGGTTGAATATTATGTTATTATTATTATTATATTTCGTCGGTACCAGAAACAATAATGCTCTTTCGCAAGATTTATTCGGAATCGAGCTTGTTTTGATATATAATATAATATAATATGAAGCCTTTTACCGTTATTTAACACTAATATATAGAACGTGGGATCGTTTCGTTTAAAGTTGACGTAAATATCGTGCGATGCGGTTAAATTAAACAATATTCCGTCGAAATGTTTTAAAATCGTAAAATATAATACTATATAAAATATTATAACATTGACGTTCGATTCTCGACAATTTCACTGTAATTAATTTGTGTTTGATATCGTATCTTTTTATACGTTTAATATGATAGAAATAACATTACGCTGATTAAGTGAAGGGAACTATTAATCTTTCTGGAATTACTATTATACATGCAACAACCTTCAGGATTAGATAAGAATTGTCCATAACTTTCATTCGATTGATATTTTAACGATGATAATAATTTTATTTATTAATCAAAAATGAATCATAATTTTTATTTTATAAAATATATTATTTCTATGTTAGTAAATGTATATACATATATGAAAACATCTCAAATATATATTGTTCATTATATAAACAAATAAGATTTAATATTTTTTTATTACATAATGGTTACAAAACGACGTCATTTCACGAATGTACATAAATTTAGAAAGTAAACTAAGGTACGTTTTTATAAGAATGAAAATTGTAAGCCGTTCGCGCGAAAACAAACACTCGACATTCGTAAAAGTGGCGCGGAAATGTGTCGAAAGCGAATTCGCGCATTTTTATTTTCGTTTTGTCTATTTCTAGGTTTTATTTTGGTTTGTTGTTGTCGCAATTTGGCACGTGTCGAAAAGCGTCAAAACAAAGGACGAAAAACGGGTTCAATACCTCTGCCCCTCCCCCTCCAAAAAAAATAAAAATAAATAAAATAAAATAATAAATAAAAAAAAGCACGAGAGAACGAGTGAACAACGAGCCCTCAAAAAACCGTTGACACCTTTTCGTACCGCAAAGTGCTCGCAGTCAATTTACGGGTTTATTCAATGGTGTCTCCCTTTCTTTTAATTTAAATTGCAAAAAAGGGCTTTACGTTTTCGTGTGCTTATTTCTATGTGTCTATATATAAATATAAATAAATTATCTTCTATATATATATATATATATATATATATATATATATATATATATATATATATATATATATATATATATATATAATATGTATGCGCATATTTGACATACGAAATATTTCTCAATATACCTGTTATATTTTTTTATTACATTTTTTTAAATATATAATCATTAACTAAGAATAATACTAGTTATATAATGATTAAAAATATATTTAACTTATATGCATGTAAATAAAGTGATTGTCAAAGTATCGAAAATTTGTCTTCCATAAAGTAAATTATAATTTTCACAAAAATTCAATATACTAAAATATTTTATTATTCATATTATAATTTTTATAGCCATCACACATCAAATGTAAAGAAAACTTCGCGAACGCTTTTTAAAATAACCTCTAAAATATCTTAAAAATGTAATATTATATTTTAATATATAAAATTAAATAAATTTATACGTTATTGATGAATGTTTTAAATTTTGTATATATATATATATATATATATATATATATATATATATATATATATATATATATATATATATATATATATATATATATATATATATATATATAGATATATATATATATATATAGATATATAAATCGATAAAAAAAACGCAATGATAATTTTTCCATTAAATTATCAATGTTGTTCGTGTATATATTATACGAATTAACATTTAGTGGTTATGACATTCAGTCACGAGCTATTGACTCGAATGTTGATTATTGAAATTTTGAAATATTATTGAAAATTGAATCGAATTCAATATTATAATATGATATAATAAATTTATTACATTGTGCAATATAAATATCATTATTAAAATTAAAACATAATATATAAAAAAATATAAACAATTATATACACATTATTTATTATATGAAAGATTATATGACTACATCAATATTTGTCTACAACAATAAATATTACATATCGCCGAGAAAAACAGTTTTATAACTATAATTTTCTTTTATATTCATATATTTTCTTCCATATTTGCAATATTTACCGACTATAAATTCACATTCTTCGAACTTTTTCACTGTACAACTCATAAATTATTCTCACTATAAAAAAGATATATTGCATTCATCTGTTTTATACACATATAAGTGAAAAATAAATTCTCGTTATTCAAGCCAATTTTTAAAGATTAAAATAAAATTGAATCATTTAATCATCTTTATTAATATAATTCAAATCGTTTTATTTATATACATAATTATATATAATATTATTTATGTAATTCTTCATGTTTAGAGATAGACGTTTATTATTTTAATTCAATTTTTTTTATATCATTCTTCAAATATTCAACATTACATATCAGTATAATCTAACATAATTATCTAGAACAATAATACGATGTTTGCGGCCTTAAAGCCGCATGTGGTCTTCTGTATAGTATAATTTTGTATATAAAAATCTATATATATATATATATATTTTTTTTTTAATTTATATGTTGAAATTTGAAACCTAATTCCCCACCTATATATTGTAGTGATTACTATATATTTTTACATCAGTATTTTAAATCTTTCTGAACATAAATATGAAGACTAATAACCTCATAAATAATTAAATAATCTCTCTCTAATTCTAAACATTAATTTAAATACAAAAAGGACTAGTGTTACACATTTTAAAATATACATACATATATATATATATATATATATATGTATGTGTGTGTGTGTGTGTATGTGTGTGTGTGTATTTTTATACTTAGTTTTAACGTATAAATTTCATTATATATCCGTAACGTGTAATGTGGTACATTACACGTATACGTGACGTACAAATAAAACAATAATAACGTATAGGCTAAATCCGTGGTCTTAATCCACGACTAATGGCGGTCATACAACGGGCATAATCTGCGACTATTTTTCACGGCTCACAGACGCGCATTTTCAGACCTCCCCTCGCTAGATTGACCATTGCCATTTATATATACCATTGTCAAATTACCTGCTGTCTGCGTATGCCATTTTTTTTTTTTTACTTCTTTCTCTGCTTCTTCACGTGTTTCAGATTTGAGCTTTCCGGTTCCGGTGGCGTATTAACATCGCTCGGCAACGAACTCATACCTTTTTTTTTGGCGTTTCCCGCCTTTTTGGAATCGTACAAAAGGCACTTTATACGGATTCCTGTTCAAATAAGGGTAGCGCAAAACCAAACGATATATGTCGATCGTGTGATCTTTTGTAAGACGTTTTATCTATTTATATATTTTATTATTCGATATATGTTTTTTTTTTGCAAATCTTTGATTTTTCTTTATTCATGTTTTATATATTATTCTTAGAAATATGCACTAATATATAATGATAGTTTGTTAAATATTTTCAAAATTTTAATTAAAATCTTGAAATCGTTTATATTTCATTACTTTTATTATGTAATACTATACTGGGTTGTTCAGAAAATTATTTCGTATTTTTTTATTAAATTGTATACTCTCAATTTTGGCCTAATACCTTTTTGCTATTTTTTGGGGAGGAGATTAAGTTTACGCCCACAAATCTTCTGATCTTTACTATCAAAAAATTGGTCTAAGTGATATTTTACGTCTTAATTTAAAATAAAGGTTTTGTCGTAAAAAAATTCAAAAACCGTAACAAATTATAATCCAAATGTGTTAAATATGGAGAATATGGCGGGTAAGAATAGATATTAAAATATTCAATATTTTAAAAGTGATTTTAATCTTAAAGAAATCTAAAATGATATCGATTTACTTTAATAAAATAATATTAAAATAAATAAAAATTATCTTATAATTATTTATTTGGGATTATATAATTACACATCCATACAAATATATATATATATATATATATATATATATATATATATATAAAGTGAATAAGATGTATGAAAATGACATCGCACTTAGTATATCGATATGGGGGAATTTCATATAATAAAAAATAGAAATAGAGTACGAAAATTGGGCGAGACACGATAGAGGTTTGAGGTGCGATGGAAAAATAAATCCGTGTCATTTCCATCGATAGCGGTCGCTTATAAGGCTTCAAAAATGTGACAGCAATCGTACGGCGCATAAACCAGTCGTGGAAATTGAATTTATACTGCCGGATCTCCACTGCGACACGCTTCGTTCGAATTTCCACCCCCTGCCCTCCCCTCCCCACCTCATGTCCTCCTCGCTTCAACCGCTTGAATCGCATAAAACATTCATGAATAACTGCCGTTTAAACGGTTTATTTATCGTCGTTAAATTATCCGTCAGTCGGATCTAGTCGGCATTAACGATTTGATGAGGATTCGAGGCTGTAAAATGGCAATAAACACTTTTGTCCGCTTTTCATCTTTCAATATATAACATCCTTCGTTCCGCTTTTCCGTAGGCGCCATATTGCCGTTTTGATGGCCGCCGATTAAATAGAACCACCTGCATCGGTTTCAATCATATTATAAATCTGTCATTTGATATCGTTTATAATAATATTATAATAATTTATATAGACATATATATCATGCTTTAAAAATATATAATGTATATATAAAAAAAAATTGTATAACTATTTAAATTTTCAATTTTATGTAAACTATTTAATCTTTTAGATTTTCTACTTCACAGTAGGCGGTGCCTTTTCTAACGACTTACATAGTTATTATGAAGTAAAATGAGACAGTTAATTAAGACTGCCAGGTGTTCGGGGTCTCGAAATTTAATACTCGCCATAGTAAATATAATATAAGTAATTCTTGAAATTTTAATTAAAATTACAAGGAAAAAGATCTTTGAAATGTTTTTCTTTCTTATTTCATGCCACACTACCCTATTTTGCCTTTTTTTTATTATTATTATAAGCACATTTTTAAAATATTTAAAAATATTATTATACAATGAAAAGATTAACAAAGGACGAATATTTTGACTTTCAGTTCGTGTTCAAGTGCATTTATATAATCTTGAAATTTTATATCTTTAATAAATTATATATGTAAGAAGTTTTTATATATAAATATCTATATTTTGATGGAATAGTATACAAAAATTTTATTTATATATAATTTAATAAAATAGAAAAATATATATTATATGATTTTATTAAAAACAAGTGTAAATGTTGAAAATCTTTGGATATCAGTTTTATAAATTTAAAATTACATAAAATTATATATATATATATATATATATATATATATATATATATATATATATATATATATATATATATATATTTATACCGATGACAAAAACAAACATACTCGTAAAATTGAAGATTCTTTATTTCACAATAAATTTCGTAAATCAGCGAAAACTTTCAAAGTGAACCACAAAAGAAGATCGACTAAAAAGGCATCGAGAAGGGAATGAAGAGAGAAAAGTCGGTTTATTTTTTAAAAAGGATATGTTTTTTTTTTCTACTCCCCATTCGAAAGAATAAGCTTTATTCGTTCACACGTACAGATTCTATCTTTTACCGAGCAGTCGTTTGTATGTTCGTGCTTTCTTTCGTTTAACCCCTTTGTTTTTGTTTTTCCGTCCCCTTCGTTTTTTTTTTCTTCCTTATTTTTCACCCTGCGGCGAAAAATCGCGATAACTCTCTAACGACCTGCGACACATCCCCGATTCTGGGATTTCTGAGCAAAATTTTCCGACGGCGAAATACGAATCCACGGTTTCGAAAACCGAAGATTGTATCGAAAGCAATTTCTCAAACCAAATATAAAGGTTATTGCAAGAAATGAAACGACCAAAATAAAAATAAATAAATAAAATAAAAGCGAAACAACGACGTTCGCAATGTAAACAGAAGTGCAATGGCACTCAGTGCAATTTCATCTTTACTGCGTTGGTTCTCAATCGTGGGAATTGAACGAATTCAATTTTATTGTTTTTATTTAACAATGTTAACTTATTTTTTAGAAATGTTCACCAGTGACAATTCGAAAACTTCTTATAAAATGTTAAAAAATCAAAATTTTAATTTTATATTTGTCCATTGAATACGTTAAGTATAATTTAATATAGGCCTATAAAATTATATTCATAATTTATGATTTAAAAGTATCAAATAGTATTTTTTGGTAGTATGAAAATTAAATTTATATATTTTTAATATATAATAAAATAAATAATTTCATATTGTGTATACTAATCTAATGTTTTTTCTTTTTTATTAAAAATAATTAAAATATATTAAAAAATATTATATTTAATTATTTAAAAAATAATATTTATTATATTAATTATATAATATAAATAATTATGTTGAAAAACACAGTATTTCTTCTTTATATTAAAATGAAATAAAAAATTTGAAAAGCTTTGAATCATATTGTAAAGCTTTTAGATGAAATATAGTGAACATTTTTATGAAGCAAGATTTTTAAAGAAATGAATGAATCGAAATTTTTATATAACAATAATAATAATGAAATAATTTACATGAAATCGGAATAAATCATATTTATTATAAATAAAATAATTCGAACATAAATAAATATAATTCGGTTTGAAAGTCGTCAAAAATTTTTGAGACGAACAAACGTCGCAAAACGAATTCCGAAGTAAAATAAAACGAATTATCGACGCTGAACTTTGTCAGACTTAAATCGCATTAAAAATTAGAAACGACGTAATTTTCGCCGTCGGTATTTAAGATCCGCAAAGTATTTTTGTCTTTGTTGAGAAGGAGTTCGTGGAAAATTCTTCGGATGACTACCGTTAAAATAAATAATTGACATTTTTTAATTACAATCGGTTTTCGTATATTTCGTACACTTCTTTTTAGTATTGATGTATTTTATTATTAAAACTTGAATTAGTTTAATGTACTTTGTAACAATGAACAAGTTTGGAAAAATGAACAAAATGACGAAAGTTTGTCTCATAATTTTCATCAGTTGTCAATCGTTTCGAAGTTCCAAAACAATCAACAGGTTTCCTATCCAGAAATATTCGACTAGCCATTGAGCCGACGAAACAATGAAATAATCCTCGTTTCGAACTCGGAAAACTCGACATGCGACGCTCGATCGATCAGACGTCGTCGATTTTCAACTCGACTTCCCGCGCTTTTCGAATACAATGCGGGGAATAAAACTTGCTACTTGTGAAAAAAAAATCATACAGAAAGTTCAAGAAGGAAAAAGAAGACGTGGGCGATGAAAAGCTCGAGTTCAACAAAAAAAAAAAAAGAAAAAGAAAGAAAGAAAAAAATGGAGAAAATGTCGCCGTATTTTTAATGAGTTTCGCGTCGATAAAGTCGAACGAGTTCGCGACTCGAAAGAAGCGAAAGACCTTAGGATGTCGTCGGAAAAGCGGCCATTATTCGACGCAGTGAAAGGGCGCCATTGTTTTCCGGCGTGATGAAAAATTAAATTAGCTTTTGAGGATAAGACGAAGGAGACTTTTCGGTAAAATTTTAATTTAGTGCCTCCATTTCGTCTCACACTTGTCCCCTCATCCCCCTTTCCCATGTTTTTAACTCACACAAAAGACTTTTACGACGATTAATTTACATTTATATAATATACGCGCATACATATCGCTGTTGGACGTAAATAACGCAGCAACTTGGAAAGCGACGCTAACGGCGACCGAAAGCGCACTTTGGATCGATAAATTTCGAAACTTTTTAAATTGAGATTTTCTCCGATATAATTTATAATTATTTTTCATTGTATTATTTATTTTCGTTTAAAATAACAATGTTGAATATTGGATATTTAAACGACCCAATTAAAAGGATAAAAGCTACATCAATCGCAAAATCAAAGCTACAAAATTCATTAACTCTAAGAATCCGTAATATTTATTTATTCCTAATTCTTATTAAGACATTGAAAATTTTCTTATCCGTAATTAACGAAGCACGCTTAATATAATAGAAGAAACATTCGTTTTTATTATAGAAATAATTGACAGAATTTATTTCATCTCTAAAGATGAGACGAAATTATTTTATTCAAAACGCTACTTAGAAATGAAGATGTTAATTTTTAATCAAAACAATCAATTATTTATAAGGCAAATATGTTTCAACGATAATTGAAAGAGCTATATTTGTAAATTGATAATATTGATATAAAGCCTTTTGTAAGTTAGTATTTATATTATTAAACATTTTTGTATTTGTATTGGATAAAAACAATATCTATGTTTGATAATTTTAATATTTGAAAGCAATATTAATTTATTTTAATATAAACGTTAAATAATTTAAAAATAAATCGGACAATTTAAGTTATATATACGGAAAATTTTTATTTTTAAAAATTAATTTCATAATTCGTTATATAAAAGAAAAATAATAAACAGATTATGTGTAATAATTTCAATTACAAAATATGTTCATTCTTTAACAGAAACATGTATATTTCGTGTGCTCGCGTTATATCAATAGAAATAATTTCGACTCATTTAAAAACTCGCACATAAAACTTTCATCGTTACATAATATTTTACGCGTAACGAACATAAATATCTTGAAGCGAGATGATTTTTTTTTTTACTCTTTTGTCCTTTTTCTTTTCTATCTTCTTTTCTTCGTCGTCTTTTCCTATTTTTCCCTACACATACATATATATATATATATATATATGCCTTATTTCGTTCCTTTCCTGTCCTTCCGTCCTCTTTTCTTTTTTTTTCTTCTTTATTTCCGAAGAATTCTCCCTCAGCTTATCCGCCATTTATTTGAGAGGTTTTTCTATTGCTTTGGCCGCCGGAAGAAGTCGCCCAGTACTTGAGCTGGCGTACGATAATCTGTTTGTATAAGATTACTCGAATGAAAACGGATGTATTAACTTATGAGTACGATCCATTTTCATCCAGGGAGAACCCTCTTTAAAAATATATCCACAATATTTGTATCTATATATACCGTTGATGAATTTTATTTTTCCCAATAAATAAATTCAATCTGCACAAGAAATTCCATACAAAAAAAATCATTTCTTATATATATATATATATATATATATATATATATATTTAATGTGTATACTAAGTCTATTCAATTTATCTACGCCAAACGTTCGTTTTTAACGTATTTGAAATATCAATTTATTTCGTTGCCGAAATATGCAACCGCAAAGTACAATTTGGGTCAGGATTTAAATCGGCAATCCGTGACACGGTAATCAAACATTTCGACTTACAGCGGTTTATAATAAATCGAATATATATATATATATATATATATATATATATATATATATATATATATATATATATATATATATATATATATATATATATATATATATATATATATATATATATATATATATATATATATATATATATATATATATATATATATATATATATATATATATATATATATATATATATATATATATATATATATATATATATATATATATATATATATATATATATATATATATATATATATATATACATATATATTAAATAAAAAAAATATCGGATTACTAGCGATATAATTGTGTTTAGAAATTGGGATTTAGTTAATATTCAGTACGACACTTTTACTTGGCGGGGTAAATGCTGTGCGTTACCCCGTGCAACAATTACCAATAATCGCGAGCAGAAGTTAAATTGCCCCTAATGTTAAAAGCTGGCACACGATTACGATCTTTTTGGTCCCGGCAGAGGTTTTATTGCTGGGAAATTTCTTATTCCGATCGTTTTTCTGACCCTTTCCCGGTATTTTTTTTTCCTTCTTCTACTCCTCCCATGGATTGCCGCTTCGTTCGATTTGATTTAATTTATGTTGCGTGTAGGCTCTGCGAAATCTGGTGAAAAATCGTGAATCTACCAAAGTGGTGGTAATAAAGTGATGTAACATCGTATTATGATAATATTTATTTTTATATATAATTTAAAATACATTCAATTGTGTTGCGTTAAATGTGGCGATATTTAAATTTGATTCGAGTGTATAAATATTTAAAAAACATCGACCGCTCATTAAAATCGCAGCATTTTACGGATTTAGAAAACAAACTATTAAATAAAGATTATCTAATAATTTATTTCACAAATTTCGAAAATGAACATAAATATTGCGAGCTAGGCGTATTACAACGGCCGGAGGCCGTTAACACTGACCTTAGTTATTACCTCATAGTTGGGCATATATATTTTTTTGATTTCCCCTTATCGGCACATCTAAATTTTAACCGTTTGACCTTCCGAAATGACCCAATTAACTATCAGGGGGTTCTTTTGACCGCTATCCATACATATTCATATATAATAATTTTACATTTAAACCTAATGGTTAACGCACTCGACACACGCACCCTTTGTGTGTTTGTCCTTCGTAAGGGTGCGTGATCGTAAACGAGCAAACCTGAGTTTTTTTTTTGTTTTTCTTTTTTTGAAATGCAATGAGCCCTTACCGCCCTTTTTTCATATAATTTATCAATATGCGTAAACGTATATACCAAGACGATACATCAAAAAGGTCGATAGTGTTGGTAAGGTTTTTAGTATGGAAATTTACGCACACGCAATGAAGGTTTTCACGCGAAATTCGTGTACTATTTTCATTTCAACCGCGAGTTCGTGTGCAAAACTGATGAAAATTAATGAAAATCTCCTCTATTATACATTGTTTTTGATTTTATGAAAATATATTCATAATATTTACGTTATATCGTATTTATAAATACATTTTTTCGTTGTTTTTAATGCTATTTTACTATATATTATATACTATTGTTTCAAACTTTTTCCTTATTTTTTTTTTGATTATATTTTTATCGGTCTGAAAAGACAGCAAGAAACCGACGTGAAAAAAAGGTTTTATTTATATAGGTGAATATGTTTTTTTCCGTGACTACGATTGTTTACTTACATGCGAACTGTATATTCTGTGAAATTCGAATTCGCGATATCATTTATATATTATCTCGTTTTGAATATTTTTATAATGCATTATATATATATATATATATATATATATATATATATATATATATATATATATATATATATATATATTAAATTTATAATAAAAAATATATTTATTATTAAATTTTAATGTAAGTATTTTTTTTTCAGTGATTCAATAACATTTTTTTTTCACGCCTTATCTCTTCCGTTTTTCTTTTCCGTTTTTTTTTTCAGATTTTTTCCGGTTCGGGTATTCAAATCAAATCATCAATTTTGCAAGCATCTGGATTCTTTTATTATTGAAATCGAACGATGAGTTTTGACGCGAAATCGTACTAACGGGCCGTTCCGATTTTTTCCGACTTTTTGAAAAATTTAAAATATCGAAAAATATTTCGCGACAATATGGACGAAAAATATTTTTGACTTTCAAATTTTTCATCATAAAATTTTTCATTGCTATCTATTCATACTTTTTGTTTTCAGAAAAAAAATAATATTAATTTTATTTTTATATAATTTATATATATATATATATATATATATATATATATATATATATATATATATATATATTATATATATATATATACTCTTTTATGTTGCTCAATAATCAAATAGAAAAAAAAACTTTTTTTCACGCAGTTTTAACTAATGGACCGTTTAAGACGAGCTGTAAAACTTTGTTAAATCCGAACTAATTAAAGATCATCCAACTTAAAGTTGAGATTAGCGAAAGTAACAGAAATAAGAGGATTTCTATGAAGGGATTTAATAGGAATAGAACGAATTAAATTGTTTTAGATAATTAAATTATATTTAGCAAATAAACAAAACATACCATTTATCTTTATTCCTGCATTTCATATTATTCTAATATATTTATATTGATATTATTTATGTATAATGTAAAAATAAGTTCTTTCACTATATTAAATATTTCAAATAATTAATAAGTATACATAAATATAATTTCCTTAATATTATTTTGTAGTTATTTATGATCATTTTAACCATGAAAATCATTAGTTCTTTAAAAATTATTTTAATATTTGGTATATCTAACATTAATCAAAAGATTGCCATTTTATTTATATATATACTATATTCTTATATTATTCTCTATGTAGTATAAATAAATTGGTTTTTTTTTTATTGAATATGGTATATATATAATATGCGCATTTTAAATGGTTTACTTATTGACCGAACTATTATTGTATAATATTGTTCTGTTCTCAATTATCATATCATAACAGTATCGATTGTGATTGTTTACATTGCGACCAAGATAAACAATGTTTGGAGACATTGTTTGCTTTTCATATAATTTAATACATGCACGAAGTCATCTCAAAATATCATGTTGTCATTTTGCTCGATTCAATTTTATATTATTATCTATACAAAAAAAAATGAAAAAAAAAAGTATATTTTTATATGAATATTTGTTTGTCCAAATCAAGATATGAACGTAATTTCCTTATTCGCGTTTTCCCCTTGAGCGAAATTTTTATTTCGTTTTTATATTATATATATATATATATACATTTTTTTTTACTTTACGAGTCATTAAAGAGTATGAAAAAATAATTAAACGTACGAGAAATAGAAGAGAAATTAAATTTCGTTTTGATCGAAATCAGCTCGTTTAAATTTAGATGTTCAAATAATGATGATGTTAATCGCAACGATCTAGTTATTAAAATTATAATTGTAAGCTATAAAATTTTCTTAATTATTGAATCTATTTTAAAATAATATAATGAGAATATTGAGATCGTTTTTATGTATTTTCAAATAATATTATTTCAATGCTATATATATAAATTAAAGTCCACTGGATATTTCAGCTGTAATATAACTGAGAACAATTAAATTAAATTAATAATATATTAAATTTTACTATGTACTGGATATTCGATTCAATTAAAGTAAATATCGATGATTATATTTGTATTAAAAGTAAATAATTTAAAAATAAATGGTTTATAAATCATTATTAATTTCTGAAAATTAAAAAAATAATAATATTTATGGTATAGTTCAAGATGAATCAAATAATGAAAAGTTTTTACAATATATAAATATTATTTACAAGGAAATTTTCTTGCTTCCGCTGTATTATATTTATCAATTTAATTAATTTGATATATATTATACCGGAAGTGTACAACTAGTAAGTACAATAAAAATTCAGAGTTAAATACTTGGAAAATTTAACTGAATACTGGAGTTCATCTCTGAAATTTCAATAGCAACACAGAGAGAGAGAATAAAAAAAAATACATACATTTTTGATATGTATGAAATTTTGATTGTTTATATTGCCAAGGCCATACAACGACCCCTGGCGAAGATTTTATCGTATTTTCATAAATTAGGGTCGAACACGCGATTCGGTTTTCATGCCAAGGGGTGCTTATTGAAAATTCAACAGTATTTTATTATGAATATTACTGAATGTTTTTTTTAATATTTTTTTTCTGTTTTTATTGTATTATATTTTCTTCTCTTTCACACGAATACTTGTATATTATATACACACAAATATAATGGTTGAATGTATTTAATTTTAATAAAATTCAGTCGTACAAAACGTGATACGTAATCTCTGTAAAATTGGAATATTTCACACTTTTAACTAAATTGAAAATATAATTTGTTACGATTCAGATAATCTACAAACTATTTATATTGTTAATATTTCGCATTTTTTTCATTATATTTAATTAATTAATACATCGTTATAAATTTGTATTAATCGAATTAAATTAAAATTTAATTATTATCACACATGCTTTGCATATAAACAGTTTCAATTACACTTATATTCTTAATTTTTTACTCAGATCATATTAAAGTGGAAGTCTAACAATTTTTTTTTTCGTTTGAAATATAAATATTTGTTACATATTAATAAAAACAATGTATATTATATAATATATATACACTGATTTATTTCGACACATATCTGCAAAATAAATGGAAATATATATAATAGCTTAATTTAAAATCTACTTGCGATATAAAAAATAAACGTAATACTCCATTAAAGTAATAGTAGAGCGAAAAAGTTCAATTTTATAAAAAGTACTTCAAAAAGTGAATATGCAAATTACCTGTTCAGCATGTTATATATATATATATATATATATATATATATATATATATATATATATTTGTGTGTTTTATAAAGGTATACATGAAACTCCCTTTAAAATAGTAAAAAGGGAATAAAAAATGTGAATAGTTAATTTTTCGCAGCTGTCGTTTTTCACCTGCAAGTTGGTAGTATTGCACTAAACCGGAAGTGGAAGTTTACTGAATTTTATGACGCAAGCTATATAAGCTCTAGTGGCATGCAAAGTGTTAAATAGCACGACTATATATAATTAAATTGAATGAAAAAGTACACAACAACAAATCTATTTTTTTTTTTCGTTTTTACCAAATAATATAATATGATATACTATGATAAGAATAATGCATTTTGTGCACAAAATTTAATAAAAATATCAACCCTGCTGTGAAAAATATGAAATATTTTACTATATATTATATTACACTATACATAATTTAAATTTAATATTATATTATTATAAAATATGAAACACCTGTAGTTGATTGTTGGTAATGCTTACTCTTTTCTGAACATATCACTTGTATTGTTAAATTAATTAATTTTTATTATTAATTAATGAAATGTATAAAATATATTTCAATAGATAATAATTTAATTAATAATAAGTTAGAGAAAATATATAAAATAAATGATAAATAAATCACTTTAAAATTGAAATTAATTTAAATTAAATGAAGAAAGCTTTCTATTTTAACTTGGAATTAATGATATAATATTAACATCGAAATTTATTATATTTATAAATATTATTCATTACGAAATATTTAATAAATCGTTTCATTTTAATATAAATCAATTATATATATATATATATATATATATATATATATATATATCGTCTTAAAATTTATAATTGAGTTAATTATCGTTATATATATATATATATATATATATATATATATATATATATATATATATATATATATATATATATATATATATATATATACATTTATTTATTTATTTTATTAAGTATTTTCCATAAAATTGTTTAATATTAAAAGAAAAGTAAAAATAAATGGTTTGTACATTAATTATATAAATATTCCCAACGGTTTTATATTTTAGAAAAGGTACATATGTATGTATGTATGTATATATATATATATATATATATATATATATATACATATATATATATATATATATATATATATATATATATATTTAACGATAGCAATTCAAAATTTTATGGCTTGGTCAAAACTAATTAATCATAATATGTAGTGGATCAATGTATAATTTTAAATAGTACGTACGTGCGCGTAAACATTCGCGCTCGTGTGCGCAGGTTAAATCGTCACAGTATCCGGTGGAAATAGGAAAATTCACGTTTATATTTATATGGAAAGCTTTTCGTTCCGATTTTCCACCCCAGCCTCATCCCTTGACATATGTAAAATACGCGACGTCCGTTTATTATTAATGCTATCGAAACGAGAAAATATTAATATATATATATATATATATATATATATATATATATATATATATATAAAATAAAAAAATAATTTAATAATAATGTTGAAATTGAAGCGATTGAGTTGTATAATTTATATTATACAATTTACGTTTATGTCGTTGTAAACGTGCAGAATAACAATATAGTTTATTGAGAACCGCATGAAATCCGTTAAATTCTAATTAAATTTCAACGGTCGACCTCGAACTTTGAAAAGTTCATAGTTCAATAATAATTGAATATTATTCTCTCATATTGAAACTAATCAAATACGCAGAATTACTCATGTTTCATTACCTAGTTTTAATAGTTATCTCGTTAATGATCGTGTTATTTAAATCCATTGTTTCTATTATGTTTAGAGTATTTTCATAAATACACTAAGAAGTTTATTGTTTCAACGATATATTGTAATATTTATTTATTTTTTATAAAGCTTCATTATAAAATAAATTATTATTAGCTGAAAATATATTTAACCTAAAATATTGGAGTATTTAGTTCATTTTTTCTAAACATATATGGTATCTGCATTATTATACAATATATTATCAATAAATTTGATAAAATTATTTTCAATATAATTAATGCAGAATAAGAATATAGGCAAAAAATCAGTCAGTAGCAAAATTTATAATAAAAAAATAAACTTTTTTTTTACGCAGTACTTACTTTGAAGTTCAAAACGCTGCACAATAGGTCAAGCATTTCGCAGTAAATTCGGTCGAAAATCTCGCAGCAAAAAAATATATATATATAAAAAAAATAAAATAAAAAAAGTGGACGAGGGATGTTAGCTCCGAAAATATCTGCCCAAAAGTTCGAGATTTGGCCTAATTCCGTCGGACATTGGCCATTTTTACCGGTCAGCATCCGCCAATAAACACCGCATGTTGATCGTCGCCGACACAAAGGTCTTGTTTATGGGCGGTTTCGTGAGGTCCATACGGGGACCCCCATAAACCCTTTCGGTGGCGAATAATAAAAAAAAAACTCGCGAAAACCCCCCCCCTCATTTTCCCACCCACTGCCATACTTTGCCATTTTGCTATCTGACCGCACAATTACGCTTTTTTCCCATCAGCGCTTCGCCTGCGAAACATTGATAATCCGAAAACCCTTTTTTTTTTTCAGTATGGTCAACGTTTAAAAATCTTCCTTCTTTATGTGCGACATATAAACACACATGCAGGTCGTTTGAATCGGTGGTTTTCAAAAATTTTATAATGCAGTATACAAATTTATATTTATATAAATATTACGCGCAATTAAATCTGATTAAAGAAACAATGGAGTTAAATGATAAATTTAGATGAAATAGAGTTATAGAGTTATTATTATTATTTTTAATATTTATCGATTGATTATTCATTGATACGATAAATATTTATATACACAAAAATATTTGCATAGTTGAGTCCGCTCACATTACATTTTTCAGCTCGTTTGATTACGAAGCGCGTGACTGAAATAAAAATTCTGATTGCCTGAAAAAAATATATATACTATATATATGGTATATATATATATATATTTATAGCGAAACGTAAAAAAGAAAATCGATTTGATTTTATTCGCCGATATTTATACTTCATTAGAGTGGCAAAATATTTTGACGCATAATAGATTACGACAGTAATCCAATATTTCAAATTATATCCAAATCCAATCTCGATATAATCTTGCTTAATGCTCCGGCATGATGCTGAAAAGAGGAACGATAAAATTAATCTGAACCGATCGGTTCATTTATATTATATTATATATATATATATATATATATATATATATATATATATATATATATATATATATATATATATATATATATATATATATATATATATATATATATATATATATATATATATATATATATATATATATATATATAATTCGTTCGTTCACAAGTTGAAATTTATATAATCGGAAGCGTATTTAATTAAACGAATTATTTTTATTCAGCTCTTCAGTTATGGTTAATTTTGCGGAAGATTTTTCATTATGTTTTTTTTATCCATACATAGATATATATATATATATATATATATATTCTTGTACGTTAAAAATTCGCACGTCAAATCGATACCGGCGCAATTAATTAAATATGATGGTTTTTATTTCATCATATTGAATTTTGAGTCGAGTGACCTATTTTTTTTAATGTAATTAAAAATTAAATCAATAATACGATAACCGTTTCGGAGCTAAAATCTCTTTTATTTATTTTTTTTGAATTACAGCGCGTCGATTTAATATTTTATATATTCGATTCGTTTAATCCATGTTTAATTTTTAATTTTATTTTTCGTTATTAAAAGATATGAGATTTTACTAAATTTTTACGTGTTTTTATTTGAAATATGTACATTTTTATAAATTAATAATTTGATTTTATTAAAGAGATTCAAAAAAAAAATGAATATATTTTTAAAGTTTTTTTATATATAATATTTAGCTAAAATTTTCATAATAAAGCCATCATAAAAATTATTATATAATTTAAAGTAGAAAATTAATTTTATATATATATATATATATATATATATATATATATATATATATATATATATATATATGTATATATATATATATATATATATATTAAAATCGAGATAAAATACAAACGAATGTTATCATGAATTCTTTCAATTACCTTTTTTTATAAAAATATTTTTTTAAGATTAATTTCGGAAATATTTTGGTTATAAAATTTAATCAAAGTTATTCGCATATGTATCAAAATGAATTCGGTTACTTTTTATTATCGACGAATAAGTGATTTTCCTTTCAAATTTTCCAATGAATATATATATATATATATATATATATATATATATATATATATATATATATATATATATATATATATATATATATATATATTATACGGTTTCATGGCCGAATGACGAAACGATCTCATTCGCATTGCTACCAATCAGCAAATGGTTTTATTTGAATTATTCGCTCGAAGCTTTTCTGCTTCGGCTACAATGAATACAAACTACAAAAAAAAAGTCAAAAATATATCGTGACGGAAGTCCACATTTGAAGATTTTTTTACTCCCATTTTTGTTTAGTATATATTTATAGAAAAACATTGCGAAGAAAATTATTTCTTATTATTTTGAACGCAAATTATTCCACGCGAAACTAAAGCAGCCGAAAAAATATAGTATGTTTAATAATTTGTCTTATGGAAATATTTTGTATTTTACCGACTAAATAAATTATTGTAAGATAATGAGTATTTTTAATATATAAATAAAAATTTCCATCGCATGTATTAAACATTAAACGTGGTCGAAAATCAATTTAACCCTATCGATGATAAAAAAAAATTAATCCATTTAATTATCTCATTAATTTAATTGTAAAAAAATATGTTTTTTAGTATATTATGAAATATCTTGATCATTTTAACCAATTATTATATATTAATTATTCAATAATTTTTTTTTACAAAAATATTTATTAATTCTTACAAAATAAACATATCATTTTAAACCATTGATTGTTCGCATATTTATAAAACTTTCATCGCTTGACGCAAAACTTTTCCTCGATTGAATTTACATAAAATTAAACACAATATATAAAAAAAAAGTTAAAAAAAAATAAAAGAAAAAGCGTGTCGAAATATTTTATTCCATTTTCGAATGCTGACTAAATAAAAATGGACGTATTCGGATTTTAACGTTCGTTTACGAATTTTTGTTTTCGTTTTTTTTTTTCGTAGCAAGCAACGTTTTTGCTACTCGTCAGTCGATAAACGATAAAAACTATTTGAAAAACTGCAGCCGATGCGACTAAAAACGGTTTCGAGTTCCGTTTCAGCTTGTATATATATATATATATATATATATATATATATATATATATATATATATATATATATATGTTTTATTTTTTCGACGTTTCAGGCGATAAGTGCAGTTTACAGGTGAGCGAAATTGAATAAAAATAAATATTTCAGCCTATTCGGATAGCTCTTTACGCAATCAACATTATTTGCCTGTTTTTGAAATAAAATATATATTTACATTTATTCTATACGGTTTTAATTTGATGTTTTCACATATATAAATATTATATATTCAATATATTTTTATTATATATACCCCATGATAAGATATAATAATAAATAAAAAATTCAACCTATTGCAGGTTAAAGAGGTAAAAAAGATTTTCAACATTGTTTTATTATGTATGGTAAAATTAAAACATCGCAATATTATAGAAATAATGATACATGTAACGAAATTGCCGGTTGACGACAATAATAACATGAAAAAAATGAAACGACAATTTTCTTCATAATCATAAAATTACGAAATGACTAAAACACATTTTGAGTAAATTACATCGAAATTTTCGTTATGAAAAAAAAAATGCAAATTTGTTTCTATATCAATAACATATTATAATATAATTTTAAACATATCAGTAATATACTATAATATAATTTTACAATAACACATAAGTGATGAAATTTTATTAAAATTATTCATACGTTCGTCTAATATTCATACACATTCATATTATTACACACCGTTATATAACGTAATGATTAATTAGTTGTTTTAATTTCATAATTGCAACGGCACCGTGTAATAATAATGTGTTCAAATTATCGGGAAATGTGTAAAATTAACGTTAACCGAAAACCGTGAATTTTTACTTTTGCAACGTGCGAGTTAAACCGTAAAAAGTTGTAATTACGTAGAAAACCGACACGTGAACGTATATATACACACACACACACACATATATATATATATATATATATATATACGTGGCGATTTTACACGAATAATACACTTTTTGTTTTGATTTCTGTTGTTAAAGTTGCACTTATATATATATATATATATATATATATATATATATATATATATATATATATATATATATATATATATATATATATATATTATTGTATAAAGTTGCTCGGATCATTAGTGAGATAAAAGAAAAGTGCATTCCCTCGTTGAACAACTGCAAATAAGAGTAAATGAATGAAAATTATTATTCACAAAACGAACTGAATGCAGAAGAAGAAGCGAAACTAATAGCTTTTTCCGACTTTAATTTTATTTATAATATGGAATGTGTTTTCTTTTCAGTTTCAGTTGTTCTATCGTTAAACGGAATCGAGTTTATATTCATTACTATATCGGTGTTTAGAATTTAATTACATATATATATATATATATATATATATATATATATATTAATATATAAATGATCGACACTTATTATTTATCAGTGATCATATTATATTATAGCCCGTATACCAGTATAATATCAGTAGAAATTAAATATTTTATTAAAATTTTAATTAAATATATTAATATATGCATAAATTTTCAAAATTAACAATGAACAACATCATCATTGATTTAAATTGTAAATTCAGCTTTTTCATACTATCAGTCGATGTAATAATTAATTTAAAATCAATAATATTTCAGTTTAGAGGAAAAAGTTTTTAAGCTCACGAGACTGAATGAGTTAATTTATGTTTTACAGAGCCAAACTACTTACTTTATATAGTAAAATTTTAAATATAAAATTGATGCAACTTTGAAATTTAATATTATTAAACTAATTGTAAATTTTAATTTTAATATTTTTTTTATAATGGAATAATATCGTATTTAATGTATAAATTTTTATATTTGTCTATGTAGTTTATCTTTGAAAATATATTAAAATATTTATTATATTGAACTCGTATATGATAATATAATACGAATATTGTGTAAAATACATATATTTTTTTTTAAATGTGAATATATAAACAGTGATAATATTAAAAATGTATGAATTTCTCCAGAAGAAATTTCTGGTCCGAATTGAGACATCGACACACTTGTGCATATTCAATGTTGCACTTTGTAAAAGTTGCAAATTGCGCAAAAATTTTTATATTTTATGCATACGTCGTCGACATTTCAAATTCAATTCGAATTTGCTTTGAAATTTACTGCAAATTTTCAAAAAGAACTTTTGATACTTTTCGCGAATAATTGGAGCGTGGAGAACAAATTAAACTTTACAAGACACATTCATGAATCAAAAAACGATTTTATTTTGAATCGCATAAAAAAAATATTTATAACCAAAATTTAATGCATAAATATTAAAATGCACATACCGAAAAAATATTTCAAGCACACTTACAACGTTTAAAGTAATAAAATAAAATAAATAAATTATTGATAAACATCAAATAAATTCTTAAAATTGTGCTCTGTTTTCATATTTATTTTTTGCGTAAGCATATTTATATTATTCATTTTAAATTATGTATATTTTATTTTTTTCTTTCAAAGAAACGTAATTTTATTATATTCGCACATTATTTCATTTTTTATGCATTTATATTGTCTTTAAATTTTAAATCATTTTTTTTATTATAAATATTATGAATTCCTATGAAAAATAATCATTTTTTCAATTTGAATAATCAATTTTAATTTTCATTATCATTCGATTCTCATTATTAAATATTGTAATAATACATAAATTTATCAGTACGTCAATAAATTAAACATAAAATAAGTCGGTTTTATAATAAAATAAATCAAAATTTTCGTATTTCTTAAGAAAATTCATAGAAGTAATAACGTTATTTATTCGGTTTTCTTTATTATTAAAATGTCGATTATAATGCGTAATTTTTGACATTTGAAGCATGAAAAAAAAAATAAACTTTTGATTCCGTCAGTGAATTTTTCGTCTTTATTAAGAGTTATTTGACCCGAGCAAAAATGAAAATAGAATAAACAAGGGCAATTCGGCGAAATATTTTTAACTATACAACAGGGAAAACCTTTTATAACGTTTTCAAACGTTTTCTGCAGCATTTGCTTCGTAAAATACGTGATCAGTAGACTAAACACAATCCGCACTTTGAAAACGTTTCGAGCAAATTTTTTTAAAGAAGAAAGGCCATACGTTTTTTTCCGGTTAGATTTTTATGTGGAGAATTCATTCATGCTACGTGATTACCGCGTATATCTTGGATTTTCAGCCAAAATAATACAGTAGACAAGACTTTCTATTTATTTTATATTTTTTTTTTACACAGCACAAACGACTCTCATTCATTCAAATGTCACCGAATTTATCAACACTATTTTTTATATTTTATAATATATATATATATATATATATATATATATATTTTGTACATATTTCACTATTGTATTTTTATAATATAAATATTAAACAATGTGTCTTATTTTCTTGAAAATCTCCGATGTGAGATTTTTTTTTCAATATATTAAAAATTCAGTTGAAAATGGGACGTTTTTGAATTTGAATTCAGAAAGGTTTCGAATCCACAGCGAAATCAGGTGTCAGTATCGAAAACTTCATGAATTATTTTCCATCAGTCGGAAAAACTTTGTTCGGAATTATTAATGAGATATATGGATTTCGTTTATATTATGATACATGTATGTAAAAAGACGTTTGATTTATTAAATACACACACACACATATATATATAAACATATATATATATATATATATATATATAATCAAAATGAAAGAGTAATATATAGCAATGATAATAAAAAATATTATATATATAAATGTGTATATATATATATATGTATAAAGAAAAATAGGACGAAATTGATGTGCCGCATGGGTTTTGAATGTAAATATTTGCTTTGCGAGTGTGCGGCTAGCATTACACTTCTATACTAAACGGCACTGTGAACTAATCCCGGGTTTAATCCCAGAAAAGGTTGGTCCGTTTTATATTGTCGTACGCCTCGTATAGAAAAAACTCACGACAGAATAAAAAATAATAAAAAAAAAAATTCGAACCCCCCCCCTTTCCCGCTCCGCGTGTACCCTTTTTCTGTTTCCGTTTTTCCGGCGGGCGTGAAAAGCGTGTGTGTGCGAAAAATCGCGAAAAATGGACGTTCGTCCGCGAAACATTAATCGTTCGATTCAAATCCGACGCTGAACCCGCGTAATCTTCGAATGAAAGCAATGAAACATGATATCGATTAAATAACCCCGCACTTTTTTTTTGTACATACACACAAACATGTATATAAAATATATATACTATATGTATTGTGTGAAAAATAAATCTATACTTGGATACATATACAATATATTCATGATAATATCATATAATCATAGTAAGAGTATATCGAATATTTATAAATTGTATATAAATGTATTTTTCACATGATAATAATCTTGATTATTTGCTATACATTATATTAATCACAATATTTTCGTATAAAAATTTTATTCAATTAAATAAAAATGATATACTTATACACAGAAATAATTCAATTGTATGTTCATATTTATTAATATACTTTATATATTTAATTTTTCTTTAAATTATAAAATAATAAAATACAATGAATTCACGTGATATTGAATTATCAATTATCATATGTAATACTGTAAACTGCCGATTGCAAATTAGCTTAGTCTATGTAAGTTGAAAACTTTTTACATAATATATCGATAATATTAATATACAATATTATACTATTTATTGCATTTTCAACGAATAAAAATATAATAGAAATTATTTGTAATGTAAACGAAATAATATATATATATATATATATATAGAAAGAAAGCGTCCAATTTTGAACATGAATTACCAAACATTTCGCAGGGGAAAAATTTCGAAAAAGGTGCAAATCGAAATCTCTTTCTTTTCAACACTATATGGCCACTACTTCTGATTCATATTCCTATTTTTTTTACTTCAATACTTACATACATACACACACACACACATATTTTTTTGTTCTCGTTCTTTCCCTTGTGATGAAATATCTAGGAATTCAACTCAATAAACTAGATAAACGGAAAAGCTTCATTCAATATTGCCGGGCCTTCAATCAATCCCCTGCGGATTTGCTTCTTGACATGTCAGTGAAACCTTTCCCTTGCTCAATAGCGTAAGTTATTTTATTTGAAAAGATAAGAAAAATATAGGTCTTGTTTTATCACTTTGCTGAAAGCAATTCATCTTTTTAACCCGCTTATTATTAGTTCGTTTTAACTTATGCAGCGTTTTATAATAACATAAAAAGATCATAGAATATAGTTTAAAATATTCAATCATATGTAATGATTTTTTTTTTTCAAAAATTGTCTCGATTTGAATGATTGCTTTATTTCTAAAGAACCATTCATGTTCTCGCACCTATAACAAACAACTTTTTGCCAATAATTTTTTATATTCCTGTTCATTCATAATCACTAATCATTATTAAAATTTATTTGAAATCAGATTATATAATTTAAAACTTATTTTATAGAACATTTTTGTCAATTAGATACCAAAACTAAATAAAAAAAAAATACGTAAAAAGCAGGTAAAAACTTTGATTAAGAAAACGCTTCCTTCCGTAATAATAATTATTATTATTATGATTCGTTTGGCGATTGTTCGAATTACCATATTAAACACGCTGAAAAGCAATTTTCACCGTTTCCATTATTTTAATAACCGGTCTCTGCGAGTGAAATTGTCTGAGAGCGAAAGAGTCGGAAGCTTCGTGTATATAAACTGTATTATGTACTCAATATATACAGCTAGATAGCTAGCTAGCTATCTATCTATACATAGGCAATGCCTATACAAGTATACTTCTTAAAGCGGAATAATAATTGTTTCGTTACAGAGGAGCCAAAGCAATTTATTTCAAAGCAATTTCGTCCTATTAATACTTGGTAATCAATCCGACGTTCTGTTGTGCTTTTTTTAATTTTCAATTTATAGCTATTTTCATTGGCCTTTAAAGGGTTTTCTTATGTATTTAGTAATATAATATTAAAAATTATTCATACATATTATAAAAAGAAATATTATTGAAAATTTAATTTAATAAAAAATATATATATTTATATATAATTTTTTTGAGAGTTTGTATTATTAAATTATAATAATATCTGATGTTACTTTTATGACTGAAACGGCCACATCTTCGGCATAAATTCAAAATTACGCACGTTCCCTCAATTCAAAACTGCGATTTTTGTATTCCGCTTCATACTTTGGCCATTGTCGAATTTTAAATTATAAAACTTTTTCCACCCTACATATACACGCATTTAGGCGCTTTCAAGGGTTCCCCAATGTGAAAGGAGGAGAAAAAAAATAAAAGGAAAAAATGAAGATAATGTCGAGTTTTTCAAAAGGCCGCTTTTGAACGTGTCGCCCATCATTCACTGCCATTTTGACTCTAGGGCGATTTTTCTCTATATACATTTCGTTTGTTTAGTACTGAGGTTGGTTTCTTTTTTTTTTTTTTTATTTTTTCAGAAGTATATTTTAGCGCTCGTCTTTAACGGAGAAACTTATTGCGAAGGGCGCCCGTTTACGACAAATTCATATTAATTTTGGAAATGGTGCGCGGTATGGCGTGGGTGGGCGGATGGTGGGCGGTTTTTGGTGCCAAGTCGAGATTTTGCGAGGCGACTTCCCCTAGGATCTGCCGCCTGCGTTGTAATATTTCAAACGTCAGGTGATCGTAAGTTACGATCACAATAAACGAGTATAAATTTATAATCTGCTCACGGGGAAAGGGAAAGAGAAAGGGACTTATGCCCCGTGAATGAGAGGCTCATATGAGTTGGGCGGGAAAGGCCCCCTGTGGTCTGAACCCTAGTACGCCACTGGCTCCTCTTCATCCCTCGACATTCTTCCCTTTATGTTTATATATATATATATATATATATATATATATATATATATATATCGGCGGGGTCTTTTAATTAAACATTTACGACGTTTAATATAGACTTAATAAAATTTTGACACTGTATTATATTTTAAATAACTCGTAGAGTGGATAAATAGTGCGTACGGTTATAAATCGGAGATTAAATGTCAAAGGACAAAATGTATTATACAATATTTTCCTCAAAAAAAAAATGAAAATCTAATATAGTACAAATTTAATTTTAGATATTAAAATAATTCATTTATCGTCTGTTTTTTTTTTAGAACGGTCGAATTAATGCTTACCTAATAAAATTTAAATTTAATTAAACATTCATTATAATTTTCGAAGAATTTGTTACGAGACAATATTTACTTTTCGGCGAGAAAAGACCTGAAAACAATAAATGAGAACACAATGCTTGTAACAGTAATTGTTTTTGTGAAATTTTATCAAATAATAATGTCAAGGTATTTAAAACTTTTAACATAATATTACGTTAAATTCTATATGGCGAACAAAATTTACGCGTATATTTAATTTGTTTTCATTTTATAATACGTTCATATAAATTTTGATATAATAACGTGAATCACTTAAATATTTTTGAATAATTTATATATAGCGCTTTATTTTTATTTTTTTATAAAAAACCGAAAAGTATTGCTAGATATATTATTTTTGTCGGTTTCGTATGATTTTTTGTGCATAGCGGAAAAAAATTTGATATAAACAAAATATGACATATACACTTTTGTATTCCAAAAATGCGGTAAAAAATGAAAAAAATTGAGACCAAAAAAAAAAACGCTTAGAAGTAGAGAAGGGGTTAAAGGGAGATTTTTCCAAAAAAAAAAAAATAAAACAAAATAATATAACTGAAAAAGAAGAAGAATGTCGGTCGACGTCGTTGTTCGAGTCGACTGCGCGCGTTACGCGCGTGTATTTCGCGGAATGTTGAAATAATACAAAGATCCTTTTGATGTTTTCACGATTTTCTTTCCGTGAAGTTTTTCCAGCTATCGTCATGGAGTGGGTTCCTTTCACTGTCGAGTTTTCCAGCTACGAAGCGGAAGGGGATCTTTTTCCGCGGGACGAAGGGTGCTCTCTCTCTCTTATGGTATGAGCGGATTCGTAAGAACAAAATGTTTCTGCTCGTTTTGCGGTCGGCAGAGAAAAAATAAGAATCCGGAGTTTTTTATTCTTTCTTTCTTTCTTATTCTTTCTCTTTTTTTATATTTTTTTGTTTTTTTTAGGCGGCGAAAAACTCGAAGAAGTATGAGAAACTGGATGGCGGTGATGTTCCGTGGGCTCGTTTTCCGAATTTCCCTTTTTCTCGTTCCCATTTTCCCTATTTCCCTTTCATTCGAAAAACAACAAATAACATAGCGCTTCGTTCGAAATATACTTATTTGGCTATAAATATAGACGTGCGAAAGATTCGTGTAAATTTTGCGTCACATTTATTTCATTATATTTTATTTGATGCAGTTATTTCGATCGAAATATATTTACATAATCCTTTATTTAAAGTCAATTGATATTACGAATAAAATTAACTATGATTTTTGTGTATTTTTATTGTATAATTATGTTTTTATAATATAATGTCTATAATCGAAATTTATTATCATACAATATATTATATTGTAATAACATAATTTATTAAAAAATAATATATAATATATGGAGACGTTCATTTTAGTATTATAATACATAAATTTTATTCAAATTTATTAACTTTTTTGAAATATCTCTGTAAGTTATGAAATTTTTTAAAATATTAATGACACGTCTTTATTTTAAAATAAACTCTTCTTTGTTTTAATTTAATTTTTACGTAATATATTTTAATAAAAGTTTAATTCTTGGAGATTATAAAAACTTGATATCTGAACTGGAGAATTTAATTATAAAATAGCTATTAATATACAATGTTTGGTTTAATTTATATATTATTTTTATTAAACGATATATGAAATTTTTCTATATGATGTAATATCCGAAGCACTCAAAATAAAATAGATATATCTATAAAACAGCAATAGCACTCCAGATTTCTTTTCTTTTATATATATATATATATATATATATATATATATTATATAATATAAAATACATTTTACGCTACAATGTGAAAAAGCTTCATTCGCGATATATACGAATTTGTTTATTTTAGAGCGTTTACTTTTCTCCGAGTCGATATTAAGTTTTTTCCCCAGCATCGATGGCCAATATCGATTTTATAAGGTTCGCTCCACACTGACATTTCAGAACCGATCCGCTTCGTTAAGCGACATACGACCGCACATAAATTTATCCACCAAACAATATATATATATATATATAAAGTATGAGACAACTAAACAGCAAATTCACCCGATAACCGTGAAGCGCATAGCACGTGTTGCGAACGAACGTTCCGGAAAATTGTGTTCGCATCTTTAGAGCCGGCGCTTCTAATAGACGACTGCAACGTTTTCAGACGCCGGCTGAAAATTTCACAAAACGGCCGAGTGCGTTGTTAAATACTTAATGTTAATGATGAAAAACGAGTTTGCAGCGCGCCGTTTTCAGCGCATAAGGAGCTTTTCTTCGTCCGACCGAGTTTTCCTTCCTCCATTTTCGTGAAAATAAACATTTCCATTTCTAGCGTCGGTACTTTTAACGAGTAACTGCAATTAACTCGACTTATCGCCTATGAACACCGATAAAATACATGTAGTTTATATATATATATTATTCGATTTCTATATTTTTAACATATTATGCCGTTTTACAATTTATTTTCATATATAATATCTAAATTTATTTGTTTTATACACATAAAAAATAGAATAAATCAAATATTAAGATTATTTTTTAGAGTACATACTACTAATTTAATTTTTAAAATAATGTACGACAAAATTAAAATAAGGCTTTAAAGTTACTTTGTATTTATTTATTTTTCTTGTCATATAATTTAACTCAATATTTATTATAAATTCTTTATTAATAACTGAAATGTTTATCTGAAGATATATAAGTACATCTAATTGAGCTATTCATTAAAAATTTAACATTTTTTTGTTATTTTCAAACTTTGAAAAAGATTTTTTTCATAAATACGATTGACGTTATAAATAATTAAATTTTAATTTTTTGATTCTTATATTTTATTTATATTTTTTGTGTATTATTCTAGTATATATAGAATTTTAATAATATATTTTTATATTTCAGATGTTCATTATCAAATTATTTATATATTTTCTTTTAATTTTATCTAATTTTAACGCTTCTAACATAAACAAATATCTTCTATTATATATATTTCATGACAGAGATTGATAATTCAATGAAAAACATTTCGAGAGAATGAACGATGTGCATAACATATGACCAAAATATTTTAGCTATTTTTTACAACATTTTCAATCGATATATATCACCAATCGTCAATATTTACATTGCGAAAATATTGAATTGTAAATATACGCCGGTTTATTTGTCTTAGATATTTGACAAAGCGGTTATCCGAGATAATGTGTTATATACGGCTATATTTTATATAAATATATACATAGACGTGATGAATAAATCATGATATTTTTGTATACACATCAATATAATTTTATGTATATTTCAAATATATACATATTTTTTTTATATGAAAATTATTTTTTTTTTAAATTGAATGTAAAATTATCTTTCAAATAGTGAAAATAATATGAATTATTCAAGGATAAATATAAATATGTTATAATATCATAATGTAGAATAAAAGATTTATCGTTAATATTATATAATATCGTATAGCAAATGTACTATTGAAGTCAATCCCCTGTAATTGTTTAGTGATATCTTGAAAAATAAATCGAGACTCGTCGATAGAGATTCGAGTACTTTTCCTATTGTCGATATCGGTGTATATAGAAATTCAATTTGTGGAAAATATTGGCACGATAAGAATTTTCCGACCTAAAACACTCTTTGAATTTTGTTCGACGGTAGATCATAAGGGGTTTGCGCTTGTCTGAAAAGTTATGCGATTTAATTTTATATGGAAAAATATATATTCGTATAATGTATATAAGAAAATATATAATTTATATAAATTTTCATAACAAATAAATAATTTATAAAAAAAATTTCGACTACCTTTATAAATATAAAATCAAATATTAGCTATCTCAATTTTTTAAATATGCTTTCCAGTGTCATATATTTAATTAAAATGTTCAATTCTCATTATTTTATATGAAAAAAATATTTCTGTATATAAATCAAAAATATAGTTCAATTTACTTCTTTAAGATTTCATATGCAAAATATGTAAAAAATTCCAAACTTTGCCTAATTAATTATTTGAATATTTGTAGAATTTCACTTATTGTAAAATATTTTGAACCATATCAGTTAATTAAGTTCAAATATTTTGATAATATATATATATGATAATTTAAAAAATATATATCAAAAGAATGCGTAATAAGAAAGTTATTTATATTTTGATATTATAATATAAATAGTTGTGCGTTTGTTTATATAAAATATCTAATATATAAATGTTTCAATCCTAGGATCAATAAAGTATCACATTATCTAGACGTTTCCCCAATTTTCTTCCCTCACGCGAATGTCGTATAGATAAAGTGAAAGAAAAAAAATATATAAGGGAGAAAATTCGAACTGAACCGAATACTTATGATGACAGAATGACATCGTAAAATTGTCCAAATGGCTTTTGAATCGATTAATGCTTAATAAAATAGAAAACGGGCAATGAAAAATAACGGCGGAAAGTTGAACGTTTACGTTTTGTGGCTGAAAAAAAAAATATTCATAAATTAATATCGGAAAAGTTTTGTGACGTCGAGAGGAAAACGACATCGTTTCTACATCGCAATAATTGTTTTTTAATTGTCATTCGACCGAAAGTTTGAGAAATATATATATATTTATATATTGACTAAGTTCTAATTTTTTTTTTTGTTTCAGAATGAATTATTCAAAATTTGACCTTTAAATGGCGTCGTGCATTTTTATTATATTTTTTGATAGTCGTAAATCTTTTGCCGAACGATGAAAAAGAAAAACAACAGAAATATCAAATTCGTGACGAAAGTTTCTTAATTTAAAATAATAATCTGAATTTTTCGTTCGATTAAATTTAATGAACCGATTATAGAATTAAAAAATTTAATAAAAAAAAATTAGCAACATGCATATCGTGAAGTTTATCAACCTCAAAAATTATAAATTATAATATATTTTTTTAATATGATTTATTTCATCTGTAATTGTTAATTTAATACTGCAATTTTCATTAATAAATCATATTAAAAATAGTTTAAAGTGACAGACATTAGGTTTACTAAATTTTCTAATTCAACTATTTTTCACAATTTTATTTTCAATATTTATACAATATTTAATAAAAAAAATTATACTTATATATTATATAATATATAAATGGAATATTCTATAATTTTGTTTGTCAATAAAAACAATTGACGTGATCAATATAAAAATAAAACATTTTATAATTATAATTATTATTATTGAAATAAATATTAATTATTATAATAGCTGAACATTATAATTTTCATAATACATCCGGCAAAGTAATTGATTAAAATCATATGAAGTTTCACGCGACTGAAAGATTATAGGGATTGATACGCATTAATTTAAGTAACTCATAAATTATAAACTAAAGTAATTTAGAGTTCGTCTATCTATTATCTGAAACCCCTTCGGATTAGAGTTTACAACGACGGTAACTCACATTTAAGCCAAAAATTAAAATTTCACCGTCTCACGTTAATTGTTTCATATTTAGCGAGCACATTTTTCATTATATGCATATATAAATAGTTTGTTGATATAATAACACGCCGATTAATATTATTGCCATTATATATATATATATTTTTTTCTTTCTTTAATATGAAGGTCTTTAATATGTGTATGTGTCCGTGATGAAGTCGTATATTATTAATTACTATAAAAGCTTTTACAAGCACGTCTGATATTAACGCATGATTTCCCAACAGAACACGGCTACACGACTGGGTAAAATTTAATTTATGTTATATTACTCAGGTACGATTAATATTATGTGTATATATATATATATATATATATATATATATATATATATATAATGTATACGTGTATCTATTAAACATAAATTGTTGGGTCGATTGTGACAAATGTCCGATTTTCATAATGATTGTAACTTGACCCACTTACATTTTTGATTAGCGAAATGTGAACTGAATCGAATGAAAATCTTCATTCTTTTTTTTAATTATTAACGTTTAATCGTTTATTGAAATTTTGTGACAAATTTAAAAAATTCTGCTTGTCCTACTATGTTTTATTTTAAAATATGATAATTAATTTTTATATATTGATAAAATTATATTTTTAGAATCAACATAATTTCAAATATCGTATATTATAATTATAACAATCGATATATACAATTTGAATAACAGTATTTTTTTTATAATAATACTCAATAATTTTAATTAATTTAAAACATAAAAAAAAATCTTACTGAAAATAGCCAATTTGAAAAAAAAAGAATCGTATAAACTTTATAACTATTATGAAAGATCTATGTTTCCATATTTTGTAGCTATCTTGAGTAAAATATCAGGGTAGTTTCTTATCGAAATAACAATTTTGAATCAACCCTCCAATATCAAGCACCGTCTCAAGAGGGGAATTATAAAATCTACATATTAATATTTTTGCAAAACGCTGATATATCTAAAAAGAAAAATATGCAATAAAAAACTTAAATTTTATATAAAAATACAACTTTAATTTATTATAAAAATTATTTTAACATTATTCCATCTTTTTTTCTTTGAGGAAGTGGTTTCTTATAAATTTAAAGTATATGAAAATAATATAATAGATTGCTAATTATTATTTTAATTACGCAAACTTATATATTTTGGTTACAAAGCGAGCATAGAATAACTATTTATTATGTTATGTTTATATGAAATGAATTATGTATATACACATATATAACTTGTTTTGCAGCGTAATTAAACTGTTAATGAAAACCAAAGAACGCAATAAGCGTCGTTCGCTGTGTGTGTGTGTCAAAAATTATGCAAATTAATGTAATTCCAGAAATTTATTCACGGCACGGTGAAAATGAACGTAGCGGAATGGGGCTTTAAGTCTATAATTTTGCATTGTTGTCGCGGTAGCAAACCTTTGATTGAATAAATAAACAAGAGAACCGAACGGGTGGCGGCAGGTGGTAAAAGAAAATGAGGACTCCATAGCGAATGCCAATTCATCTCGGCACAACGAAAAGGCGTATATTTATATTAAATCTACATCAAAACTACGACCTGCGACGGTGAATGGAAGCGTATAAGGCGCAACTGTATGAGTAAAACCCGGACGTGGGTGAGTGGGTGGGCGTGGGTGGATTCTGTTTGGCATTAACAAGTGTAAATATGACAATGTATTATTCATGGCCTTTCATGGGTGTGGTGTGTTGTACCAGTCAGTCCCTCGGCGGTCGGGAGCACCACACCCTTTACGGGGGACCCGTCAAATATTCAAAGGGCAATCCGGCTACGGTTCCACGCAACACCCGCAGGGTTGCTTTTTATTAAACTATCACCGAACTACTTCCACTTGCATTAGCCCCCTTTTTGCGGGAATAATTCATTTGGCAGACGCGACGATGACCCCTTCAATGAACTTTCTACAAGGTTTTTTTTTTATATGTCGCGGATGCTTTGAAACTTCAATGCATACGATAAGCTAAATCATAATTCAAAAATATATATCATATATCAATATATTATAAAAAAAAATTTTCAACTATTGTTATGATTGAGGTGTCATTTGGTCATCATTTATGTAAATTTATGAAGTGTAAAATAGCATTCTTTTAAATAGATATAAGATTTTCTTAACTTAAATTAATTCGCAATCACGTAACTACAAACTGTACTGCATTTCCTGATAAAACTAATATAATAATTCTGAAATGGTGGTAAAAATTGTTTTTTTTTTTTGGTTTAGAAATTTGTTAACTCAATTCATATATTCTATATAAAGCTACTCTGATGACAGAAGTATAAAAAAGCATACATTAGTTTTTTTTGTTGGTATTATAATTTTAAATCTGAAGTAAAAACTACTCGAAATTTCTCAAGTGAAAAGGGTTATAATGGAAAACACAAGGAAATCAGTCAAACTGCAGTCATCTTATAAAATTATATTCTTTCTATAAAATCTATTTAAAATATTATTATTATTATTATGTTGATATTATATTAAAAATGAATGAAATAAGAAGAAAATGTTTCAATACAATTCAATCCATGTAATATTTTATGGTTTCTATTTCATTTTTTTTATCTTATAATTAAGAATAATATGTATTATAAAAATAAAACTAATAAATAGATACAATCATAATATATGTATATTTTTTTAATATAATGAAATTTTGATTAAAAGTATGACAGACCAATTAGATTCTTAATTAGTATCCCGTTTCAGGTGTCAAGCTCAAAAGTAAAGCGGACAGAAAAGGATATTTGTGCTAGATTTAATTAATCAACAAGCCTTCGGGTCGAGCTTGTACCATCGAAATCCCGATGGAGTTCGGACACGGCCTCCAATCTAATCTTAACCGCGATTTAATTGCATTTCGGGGAGGGGGGGAGGGGCGCGCGAAATAAGACGCGTAATTAATTCTTCCGCACTATTCCAAAAACGAAAACGTACCACGGGAATGAAGTAGGTTAATTCGGAAAGGGATACGTTTTATCCGGTCTTAGTATGTGAAATGGTAAGGTTTTCGAAAGACCGCACAGAAAGCAAACGCTGTCCTTTTTATCTTGACGAAGAACAAATGTCCGAGTCCCGAAAATAAAAAATAAAAAAAAAGATATATATATATATATACGTATAAAAGAATACATCGTATCCTTTGTGATCTAATGGTGATAGCGATCCATTTGTCATACAAAAGATTCTAGAAAATATTCTATATACATATATCGTTTACGTTTAATGTACAACGAATATATTCATATCGATTATATTATATAATATATATATATATATATATATATATATATATATATATATATATATATATATATATATATATCAGTTGAAATTATTCGATTTCGATAAAATATTTAGACATTTTATATAGTAACTATTAAACATCGCTCGTAACATATCCGTAGTGTATAAAGTGTTATTTTTAAACCGCTGTATTTTAGCCTCGACGGACTCGTTTTATTGCTATCAGTTAATAGGTAATTCTCGTAAAGTAAGCCGCCTTATTTTTAAGGCTGTATTCCGCCGGATTGGTAGTTTATTATTTATCTCGAGCTTTTGCGATGATACCTCTTACAATTTTCACGATGATGTACATTTTCTCGTTTTTCTTTTATCTTTTTTTTTTCTTATTGTTTTCGTTTAATTTTTATTATTTCTAAAAAAAAATCGAAATTATTTGATAATATCAAAGTTTATTTTAATTAATTTGTTTTTTTTTCTACCATATTATATAATAGATTAAAATAAAAAAAATACTATTCCCTTAAAGGGAATCGGTGAAATTGATGGAGAGCGATGTTTTTTTTTTGGGTGTTGTTGCGGAACATTTGATTTGCGATAATATCTCTAGAGATCTCCTTTTAGTTTTCAAATAGAAATACATCAGACTTGAAAATAGAAAATTGTACATTTACCTTAAATTTACATTTTACAAAGCTGTACACAATTATAACGAGATATCTCGTCTAGAATCAAATAAAACTCGTTATATATCGATATCTATATTTAGTGTCCTTTTTCATGTTCAATTATTCATTAAGATCTATCAGTGAACTGTTTTAATTATTTCTTGTATAGTACTTCTTCTTAGTGATAGTGAATAAATCCTTTGCTACGGAATCAATTTAACTCTCAATGCTTGGCAGACATAAAGATCTCTTTCTTCCCACTTCACATTCTATAATTAATTGTAAAAGGTGATATATCTAAATATTAAATTATATATCTAAAGTATTTATATATAATATAATTCACGCTTAATATTATCAAAGATCTCACAAATTTTATATGAGAATTTCCTATTGGTTATGAAAATCGTTTTAACAAATTTTGACCAATTCATGACGAAAAAATATCACTTTTTTAACCGCATTTCTTAAAATATCAAATGTACAATTTCAATAATTTAAAGTCAAAACAACAAAAAAAAAGGTACCAAAAATGAACACCGCCACAATAATATGACTGCGTTCGAATCGTCCGTTTCATTTTCTTCTCGAACATATTTTGGTCCTTTGTTTTCCTTTGTTTTCACATTTTTTTTCCTACAATTTGGAGGTCTTTTTCTAGCGGCAAGATCGCTAAAAAATGAAAAAAAAAATCAAGAGATTGTATGAGAACAAAATAAAATAAAAAGAGAAAAAAGAGCTTGTTCGAGACACAATACGATTTTGTTTGTGATGTTTTTGAGAATGCTTAATTAAATTTTGCCGTATTTCTTTTCTCATTTTATTTGACGCTTCCCATTCCACAAAACGTCGTACAATTAAAGTCTATAACCCTTGTTTTTGCACGAAAAATCAAGGATTTTTTCGACGTCAACCCGGAATCAGTATTTTTGAGCTTAATGTTTACCTCTACGTTCTAAAGTAAAAATTCAACAACAAAGCCGTCTTAATGAATGCTCATCAAAAATATATATAAAATATTCATATATAAATATATATATATATATATATATTTTCAATTTACTTGTATATTTTTAAAATTTCATGTTTAAAGCTAATTTCGCTCTCAAATACTAAATAGTAAATTACTAATTTCACTCCAATGAATGTAAACTTTATAAAACTCTATTGATAGACGCTACAATAATTAACGAACCAAGCTAAACGGCTTAATGGCTTACATTTATCCACATATATTGGATTCCAAATTTAATTCACAATCCAATGTTAAACGAATAAATTTTCTATGTTGAAAATAGAACTTAAATTGGAATGAAATTAAAATATAACCAGTGTGTTTATTAATTCATTATTTTTCTATATTATGATAATTTAAAAAAAAATAATAAAATATTGATAATATTTTATCACATGTTCTAATTATAGCTGTGATTATTTGTATGGATATATATATTATATATAGTATATGGGTTATTTTGTGAGTTTTTTGATAACATTGTTAGTCGTTTTGAATTAGTGTAGTGTGTTTGTTATCCGAGGCCGATTAAAAATAAGGAACGGCGTGTGTTTTCCTTTGAAAGCTCCATTAAAGTTGCCGGTTTCGCAGTGGGCGGACGGGTGGAAATTAAACGACGGGGTGTGAGGATGAGGGGTGAGGAGGGCCGCACAAAGTAGTTTCATGCTCGGTATACGACGTGTGAAAACATTTAATGGGAATCACGGTGGAAAACGCTTTCCATATAATGGGAAAGCTTCGAACTATTCCGTAAACTTTGTTCATTTAAGCGGGACTCGATGCTACACATTTACGGGTTCGCACAACGTCAATAGCGAATCGATAGACCTAGAACTTTAACACTGGGTTATACTGTTCGGTCAGCCGTGGTTAAATATTTATTGGTGGGTCAAATCTCGACCTTTTCCACTCGACTCTCGCTACTATGCTATGCCTATCCAGTTTTCCACCCCGGAAAACTCTCGCCTCATCCCTAATTCGGTTTCTGGGAAAATTAGTCAGTTTGATACACTGGAAAGTTGGTCAATGATAAATTTGTATATTGTCTTTGGCTGCATTGAGTAGTTCGGATTGATGGCACTTGAAACTTTTCTTTTTCAATATATTGTACAATGGTTCAATGTATATATAATAACTTCAAAATATATAATTTATTTAAAAAATTGACCTTTCCACCATTTTAACTTCTATTTAACTTTAAAATATAAAAATATATTTCAGACATTTTCTCGAGCTTTCTGTTATTTTTTTTTATTATATAAAATATAAAAAAATCGAATGCGGTTTAATTTGAAATAAAATTTTATACGGTTTACGCCATTCAATATTTATACAATATGTGTATTTTTGCCAATATAGAATTCCCAGACGTTCACAACTTTTGCTTGTGAACGTTTCGAAAACGTTTTCATGTTCGAAGTCCAAAGACACAAAGATTACTGTAACACTAAAAACTACTGGGGTTGGACGACATGAATGGCCTTCCAACGCAGTGGCTTTCAAAATGTAATCCGCGTATTATATTATTAGTTAAATTATAAATAATTTATAATTATCGAGAATCTATTAAAATATTTTAATGAAAAAAAAATATGAAAACGTGTAAAATGACATTCTTACATATAATTCAATTCATACAGTGTTTATCATTATAAACTTTATTCAAATTTTCAAATAAATATAATAAACCAAAAACAACTCTATCAAATATATCGTTACTGAAATACATCATTTTCACTATATGCTATTAATCACTGTCAAACTCTATTTCTCTCATTTTAACGAGAAAATATAAAATTGTATTTTGTACTGAAATTTTAATGTCGTTCATATCAAAAATATTTTATATACTGTTAATTCAGAAACTTTTTTCAACTGTATAATTTTACTACTCGAATAAAATTTCATGAATTGTTTCAAAATCTAAATATAATATTATTATAAATATTATGTTATATATAGTTCATACTTTCAAGTAGTTCTTAAAATTTAAATATTTTTAATTTATTTCAACAATATCTAAGTAAAATGATAAACTTTTTGACGATAAAAGGGAGGACATAGAGAAAGATGTTAATTTAAAAATTTTCAAAATCTATTAAAGAACAAAAATTCACAAAAATAAGACATTTTTCGAAAAGGAGGATATTCTTCAAAGAAGAAGAACATTCTTCAAAAATGAGAATATTCTTAAAAATGGAAGACATTTTTAAAAAAAAAGACAATTTGTTACCTTAATCAAAGTCATGATAAATAACTTTTATGATCAAAATTCATATGTAATGATGCCTTGTTAATAATATTTAGCATTGACAAATCGTATCGTCAAATTTGTCTTTTCGTATTCAATCGTGAAAATTAATCGATCGAAATGCAAACTTTAAGAATCGCTCGCATACGGGTTCTTTCTTACTCCTTAGTGTCCCTGGTCAAAACCCCACTATATTGTGTCCGTAATGGGTTACGTGGGTTGGTTGTCCTGTATTTGTTATTTGTGGAATAGTTTTGCGGTCGTTCCGTTTTTTTTTCCCGTGGGGTTCTTATTGTTTACAGTGGCCACGGGGACTGGACGTCGTACGTCGACACGACAGAAGAAAAAGCACAGAAATAATCCGAAATCTCGAAGACGGTCGCCTTCCAAGATTCTATTCTTTTAACCGGCCACCCCCTCCCCCCCTCCTCTTCCCAAACTCGTTCCACGTTATCCGTCCTCAACTGCTGTTCCTATACATGCGGACACAAGTATTTCCGATTTCGTCGCCGTTTAGACCGAAAGGATTACGAGCTTTCTATTTTATTAGAAAAGTCGCTATCCTTCACAGTGAAAACTCTGCCGGGTCACGGTTTATTCGGTTGCGAATTACGCGATCGTATTCTGGTTTAATTGAAAATGCATCGGTTCAAAAAGTTCAGTTTGTCGAGTCACAAAGTGATTACTTTATTCGAAACGCTTTACGTTCTTCATTCTCTTTTTCCAATCGTTCCATTTATCAATATATTGACATTTCTAAATTAAATTTTATTTCATTTCCTATAAAAAAACGATTTTAAACTTTTCAATTTATAGAATATCGATTTATTTTTTATATAATAATTTATAGTATAAAATTATACATGATTTTAATATGAATGATATACTCGTAATAATTACAATTTTCTTATCAATCGCACACCCATTGATAAATGACGCTATTGCATTTATTTGTCAATACGACAGTTTCAGTTTTTTTTTTTGTTCCACAGCAGCGGTTTTTCCACGTACATTGTATACGTGTATATATAATATAATATATATTCGCACACGTACCATTTGTAATATTATTGTTTTGAAATGTTGTTAATTGCGGCGAATGCTTTAAATTGACTATGGCATGCATTTCGTGATAGTAACCAATTTGTCGGCGTATATCAGATTTCTGCTGTCGACTCGAATCTCTATACTCATCAATTGCTTTCACCCTTTCTACTTCTATATAAAACCCTATAAGTATTTATATAATACAAATCGATAATCCAACATTCTAGAAAGTAAATAATTTGACTCAAATCCGAAAAAAAAACCAGATAATTTAATTTGCAATATAATAAATTTCAGAATGTACATCAATTTTAAACAATAAAAATTATTTTTTAATTTATTATATTATTAACGAAAATTTAGCAATTGATTTTTATTGAGAAAAATAGTAAATTATATCTTAAAAAAAATCCCAAGAGCAAAAAAATAATAATAGGCTACTTAACTCGCTTTCGAAGAATTATACTTGTTGAATGTACCGATAAAAAATGATATAGCGTTCTTATACCTGAACTTGAACTGAATAACTTTTCTCATAAACAATGAAAATAAATGGATAAAATTCTTTAATATTAATTTATTTTAATTTTTAACGATCATTAGATAAATTTTGCATATGTTATCGATATCTAGAAATTGACAATTAGAGTGTATTATTTGATAAAACTATGATTCGATTCGAAGATCGCTTATTTAAAATTATACTATTCACATATTATTATATATAGTTACAAATTATATGTTTAACATTGTATAGTATAATCAAAATTTATATATAAAAATATTGTGAAATCTAATTCCTTTCAATGTGTCGTTCAATATATATTAAATATACATATGTGAATTTACAGCAATACTCGATGCGAATTTGTCGTAGTGAAAAAGACCTATATTTTTCTACTTTCAAAAATTGGATTTTTTTTTTCATCCAATTTTTTCCACATTGCCCCCTTAGTGCCCAGATCGACTCGGCCGAGCATGAAAGCTCATGTATCGCCTTCATCAGGAATAAACAGAAAATTTGTAGCAATGAAGCGTGATACTATGACCAAACACCGAGAGTGGGGTGCGGAGGTCTGGGTCCGAACCCTTTGAGTCCGCCTTTTGACTGATAGACCCCCGCGATTCAAAATGGTTTACAAGCAAGATAACCCGACCTTTTGATGTTGCGAAACACGAGAGCGAATCTAGTGCTGAAACATCAACCGTGCTTCCATACTAAAAACACGTACACAAAAGCGGCTATATAAAATAACGCTCTCGTCTATCGACAGCAAACTTTGCCTAGTTGCACTATTCAAATGTTTTTACTTTGTACGTTTTATATACGATATATAGTTGTATTATATAATATATATATATATATATATACATTTTTTTTTCATACTCTTATTGGTCGATTTTCATACTCGTTCGAACTGGAATACGTTGCAAATTCTCTTGCATGAATAATGGAAACCGCGCGAACAATCCCCGTAATACGGTTAACGTAAAACTCGAGATTTATTCTCAACACATTTGCTTTTACGTCTCACTACAATAGTGAAAACTATGCTAAAATTCCCTTTTATGAATATATACGGTTACAATGTACGAATAATGCAATATTTTTACATATTCAATGCGAAAATATGCCATTAGTCGTATACGATACGTTTTCGATCGCTGTTAATCTGCTCGATTTTATACTTTTAAAATGATAATTATACGTTATTTTATATTATTTAAAATAATATAATGACTTTATATTCAAAATAATTGTAATTATTTCATCGGTTAATTTTTAGCTGTTGTAAGAAACATATAACAGAAAGTCTAAAAAAAACATTCGAATATATTTTCATATACAAAATAATCGCTTTCTTAAATTATATACGCAATTTTCAAAAAATATTTTTATTGCATAATTGATGATTTTATCAATTTTTAGGAATAATATTATATAAAAATAGACTAATATTATTTTTATATAAAAAAAATGGTTAAATCATGGAATAAAATTTTTATTACTGAATACTTAGAAATGAAAATATTTTTATATAAAATAACTTATACAAAATTACATATAAAATATTTGAATTAAAAGAGATATTTTTATTAATATATCTTATGAGATGTAATTTTATTAAAACAGGATTTTGCATATAGAGAGTTAAATATACTAATTACAGGTATGCTTACTTTACTAGGAAATAAAACCATAAAATTTATATTAATTTTTATATAAAATTGTACATTAAAAGAATTTTATTCATGAGAGTACTTTAATATCAATAAAATTATATTATCAGATAATTTTTTTTTCATTCATAAGGTATCTTATTATCGTTCACTTTTCACATGAATCGAAAACGAGTCGTTCGTTTGAAGTTTTATCATTTTGAAAGAACAAACTTTTCTACGAATTTCAATTATATATAAGTCTGGAACCGACTTTTATAATCTAATAATTATATTTGCAGTAAAGACAACTTTTATCACACGAAATAACACGTTAAGTGCACTAATAGAAAAATATCCGCGTGTCCATTTTAACATGGCAGCTCTTAAAAGCTTTCCCGGATAGAAAGCGGTCGTGCCTGTGGAATTTTCCGCATTTTCTTTTTTTTTTCCTCCTCCAACACACCCACCCATCTTTGCTTTTTCTTATTATTTTTTCTTTCTTTTTTTTCTTCTTCTTCTTCTTTTTTCTTCCAATAAAGTCGATATGAGAAAGCGCTAATACCTTATATCCACAATATCCTCATTTTTGCCGCAAGGAACTTTTTCCCTTTCGACAGAATGAATGTACTGATTTCACAATAAAATAAGTTTATCGTTCGCCGTAAGGCAATTGTGGGAACAAGTATGAAATATTTCATCGAATAATAGCGCGGAAAGAAACTCCTATATCTTAAAAAAATATGAAAAAAAAATACCTTTCTGTGAGAATCAATTTTCTATATTTCAGAATTTAATCTTTTGTAATTTTATGTCATATATTTTAAACGTTTATCGTTTGTGAACATTTGTATAATATATATTTAT
The DNA here is from genome assembly GCA_024500535.1 of Leptonema lineaticorne. Lineage (NCBI taxonomy): Eukaryota > Metazoa > Arthropoda > Insecta > Trichoptera > Hydropsychidae > Leptonema > Leptonema lineaticorne. The sequence goes on from JANIJI010000010.1 coordinate 2,939,698, forward strand.
TTATATTCAATTAAAAATCAATTTTTATAATAAAATTTATAAATTTGGAATATAGTTTTCAATCTTATGTAGATTTAGCTTCAAATTTCATGATCAAAACATTTTTTTATAATACTAAAATGTTCATTTAATATTTTATGTAATCAAATTGTTAATATAATATAATATCAATCAGTATAAAAATTTATTTATTTTTTAATTTAAAATATGTATGAATATATTATAATACATATTAAAAATCGCTTACGTAAAACATTATAATACGATAGCGTTATAATGTTTGATGGGCTTAAGTGCATCCTTCTGCAATTTGTGACTTTCAGTCAGAGTATCAGATCCCTTTGTTGATCCCTTTCGGCTCACCGAACATCTCCTCATCCTGCCCTTTTATCGTGCAAAAAGGGAACACCTTTGACTCTAGATACTGTACCTTCGACGAGTTCGGTCTTCGGGGTTAAAACCGATTCCGGGAACGAAACGAATTACCACGGTTTGTATAAATCAAGATGGCTTAAACGACAGTTTCAGACGATCGTTTCAGTGCCTGAAACTCTCTATCTATATATATGTATATATTATATATAAATATATATATATATATGTATATGTGAGATTTGAATATGTAAATTTGCAATTTAATATCGCTGAAAAGTCTATGAGTGCATATGTAAACTTGTATATATAGTCGATGTCAAAATTCAATTCCAAATTCTTTAATATTATATTATATTAAATCAGTATTATATATATAATAAAAAATATATTATAAATAACAGTTTATAGTTATAAATATATATATGAATTTTTAAAATCTGAAAATCGTTTCCAAATTATAAATGCTGATTAAATTTTTTATAATAATTATAACATCGAAAATTTTATCATTGACCTTGTTGAGTTTTGATATTTAAACATATTTTAATTAGTAAAATTCTTTAAAAAATAAAATCTCTATTAAATTATAAGGTACTAATTTATATTTTATATAGTCGGGTCGTTAACTCAATATTTAACCTTTAGTTGTTCCTTTGATATGATTTAATTAACCAATTAAATCATATAATATTACTTTCATAACTAAATACGTCGTATTTTTATGTATAAATGTATTCTTAAATTTAAACCTTTCATACATTAAAATTAATATATTTTTTTTTGCACATTTATTTAACTTGCGCTGTTTGTTTGTTGATTTGTTTCTCTGGTATAAATTTTTCAACCATTTTTATATGAGCTAAAATGACAATATACGTAACATATTTATAAATTAATAATTAAATTAGTGACCATTAAATAATTAAAATTTTATGTATTTTTTAACTATATAATATTTATCAAATTATTTTTTTATATTCATATGAAATAATCATTATTATTATTATTATAATCAATTTAAAAATATAAAGCTATAGACTCAACCGTACAATATAAATAAATAATTTTATTATCCACGTGATAATGTAAATCAAAATATTCATTTACTAATTAATAGACAAACGAACATGTTCGTTACCACCAAATTATTTAAAATATTATTTTTTTAATATTTTATTCGTACATATTATATATATATATAATATTAAAATCGTGTTGATAACGATCATCGTAGCGCGCATTAATTATAAAGCGACCGCGTATTTTGTCGGTACGCATTTTTTTGTACGCAAGTGCACACAAAAATATTACACGGTGCGATTTGCATCGCGAACTATCGAATTGCGTGACTGAGGCGTATAAATTGAAAGGTCAAAAAATTTATGACGAGTTTTATTGTGTGCTTTTACGTTTGTTTGCCTGTCCGTATTACGGTTTCACGTATACGTGACGGTTTGAAACGAAACGTAACTTGTTTCTGTTTTTTTTTTTTTTCACTTTTTTCTGATTTCGTTATACGCGTACGTGTATGCAAGTGCGTAAAAGTTTCTAAACATTTATATATTTTTATTTAGTTTTGGTTTCGTTTTGCAAAACTCATTTTTTCTTCGTCACGTAATTTACGCTCGAAAAGGTTTTTATTGGTATTTTGGGAATTTCAAAATTTAAACGTTCCATCCGATGCACATATCTAGAATATATATTATATATACGAAGAATATTTTTATTTCTACTTTGAAATTTTACTATATTCTTATATATTATTTTAAATCTTTTTTACATAATTTAATATTATTTTTCACATCTATATTTTAAATTAACTAGAATCGGTTTTTGCTATAAAAATCAATATATATCATCACACGTTTTTTATTCGAAATATATTATATATTATATTAAAGTTCTAAAGATGAACTATCGTAAATATAAAAAAAAATATTATTAAAAATAATTCAGAATTCAATACATTAAAAATAGTATAATTTTATCTTTATATATAAATATCTGAAATTTGAAAATATATTAATAATAATAAATTTTCATTAAAATATTCCGTAATAACATTGTTCTCGCTATATTTAGAACGAGATATTTGATTAACAATATTACAGATAATACGCATTTCCCATAAAATAACTGTAAATCATAATTAATAACGTTATTGTGTAAAATGTACGTTTAAATTAATAATGAGCAGGTATATATAATTGACATTACTCATTGAACTAATCACATTTCGATCCCTCGACAATACATATACACAAATTTAATTCATATCGTAGTTTATAATGATTATACAACGAATACACAACTAGATACACATATGCAGAAATTTTTCGACGCCATATACAAAATTGCATTAGATACGACACAACATGACGCTATCTCGCAGACCGTTCATATAAAGTTTTCTGATGCGGACGAGAGCCAAAGTCAATCGCAAAAAGCCATTATCGTCGGATGTATGCGTCGCCTTATATATATATATATATATATATATATATATATATATATATATATATATATATATATATATATATATATATATATATATATATATAAATGTGTATGTACAAGTGTTTCTTCACATATAAAGCGGACAAGACATTTTCGGGGTGCCAAAAGCAGACAGAGAACATAGTCCGAGATTTTCTAAAGGCTAAAGCGAGAAAAACCGAGGCTTAAAGTCGTACACATTCCAAGGGTGGCCACACGTATAAGAAAAACTATAAAATCGCCGGCGAGAGAACACCAAATCCACCATTCAATTTCCTGGAACGGCGGTCAGGATTGTCAGAATTGTCCACGGTTCGGTGTGTGGGAAAACACGGGACGACCAGGACGACTTGTCCCTTTTTTTCCCGACTTTTTTTTTCATTTTTGTCTTCTTCTTCTTCTATTTCGAACAGGACGAGTGGCTCGTTTTTAGCCGGGAGGTCAATCGTAGGCCCAGAACTCGTTCCATTTTATCGGCCATCATACAAATTCATTTGCACACCGAGCTTTTTAGAATTTAACGTCGGTCACTCTGACTTAACGACGCTGTATATTCGATAGTCTTTTGAATCTTTCTTTTACTTTTATTTCATTTTTTTTCCACTCTTACCCGTTCGGTTCGCCAATGCTGGCTTTTCGTATTCATAGCCGAAAGCTGCGGGAGCTTTTATGATGGTAGTTTTCTCAGTATTTAATAGTTTTCACGTTCCGTATGTTTCTAACTAATCTCTCGATTCGAAGATATTACATTTAGGTGACTCCTTTCAGTAGGGACTTCTTACTGCTTAATCTTAGAAAGCTTTTTACTACTAACTAATGCTGTTAATTTAATTAAATATTTCAAAACCTCATTATTGAACGTTATATAAATATCATAAATTTAATATCCTGAAATAAATAAAAATATTAATTGATCAAAAATATGTTATTATTATATTTTCTTTAGATATAATTCTTAATAACAAAAAGTCCTAACATTTTATTTTTTTATTATAAATATTATAAAAATATATATGCATTACATGTAATAAGTTTTGTTTTAAAAATTCGCTGATTTTCTTACTATGAAATGAAATTTAAGTTAAAAAAAGTTCACCATTCCTGACCAATGGTACGTGTATTTTGTACGTTCTTTTCATAGATATCTTCTAGGTGTAACCCTCGTATTCTTGAATATTGGAAGATTTTTTATATAAATATCTCAGAAATTGCCAATAAAAGCGTCTTTTCATAATTCGAACGGGGGTTTTTTCCAATTTTGAAATTTTTGGTAACCCTCCGAATTTCTTTTATGGTTCCATCTGAAGATGAAATCCCTAGTTTACACTTCACTGACATATCTTACGACCATCCGACATGTTATCTACTAGACGTTTTATCGCAATTTAAAAATATAATAAAAAAAAAGTTGTTTATTCATTTTTATATAAGCGAATGTGAAAATTACGAATAATTTTTAATTATTAATATTTAATGAAATTTAAAATTTAAATTTTCCGATAGAAATTTAATATTTAAATTTTCATATATATTTTTTATTCATAAAAAAAGTTTCATATTTTTATTATGTTTATTTTTGTCAAATTAAATAGAGCTTAATTTAAATATTATACTTTGTGAATGTTTATACTTTAATAAATTTTTAAACGTTTATTTAATCAAATATTAATAACACACAAAATATCAAATTTTGAATACAAAATATTGAATAATATATGAAATTTTTATGAAATGCAAATTTGTAATTTTTTATATAAAATAATATTGAATTAATTTGATATTTCAATTCATAAAAATTTTCAAATTTCTCCGTGAAAAGAAGATATATGCAAAAGAAAAGTAAAGATAAAAACGTAATATTTCCATATTGAAATCTGATATTTATAATTCAAAAAATATTTCAATTATAATATCAAAAAATAATTATGTAAAAGTATAAATAATTTATGAATTAAACATTGTTGTTCTAAATTATACAAATTATTCAACGTTTTAATAATATATTTTATAAAATACTGTAAAAAATTAAACGTCATAGCTGTTATGTTATATTGAATTGATATAATATGACTCAATTTAATATGTTTTCGACAATTTTAATTTCTATTTTATTGTAAACGGCGCACGTAAAACGAGTCAAAGAGGTTAAAAGAAACGTCGTAAAAAGAAACAATATTCAAAATAGTATAGTAAAAAAATTCAATACGCAAACAAAGAACTATGAAACTAACATACCCTAGAATTACGCCTTTTCATAAAACCGAAATGTGTTTTCGTTTGCGAACCCTGCAAATCAATTTTATTCCGTTTCGGGTCAAAATTGTCGACCGTATATGGGGTTGTATTCTTTTACCTCTTTTTTTTTATTTAAACGTATATGTGTAGGAGGATTTTTCCTATATATCGGAAAAGGGGGTAGTTTTTGTATGCCGATGTTATGGGTCTTGGGGTGAATCGCACGTTCTGCTCAAACAATCCACCACTTAATATTTTAAAAGAACTAAAAACAACCCTTCTAGAGTGCAATCGACATCAGAAATTAGTTTTTGTAATTTTAATCAACATGTAAAATTTAAAAAAGGATTTAATATTATCTCATATTACAGAAATTTTCAATTTTTTTTTTTGACTTATCAGATTTTATTTATAAATATTTTTATAAATTTAATATACGATTTTTTAATTTAAAAAATATGTAAATATACTATACGAAATGAAGATGTATACATATTTTTATTACATATTTTGTAAAATGTTCATTTATTCGCTTTCAATGTGTGTCCTAAAAGGGGGCATTGTACAGCAAAGTCCCCATGACTGAATATTCATAACCCTTTGAATAATTTATAGCGCCACTTATCAGTGTTTCCACTTTGCGGAAAAGTCTAAATAAGCTCGTCTTTTGTTAAGACGCATTTTTCCACAAAAAAAAATAATAAAAAAGAAAAGGGAAAAAAAATCGTCACCATCTCGCCCTTAGCTACACTTATATGGCCGTCAAGTTCATTAATTAGCGAAAGGATTTTATGAATTAATCTCGTTTGGGACGACGAAGGATTTCTTAATTTTCCGACGTTCATTTAAAACACAAAAAATGCTAAATCTTATCGCATTATTAAACGGCTACTCGAGTATTTAATTTCATCATGGAGAACATTTTTATTTATTTTTTATTATATATTATATATAAACAATTTTTATTATATAACATAAAGTATATATAAATGTATGAAAAATAAAATCTAAATATACATTTAAAAAAAATATTCGTATAAGCGATAGTTTTTTTTTTATTCCTTTATATGCGATAGGGTGCATCACTATGTAAAAAGTGAATAAGTTCGAAAAATGTCATTTGATTCGAAAAGATTGAATGCGATCGTCGGAAAAGCTATTCGTTCGGGATTTAAAAGAGGATTCTTCAATATGAAGTTGCTTTCTTGTATTTTCACGTTTGAAGACTTGTCACATTTCCGGTTATAGTATAAATTTCAAATTCTACTTTTATACAGTTGTGAATGAAATCGTATCGTTTTAAAATTCTTTTAAAATATATTTGAATATTTGATTTAATTTATTTGAAAGTATACAGTATACGAATATTAAAATAAACACGTTAATTATTTTTTTCCTATTTAAATCAACTGTAATATGTAAAACAGTTCCAAATTTCTAACATAAATTATTTTCCTTTAATTTAACAAAATTTTAAACATTTTGAATACATAAAATATAAAAAAAAGCAGTATGATTTAATTAATATGAAAATACAATATAAATACTGATCACTTAAAAAATAATATATTTATAGAAATTTAAATATTTGAATATATATATATATATATATATATATATATATATATATATATATATATATATATATAAATCTTGACCTCTTTTTCTAATATCCAAATATTGATTTATAATATTTTTTTTACATAAGCATTAACTTTAACCTTGTGTTGAATGTTGAATTAAAATTAAATAAAACTCATAAAATGAAATTAAGGAAAAAGAAACTAAATCACCCTATTTTAGTGAGAGCAATTCGATCGAAATAAATCGAGTTTCTACTTTCATACCCCACCCTATTCTAAGCTGTGTCATTCAAATAAAGTATATAAATTACACAATATACGTCGTGAGCGATTTAACTGATTTAACAATTTGAACAAATTGCACGAAAACGGGGTCGACAATTGTGATTTAGTATTCGAGTCCCACAAAGTCTAGAACCTCGTTTAATATTAATTTTCAGTTGAAAATTAATATTAATTTTGAACCCCGGGGTTGGTAACCGAGGTTAGCGTTCACCACTTACGAATCTTACCATCACATATACGTAGAACAATTTATACATTTATGTTCGAGAAATATAAAAGGGTTAAAGTTGGTATATGATATATTTAAATATATTAATTTTTATGATTTTTAATGAACAAATTATTAGATTATTCTGAATAAAAATGAAAATTATATTTAATAATGCATATAGTTTGCGATATCAAATTATTTAAATTAACCGTTAAATATTTAATAACTATCATAAAGTTGTACATATGAATGATGTTCGCGAATTCGGTCGATTAAAATAAAATGTCATATTTTTATGTTGAAAATATATAAAAATAGAGGAAAAAAATCTAATTTCAAGCGGTGATTATGGCTGAATGAATTTCCCCGGGAAAAACGTTGAAAATACACAGCGTCATTCAGTAATTAAAATTCTCGTTAGTTTTTCACGTGCCACTTTTCGCTTTTAATTAATGTGAAAATTCTTGCGGCTCCCGCAATGTCGAAATATTTTGCTCTTTTATCCGTGTAATCGAGTGCTTTATATATATATATATATATATATATATATATATATATATATATATATATATATATATATATATATATATATATATATATATATATATATATATATATATATATATATATATATATATATATATATATATATATATATATATATATATATATAATAATTTGATATCACATATCATTGTATAAAAAAATGTAAACCGTAACTAAAAACCAATTGAATTAATTTATTATTCGTATCGTTATCTGGTTGTTATTTATATAGTTTTTTTTTCTCCAATGTTATCTGTTAAAAATTTGTACGTTTCACGAAATTTAAAACGAAAATAGGGGGTAAAATTCGTGAATTTACACGTGAAACGTCTAAATGTTCCATTGCGCAATAATTGAATCGCATTGCGCAAGATAACAATGCAATTTATTTTGGCAAACACCACAACTCACATGGCTTATTCGGATAGCTTATCTCATTCTCCTGTCCGAAGACATAGAGATTTAAGTTTTACTACCGACACGTAAATTTAGAAAATATATTTGTATCTAAATATACTACTATTATAAAAATAGTATGATTATTCTAAATATGATATTTTATTGCATATTTATCATTAGCTATGTAAAGGATTTTAAAATACAGCTCCGATTTCTGACTTCTTTGATAGAGTATATCAAGCATCTAAAACAACAAATTTCTAAACTTAAAAACAAAACAGGTTGTTGGGTATACTAATCTACAAAATCGTTTTAACCATCCATGTTTATACGGATTTAATAATCCTTCTGGCAAGATTGTCAAGTTTAAACCAAAAAAAAATAAAAAATAAAAGTTTCAATGCCTAAAATGCAGTTCGATTCATGATTACGTAATTTCGCACTAATTTAAGATTCAAAGTCATTTTAAAAAAAGTGAAAATTCGTTACAAAGAAAAATTGAACAAACTTCACCATTCTAGTGTAAAAGAATAAAGGTTTAAATGTTTAAAATGTATTTGAAAAGAATCATTTCCGAATAAGAATATAATAATCTATACAGACGAAAATTTAGCTATTTTTAGATATAAAACGGTTTAACGTCGATATAGAACGTTCATCTTGGAAAATGTAAGGAGGAAAGGGGGAGAAAGCGAAATTCAAATTCAGAAGAAACGTACCACTACTTTTTTATTCAACATCTTGGAAACTATCATAGGGCATAAATATGTATATGTATACGCTGAGTGGGAGGGATGTGAACGGGTGGATTTTGCGACCCGAATGTTGATGAGCCGTTGGAACTATAAAGTTGTGCAACGTGACCAATATCGGAAATCGAATAATGCAACATGAACCCCTTTAAAATAGCCACGGGTGTACCCTACCGGTGGTGGTATCGATGGCCCTTTACGATCAACATTTGCCCTTCCCATCAGCCCTCATTATATGGTGCGTTGCGGTGTTCGGATTTCCACATTCTCCTTATGCTGGCCCTAAATCGGCCATTGTTTGGTGAAAGTGAAACGTGAATATATATATATATATATACAACTTTTTTATATTTTCTTCCTTTCTAAAGAATATCGAAAATATCGTTACTTATTTATATCTGAAACTTTGCCATCCTATAAGAAAATTCTAAAACGGTTTACTTTCTTTTTATATACGTAACAATTTGATTATTGATTTGAGTTTGGTTTATGATTTTTAACCCTTTGCATTCAGGATGTACCGTTTGGTCACCACTTGGATTAATGCTAAAATATATATTTATATCAAATTAAATTCATTCACTTTCATATACTATTTAAAATTTTTTTTTTTCAATATTAATTAAAAACAAAACATTTTCGTTTCAAATGAAAAATAAAATATTAAAAAAATCAAAAGTATGTAAAATTCTTTAGAAATGTAAACAATAAAAAGTCTAAAGGTTAAGTGTAGAACAGACGACTCAATTTCGTTAAATAATAAATCAACACCCCGAAGCTCAAAAGAGAGACCTTGTCCTTTAGAAGGTTGTTGCGCCACTGTATTATTTATTATAAATGAATAAATCAGTGGTGCTACAATATTTTACAACGTTTTTAGTCCTTAGCGCTGTTTTTTCTTTTTTTTTTTTGGCGAAATCTTGAGACAATATTCATTATTGAAAAATTTGACAGATTTAAACTCTTTTTAAAACTGCTTAATGTAGGCAAGTGAATTTATTTTATTGATCATTCAGATGTCATTTTATTCATATTTAATTACATATTATTAATAAAAAAAAATATTTTAATTAATTTAAATATGTACATATTAATATAAAGTTTCTATGTTATGATTTTATTTTTTAAAATATAAATATTCTGAATTAAAATGTCTTCATTTCTTAAATATTCATTGAATTTAGCTAGAAAACAGTTTTTTGAAATAAATATTTATTAATTTAAACGGTTGAAACTCGATATTAACTATATATTTCTCTCGCTTATTTATTGAAAACTTTCAAGTGGCACAAGTGAACAAAATTCGTTACAAATTATTATTATTATTATTATATTATTTTCAGAGAGATAATCGTTTATGATAACGTTGAAAGTGGCTCGTTTTTGTTACTATGCCGTTACAGCACCTTCGAGAGTCTTTGCACTTGTAAGCTTTTTGTAGCTTTACAATATTGTAATTTTTAACATATTAAGCCGGTCGTCTACATTCAAAATTTCATCCTTGAGGATGTTAATTTTTGGGTCCGAAATAATTTAGCAATTATTTTTACGTCAATTTTATGCACGGATATTGCTCTTGAATATTGAACGTAAATTCTTATATACAAAATTATACTCGTATTTGTTTATATTTTATTAACAATAATTTTATTACATATTAAAAAATGTCCATCTAACTTAATTTATATTATTAGAAATGTATTTATAAATTTTAATTATTCTTATATTTTTATTTTTTTTATTGTGTTACTTAAAGACTATTTATGTTTGTTACGCAAAGAACAACCCTCAAGCTTAAAAAATCCCAGTTGTATAACAGACATAGTGTTTAAAGCTATTATCCCGTGACATTTAATGACTTCTAGTGCAATATTGCTCCCCCTTTAACACGAACGAACCCTTATGTATTTAGTCCATAGAGAAACATTATTCTCAAATGAAAATTTACTGAACCTCCAGAATATAATTAAAGGGATTCCCGTATGGGTCACAAAGAGTTTGAGCAATGTGGGAGTATATAAGTCTTTAGTTTTCTTCCTTAAGAACATAATTTCATACAATGTAAAAACCGAAAGATTATTAATTATATAATTTAACATTATTTATTTTTTATTAGATGAATTTATGAGATGAATTATTTTGAATGCCGATCTTGCGTTTTTTCAATCTTTTATATGTGATTTTATACGAATAGAAAAGAATGCTAAGAATATATTAGACGGAAAAAGTATTAATTGGATAAAGTTAGAAAATAAATCAGAAAAACCGAAAACAATTAAAATAAAGAAAAATCGATACGGATAATTTTTGATGGAAAAATTTAGGGGTAAAAATCAATAGGAAGACATCAAAATTCATGGCTTAAATATTCAAGGTTCAACTGTCTGTTAATATAACTCTTTAGAAACTGGATCACAAAACTTCATAAGGAGACAACGTGAGGAAGAAGAAGAACATTAATAATATAATTTTATATCATTTATTTTTAATTAGATAAGATGAATTAATTAGAATTTTCATCAGTATATAATTATTATACTGATATAGGTTCGATCATGGTAGATTTGCGTACGATAACATTTCGTTACAAAAGCATAAGACCACGACATCAGAAGATATTAGTTAATCGTTTTAACATTAGTGCGAAATAACTCATGAATCGATTTATTTCATCGAATCGGTTACCCGCTAACATCGTCCCTTCGGCCAAAGGGATAAAAAGGGGGAGGGGGCGGTTTTCAGGCCACAGTTGTTACAACTATTCGCCTCGCGTCACTACCTTCAATTAATTCCACCGCAAGTTTGTTAGCGGCATGTGGAAATGCTGATGAGGGTGCGCTTTTTGGGGTGGTTGTGAATGGTAAACGAAAATCCGTTTCGGTTAGAGAATCGCACACTATCATCATTCTGAGAACCCGACGTCGGGTTTGGCTATAAAATTTAACATTCGCTGTGGAAATTCGTGCGGACCGCGGTTCGGCGATGCTACACCCCTGTCAAAATGCAAATTACACTATTCTGATAAATAAGGGTGGCAATATGGATAATGTTTGATGCAGGGTTGTCGAATTACATTATTCCCATGAGATCATCATTCTGAAATTGCATCGCAACCGCTGATTAATTTATAATATTGCTTTGCGTTATTAAAACATCACAATGTATCATCAGTATATATAGTTGGGATCAGTTATATAAAACTTGCGATTTGCAGACCAGAATGCAATTATTTTTTTTCAAATGTAGATCATGATCTTTCATAAAAAAATCCGTATAATATATATATATATGTGTGTGTACTTTTTTTACGTTTTAAAAGTATACATATTTAAAAATGCCTTTAATATTATATATAAATATTATTTTTTTGTCTAGATTATATTAAAAAATATACGGTATTAAAATCACGTAAAATCGAATCAAAGAAATAAACGAAATAGAAAATCTTCAACGCTGATGAACGAAGTTTTCGGATATTTCGAAATCACAATTCCTCAAATATCTTCCATTATTAAATAAAGAGAAATCACGATCCCCTTTCGGCACCTTTATTCTATTTTTAAACTTAAATTATTAAAACGAAATAGACGCTCGTCTCGTTCTTTCGTAGAAAAATAAGTAGATTTTGCGAATGTCAAAGGTGCAAATTTTTCCTATTGCTAAGGTCCAATTTAAAATCTTGTACTTAATTTCGTCTATATTTATATAGATATATTTACATATATAACGAAAAAGAAGTGACGCGAAATATTTTCGATCACGTTCAAAAAAAAAAAAAAAAAAAAAACGAACAAGACGAACGGATTCAATCGAAGGTCGACATCCTTCCTACGGGGGATGAAAATTGGCCAAAGGGTGGTTGGGAAAGGGTTAAAAACGGTTAACGTGGGTGGATAACTGCGTATTATTCGTCGTTTCGTTATTAACGGTCAAGCGCTTTCCGTTCATTGAGACGCAACGTCGCGTCGTTAATAATTTAACGCTTCGGTCAATTTGAACACTTAACGGAGAAAATTCGTTTCAGCTCCTTGTACTTTTGACTTTAGCGGAAATTTTCGGAAAATTTTACGCGTCGATATCTATTTTCCGACGGGGGTCGCGTAATAAAATAATCTCATTAAAATTGAACTATTATATACAATATTAATTATAATGACGGTTTTTGTCGTTTGCGTTTGCCGGTGTTCGTTAATAATGAGTTTACATGTCTTATTATGCGAAAGATGAATATGTGTAGTAAATTTATACATATTCGGATTATATTATTATATCGTGAGACAATAAAGATATTCATTATGATGGATAACGAATGAATCATCGTGTTTTGTAGAAATATGAATTCTAATTCTATTATCGACATATATATAATATATTATTTTTATAAATATATACAAATAAAATATAATATTAATATTTTTTTATCACAAAATTAAATTTAATAAAAAATATCAAATTTAAATTATAAAATGTTAGTTTGCTTCATCTGATTCTTAACCTTCTTTATCAATATAATTTTCATATAATACAGTTAAATTGTCAGTTCTAAGTCGAAACTTTAAATATTATTAATTTCCAACCGATAATTACATTCATAAAAATCTAAAACTAATGTTAAAAATCACATATGGTGATTTTTAACATTAAAAATATTGATAAAACATCATCTATATAATAAACATTAAATATTTTTTTGAAATTACAGTAAGATATATAACTAGTCACTTATGGAATATATTGATTGAAATAATATAAGAATATTGTGAATTCAGTCGATGAATCAACTTTATAACATTTAAATTTAACTCGCAAAAAAAAATATTATTTAAAAATATATATTTATGACTGCTAACTATAATTGATTTAATTTCATATATTAAAAATATTATTTTTTTGAAAATTAAAATAATAAACGCATACAAAATACATGACACGAATTTATATAGTTGTACATAAAGATATTTTCATAGTAAAGAAAAGACATAATCGATTGTCATTCAAAACGAAAGTTCACATATATTTTTTTTTATTATGCTTATTACGTGCTGAATATAGAGTGAACGTTAAGGGTCGACATGTAAACATGAAAAATAACATGTTTGACCCCCGTCTGTCGGGCCCCTTATGAAATATAAGTGGGTAATCCGACGTATTTAAGGCTTTTCTTACGTACATTTATATTATACATGTATATGGGACAGAACGTGCCTATAAAAGTCAAGTGTGCTTCAAAATGTGATGCAAATAACGTCCCGCGGAACGAAAGACGAGGGATCTCCTAGTTAAGGGATGAAGTGAAAGGGGTGAGAAAGAGGCATCGGAATATTTTATAAATCTTTTTATTTGCATGTATTATATGGATTTATTACATTTTTTTTTGTACTATGAATTTTTTATGCGTATTACGCGTACAATTTTTTTTCTCCATTTATTCATCGTCGATGTTATAATATTTTATATTGATAAAATATTATATAAAACAAGTGGATCCGTGTGCGAATTCGTTATATTGCATAAAAACGTTTGCGTTTATAGCCGTACCTTTAGAGGTCAGATGTCAAAATCAAAGGAAATCGAATCAAATTTGAATCTTACGTACTGTAATATTTTACATGAAAATATATAGTAATAAGTGGAACTTAAGCATGACAAGGATCTATATTTTGAGTTGTAAAGATCATTTAATAATAAATTATAAAAATAAGTTAGTATTCTAGTGTGACTCCGGCGACGGCGGCGCCTCTAGCCATATGCTATTATAATATATATAATTAAAATATTTTTTTTTATATATATAAAATGAAAAATATCGTAATTTGTTTGTAATTCATAAATTTAAGTTTTCATTGTGAATGTTCACAGTGAAATTGCTATATTTTAAATTAAATTCGGTAAGGAAACTTTTTAACCTGTTAATTAAAACTAATGAATGTTACACGTAGAAATGTATGCTGCGAAAAAAAAAAAACTAAATAACGATACTTCACCTTCATTTTAATGATTACAAATTTGTACAGAAGTATTGTGTGAACTAATTAAAAATTATATTCAATTTTAATTAACATTATTTATTTTTATGATCATATTATAAAAAAAAATATTTTACATTTAAGAATTTCAATTATACTATATTTTTTTTAATAGTTATATAAAATATTGATATTTTTAATTTATAATATTAAATTTAAACGTGTAATTTAAATTGTTTTATCTGTCAGTTACACGAATTAATATATATGTATTTATATGTATTTATATATTAAAACAACCCTTTTTCCATTAAATTCACCGTCGATACGTGTGTATGTTTGATTCTATATTTAAATGTAATAATTCAGCTTGTTTCGTAAACAAATGTTATTTTCCAATGCAACCAAAATGTTGCGGTTGCATCGAAATCGATTATTGTACCTTATTTATGAAGTTGACATTTCGATCGATGTCCTTTTGTTGGAATTAATCGTTTTCAGTGAATAATCGAATGCCAAAATAAACCTTCGTTTAATATGTATATCTAAAAATATATTTTAAATAATTAACATTTGATTTAACGCTAATTATAATATAACAATCGTCGAATAATTTTAGTTAAAAAAAAAATCATTATATTTTAATTTAATATTATTAGTTTTTTTTTTGCTTGTACGTTTATTGTCGTTTTTAAATCGTAAATTTCTTTGAAAATATTTTCATTAATTTAACCGATCGTTTATCTAATAATATTTTTTTCATTGGCGATTTTATTTTGAAGGAAAAACTTTTAAAAATAAATTTAACACTTAAAATAGATTATAAATATTTTTATAAATGGATGTTAAAAATTGTTTTAAAAATATCGGATATTTTTCCAATTTAAATATTGCACTAAATTATATACATTTATTTATCTTAATGATTATTAAATTTTGGAATATTATTTTAATTATATATATTTTCAAAAAATATTAAAAAAAAAACAATGAAATTTTAAATTATTATGATTATTCCAGAACTGCTGAAAAATTTAAAAACAACATCCTCAAATATCACACGATTTCTTACGCCTTAAATTAAATGATCTAAATGATCTCAGTAATTTTACTAAAATTACGATTTAAATGATCTCAGTAATTTTAGTATATACTAAAAATTAAAAATATATTCCGATCACTTTCTAATCTGAATAGTATTGCGTATGCGAATTCGAGCGCAAGCGTTCGACGAATTCGAGTGCAATATCGTTCAACGCTTGAACGAAGCGTTCGGTAGAATGTTAGAAAATTGATTAATCCAGTTATTCGACGGTATTTTAACTGTGATCACCTCCGGTGTTAACTTGCAAGTAACACCGTCCGAATCTTCATCGTGAAGACCGTCGTTGACATCCTAATGTTTTAATCTTGTCTCACTTGCTACCGAATTAACCCCCCGAAGATAAAGGCGGCACCGTACGGAAACTATTAATAAAGACCCGCCCAAAGACCGGGGGTCGTAGGCGGGTGGTTTATGCTTTCCTTATTGCCTACATTGTTAGCATTTCGACGACGTTGGTGTATTATATATTCGTGTGTTTCTTGTGTATCATTTCGTATACAAGTCTACGTGTTTCTCTCTCACGGTCACAAATATACTCTTGTGTGACTGCGGCAGACGACGGTTTCGGTCAATAAAGCACGAAATAATAATACCGAACCCCCTTTGTGAGCTTTCTCTCTCGCATAATGCCCGACTTGTTGTAAACACGGCGGAGGAAGAAGAAAAAAAACAGAATGAACTCGACGAAAATTTGCATCTCAGAATAGTTTCGTGTAAAATTATTAAAATACACGACGACGCCAGTCAGAAATAATTATGGTAGAAAATGTGCGCCACATAATAACTAACGAATCGAATTCCTCGTAAAAACCACACGAATAAGCTTCTTCGTATTTTTATATATACTATTATATAATTAAATATTTTATACATACAATTTCAATTCGTACGAAATTGAAAAAATCATAATACAAAAAAATATTAATTTTAAAAATTTGCCATGAAACATCATGTTATTGTCAGAAATATCCGTTTTTTTTTATTTTTAGAATATCCGATTTTTTTTTACGTTTTACTGGCAATCGAGAAAATTGTACGTGAAAACCGCACGGACATCATCCGGTTCTATTTCGCGTAATTCGCGTCGGGGGTTTGACCGCACTTTTTCCGCCGAGTTTTCAGTATTTCAGCATTCGAGCAAATAAATTTCAGCGGATCTCCTTTGTCTCCAGAGCCTGAAATATCTCCGTGATCACGAACCGGCCTGAGAGTAATAAAAGAAGGTTTTTGTCAGGAGAGCGCGATTATTTCCCAAAAGCCTCCTTGCGTGGAGTCGACCGTTCGTTCGGGTACGAAAGTAAAAATAACTGATATTAAAAGGAGGGAAGGACTTAAAAAAAAGGACCAAAAAACACTAAGGTGGCAAGGAAAAATAGACTTGGCTCTGAATAAAAAAAAAATTGACAGTTTTTATATATATATATATATATATATATTTTCATCGTAGTCGGCATCTTTTATGCTGGCGTTCCACTTAATAAATTGATATATCTATGGTTGATATTTATTTACTTATTATATATTGTATTTTTATATTTTATTCCGACCGAAAATATATCGTAAGACAGAAAAGTGATAGGCTCATATTTATTTTCATACTGTAAAATTTGTAGGTTTATTTATCCTGTCAGCTTCCAGACGTATCAATCAAAACGGAACGATTGATGGATTGATTTTAATTAAAGCCTTCGCTATATACAGAGCGTGCTACCAATTTTCTACATGTACATCGACCATTGAATATAATACAATACACATATATAAATATATAATTCATATTCGAATAAACCTTTTTATTATCATTTTTTTTTTTACAAACATTGATTATTAATAAATAAGAATGTTTTCAGGTTATTTTACGTATATTTTAAGTCGACAAGTTGACGCTGTTTACATTATTGTCTTTTAACACTCACTTTTTTTATAGCACGATATCTTATCTAAATCTATATATTTGTTTTAAATTATTATTATATATATATATATTTATATGCAGCCGATAATATCGGTCATGAAACTTTTAGCATGTGTAAATAGTCTCCTTTAGCTTAATCGCAGCGGGAAAACTTAGTCGACGCCGACATTTCTAAGAGCGGCACAAAGTGACTGATCCTCTCATCAATCATCGGTTTTGTTGAGATAACTGTAATATACATACATACATACATACACATATAAAAAAAAGAAGAAGAAGAATTTGCAGATAATCAATAAATTCGTTCAACCATCAATCACGTTAACTTATAACGGTTCGCCTTTGATACGTTTTGCTCTGGCGCGATTATAAACCGCCCATCCAAATTGACTGCTAACATATTCCAGGTCTTTCTAGAATTTTATAATTAAACAAAAAAGATATAATATAAAAAAATAATATCTAAAAATTCTAAATTTTATATTTTTTAAACAAAATATAACAATCTATAAAGCGATAAGCATTCGAAACTGAAACCACAAAATACATGACACAAAATATCATATGTATATGAGATATTTATATATTTTATAATTTACATCATCTTTTATAAATATAATATTTTAATACTAAATAAACTATTTAAAATAACGCATAGAATAATATTATACGAAATTTTCCGATAAAGCTTTAAAATTGCTTTAAATACAAATATTATTCCTCGACGTCGCTATATATATATTTATATATATATACAAATATTTATTTTTAATTATCTATTGAATAATGTTTAAGCTTTACCACTTTCGTGTATATTTAAATATTAATGTTGAAATAAAAATGTATTAAAATCCGAAATAAGATTAAATGTGTAATCTGAAATCGTCTAAAAATACAGACTTTTCCGGTGAAAAATGTTGAAAATCTCTTCAAGTCAATTACAGCACTTTGTAATGTATACGAATTTTCTTTCGCTCTCTTTAATCTTCTGTTACTCATTAATTTTCAATATCCATAAAGAGGAAATTTTGTAATAAGTACTTTGGAATATTTTTCAATGTGAAGATTAGAAGTATTTTATTTTATTAATTAATTATCGAAAATAACGGCTTAAAATCGAAAAATATTATATTATATGAAGAATTTAATTTATGTAATATTTTTTTTTCATTAAAAATATTAATTAATAAAACGAACGAATAAATCTTTTTTTAAATTCAAGTTAATAGATTATATTTTGAAAATTGAGATATTTAGTATTTAATTTTTTTTCTAATTGAAAAGTGTTTATTTGTATAATATCGTTATTTAAAATGTTGTCTGGATACATTTTGAATATTTCAATGCAATTTTATGTAAAATCTTGATGGTTATGAAACGTTTGTGGCATTTGACAGCGTAACAGCTAAAAGCCCCGGGGATGCTTCTTAATATTACATCAACCTGATAGGTCAGGCACAAAGACTCTTGAAGCTTTCGCTATACGTCAGCATAGTCAGAATGCACCAGACAAACCCTGGGGATCATGGAAGACGAGATCAAAACCCGTGGAAACTCACTCAGCGTCGAACTTTGCACCCTTTCACAACATTAATAAAATCAAACTTTGCGAATTCAAGCAAAAAAAAAAAATAAAAAAAAAATAAAAAACGCGTATCGAAAGGGTTAACGAGGGTGTTCTCTCGCTTCCAGTTCGCAAACTCAATTAATGCTTAATCTCGAGCGGTGGATGTTGAATTTTGTGAGGCGGTGGCATCAAAAGATCTCGGATAATTATTATGCGTGCAAAACCCTTCGACGACGGCGCCAAAGCGAGTTCCCGCGAATAGGAAAACCGGGGGGGAGGAGGAGGGTCCTCTTCAATTTTGCGCCACCATGTTCAGTTTCGTATAGCGAAAGAGCTTTAGAAAGTACGAAACTCGACGTGAAAGCACGCGAGTCCGTAATTGAAAACAAACAGCGCTTTTTGGCCGGGCCGGTTCGCTTAAACTTGCTCACGGCACGTTAGCGTTTGTTCGGCTCGCGTGATAACCGGCGATACTCATCTAACGTGTTTTACGATAACGATTCGAACCGAGGTCCATTTTTTTTCTTGTTGTACTTTCAACACGTCGTATTTTTTTTTTTTGCGATATACTAAATAAAAATATGAATAAATAAGTAAAAATGTGAAGTTATGCTTTATGTATTGCGTTATTTAATTTTTAAACTATTCAACGTTATTATCTAAAGTATAAATTTATACATAGATCTTCTAGTACATTGTATAAATGGATAATAAAAACTAATAATATTATTCTAAAATTTATGTTAAATAACTATAAAAGAGTTAATAATGATAATATGTTATATTTAATCTTATTATAATATATTTGGTAATATAAATCCATATTCAAACTAAAATACACTTTTATGGTATACATGTTATAATTTCTTTTATATAAGAAATAAATATTTATAAAACTTTTCATTAATATAAAATATATATATATATATATATATATATATATATATATATATATATTAAAAAATAATAATTATATAGATGTTTTTTTTATAAAATATTTCTCATAAAGGAGAATT
This sequence comes from Leptonema lineaticorne, assembly GCA_024500535.1. NCBI lineage: Eukaryota > Metazoa > Arthropoda > Insecta > Trichoptera > Hydropsychidae > Leptonema > Leptonema lineaticorne. The sequence continues at coordinate 2,960,149 of JANIJI010000010.1, forward strand.
TCATTGTCCGAGAGTTAATTACTTCATTCATAATAACACCTGTTGTAAAATTATCGATTATTTGCATATCTAAAATATCATTTATATATTTTTGTCATACACAATTTCTTTAATTTAACAGTTATTATTTATATTTTTAAATATAATAAATTATTAAAAAAATATATGAATTCGCCCTACATTAAATATTTATAAACAGATATAAAATACGTGTAAAAAAATATATCAAAATTCGTTGATTTCACATAGTGTCAATTTGTAAAATGAACAAAAATAATGTAGATTTTTTTTTTACACTTTATCTTTGAATTTTTGAATGTAATCTGTAAAACCTCGGTGATCTTGTTGAGATTTTATGTGATTTCGTGACACTGATATGGGTCGTCGACATTCGGGTTTTTGGTAGCACACCACTGATTTATAGACCGATAAAAATAATGTAATTTTCAATTTCACCACTGTCGACGGCCGATTCATTTATAATTCTATTAAAATTTATATACATTAACTAAAATAAACACATTCGCGCCGGTCGAACAAAATTGGAATTTGATTTTCATGAAAATTATTTTACACAAGAAAAAAAAACAGTGTATATATAAATATATATAATATATTATTCGAACCGTATGAAACGTAAACAATTTCTTTTATTATTTCTGTATACTTAATGTAATTTTGAACTCAATACCTTTTTTCTATATATATGATAATGAGCGTCATGACTTCGCGATTCCTTATTCTTCACGCTCAAACGGTATTAATTCATATTTTTTATCTCGTTTTCATTTCAGTTTGCGCAGTCAAAGTGAAATTAGGAATATTGAAAATATTCCGAATCTATATTCAGTACTCTTTTGCATTTTTTCAAATAAAGACATTTTTATATTGAAAATTTTTCCATGAAATATCCTCACTAAGATTATGAAGACTTCGACAAAGAGAAAAACTTTTCTTGCATTTCAATATCCACTTTTAAAATGACTATTGAAACGGCTCAATCTCGTTTATATTTTAAAGTGAATATTATTATGATATATACTATTCAATCGTTTCCTTTTGTTGATATATATTTCGCTGCAATATTAATAATATCTATAAACTGTATATTATGTATTATTAAAAAAATTCTCATAATATATTTTTCTTATATATAAATCTGTATAAAAATAGATTTATATCATTTCTAGGGAGTAATTCGTAACCTTTATTCGACCATATAGATCTCAATGCTTCACAATATATTATATTTTATGCTCTTTTTGGCCTAAAAGTATAGTCGATTTTCATTGCCTGTATAATGTCACGAAATTCTTATATTGTGACATTTACATTAAATAACTTTTTATACTAATATATATTACCTATTGTTATTTATTTGTTTATTGGCCTGTTATTTATAATATAAAACAAGTTTCGCGATTCAAATAATATATTGAACAAATAAATTTATTTTCGAGTAGTCGTCCACGCTTTTCTAAGTAGATACTTCGTGCTTCGAACTCGAGTTTTAAAAAATGCAATAGTACAAATGGCACGATCGGTCTATATAACAATTCGACATCGATTTGTCCCTATCAAACCGGGGTGGACTACTACAATCAATTTTCGACAACGTCTCCTTTTTCCACCAATGCTGTTTTATTTTATTTTATTTTTATTTTTTTCAGTATTTACCCCCTTTCCATTTTTTTTTTTGTATTTTTTAGTGAGTCTTTTCTTTACAATTCGTCCCCTATAGTAGCGCTTTGGCATTTTCAATAACGTCAACGTAGATCAAACGAGGGGCGCCTGAAACATGGAAGCATGTCCGGAATAAACAAGAACTGGTGTGTTCTGAAGGCAATAAAGTTGGCACCGGAGACGATTCAATGTGTCCAAGATGCCATCAATCTGGTCCATCGTAACACGTAATGGTTCCTCGTTTCGAAGACGGCCGTGACGTCCATGAAAAATCTTGTGTTGAACCGTTCGATTTATTGCCGTCACCGTCATTACTGTGCCCGAGCACATTTTAAAATGTCACCGTTTAAACTCTATACTGTATTTTTGAAGTGGACATAGAATACGATATTTTAAAACGTGATAGTAATAGAAAATATACACTTATTCATATTCAAAGCGTATCTCTGACAATTTTACATATTATTTTCAGAATTTTATTGATATCATAAGTCTCATGAAGTTCATACATTTTTATATGTTAGTTATTAAATTTACATCAATTTTTGAATATTATATTTCTCCTTAAATTTTTGACATATTGTCACTAGTATAGACTTTCAATTCTATACTAGAGAGATGATGCTTATTCAGTGTCATTTTAAATGATTAAAATAGAGAAATGATTTTCTTATTTTAAATTAGTCCGCAGTCACGTAATTACAAATTAAACTGCATTTTCAGCATTGAAACTGTGAAACTTTATTTGGTTCATACTTGACAATATTGCAAAAAAGATTTAGAGATGTATAAAGTGTTAAATTATAAAAGCCTTGTACATTAATTTGTATGTGAATTAATTTTATGTCAGGAGTAAAAATTTTAATTCGATAGTTAGCAGTATGAGTTAATCGATAAATTTATTATTCGTAAAATAATGATCTTTTAATAACTACTATATTAAAATCTTTTTAATTATTATTTTAAATTGTATCCGAAACAATCAACAAATGATATTTGTCGCAATATCAAAGCAAAATAATATCGGACTGACAAAATATATAAATTTGCAACTATTGTACACGTGTCAACGACGGGTCCTATGGTTAAAGTTATTTTAATAAACTATGTTTGTTTTCGCTCACTGGTAATATTATGTTAAAATAACATTACAAATAGTATTTTCATGTACTGTTTCTCATATTCAAATTAATTCCGAACTAGTGAATATTCACAAAAGCCTTCGCCCTCTTATTATATTACTTACAAACTATTCCATTTTTTTTTAACGACACCATACAAACTTATATGAAAATATGTAAGATATTTTTTAAATATCTATATTTGAAAAAATATATATATATATAAATAATGATATATTGTAATTGAAAATAAATTTTATAATATTTTTGATTTGCTCGATTTAATTTTTAAATCGAACGTAATTTTCTATACATTCTCATTTCGCACATACACATTGTACATCGTATAAAATTTGAACCGTCGAATGCACGATAGTATGCGGCATTAGCCACTTAACTACGCAGTCAAACTTAACTTCATCACTGAAAGTTAATTGAGCGAAACGTTTAACGTCATTGCGGATATATTATATGTTATTACTTTATTCAACGTGCGAACATTTCGCTCTTTAAACAATTCGTATAACAGTTCAATTTTATCTTTTAATTTTCATTCGCCTTGTTTGATTAATATACATAAATTAAATGTATTAGTATAAATATTGTTATTTTTTTTTTAACAATATTTATTCTAATACATTTTATTGTTATAATTTTGATGTGATTTTTCTTCATCTTCGAAAGTTCATATTTCTCATTATTTTTTTCAGAATTGCGACAATTATTCTATTTTAATGTTGATAATGTTAAAAAATAAAACTCCGAAAGAATGAATACGATTTTTTATTGATATATAAAGAGATGATTTTTCATTACCCTAAATATTGGAATATTAGAGAGCTTAATATTATGACATCAAATGTCTTGATTTTCAATATAGTTTTTCCTAGTCTGGATTTTTTGTAATATTTAAAAAAAACAACAAATTTTAAGAACCTTTTTTACTACAAAAATTAATTAATTAAATGATAAACCATAAAATTATGCTTTTCATTTAGTTAAAATAGTCCTTGATTCCTAACTAGTTCACTATCTGAAATATTTTTAATTCTATAAAATAATTTTAACAATATTCCAATAATGAGGTGATATAACTCGAGAAAAAACCTTCTAAGGATTACACACTATTAATTTATTTTAATAAACTATTATATTACTTGAATATTTTTCATATCGTTAATATTTGAAGAAAAAAGAACTCTTTACGACATTTTTTATCAAAAACAATATTTCACAGCATTATCCGCGAACTTGTCAAAAAATTTTCGTCCGTATCATTTTTCACTTTTTACGATTTCATACACGCATATATAAATATATAATATAATACATATATATATATATATTTTTTTTTTTGTTTTAACCGTTCATTAAGTATTCCACGGGGCAGCGACCCGTCAATGTAAAATTTAAAAAGCAATAAAAAATTCCTGATAAAACGTTAATAGTGAACTTTGACTCCCTTGGGATAGCCACTTATTCCTGTTTCATTTTTTTTGCCTTCTTTTTTTTACGGCTCGAGTAAATAAAGTTGGATTAATTTCGAGCGAAACGGCATCGTAAAAAATATGACCGATATTCTCTTTATCTGCGAGTTTGATGGTTAATATTTGGTTAAAGGGCGAACGAGAACTTATTCGCAACGTGTCATCCCTTATATATATATATATCGTGTCAAATTTTATTTTCACTTCCGTTATAGGTTACATCTGTCAAGGTTCGAAAACATATTGTCAAATTTTATCAAAATATTAAAGATAATCTACTTTGTTATCAATTATATTAATCTTAGTATTAAAAAACTATTTTTTATCTATATGCTATTACATAGAACAGGCGTACTATGTAATAGTTTTTCACATGCAACTCTTTAAAGAATTATTTATCGTTGCATTATTATTATATGTGTTACAAAATTTTGTAGAATTATCAAAAGAAGTAAAATTAATGCGTTTAATTTTTAATATTTAAATAAATATACGCATATTTTGTACTTTTATTTATGTTTCTATAAAAAAAATAATATCTTTTTTACATATTTTTTATATGTATTTAATTGCGTCTCGTAAAAAAATTCAAATTTGAAAAATGGCTCGAACTATCAAGAAGCTTGACCGTCCTTTATATTGTAGATAAAAAAAAATCAAGTAAAATTTCTTATCCCTTAGTACGTCTATATATTATATTTATTTATTCAAGATCAAAATTCAGTGAGTTGAAAATGCTAAAAAATATCATTTGTATATTTTATGTCATAATATAAACAGTATATATTGATGATAAAAATCACCTTAAATATCAAATGTATGCCGCATACTTTTTGCTACGTATTTTAAAATCTACTATAAAATTTCATATATCCCTATCATTCGGTCAGTAACGACCTAATAAATTTATGTAGATGTATAATATTTATATACGAATATATATATATATATATATTTTTTTTTTCACCACCCTGTCTCCCTATTTTAGTCGTCTTTTTTAAACGTCGTTTTTATTTCCGCGAGGGAAACTTCTGAAAATTTGCTTCAGCCTTAACTTCAGTTTTTACTGTGTCGTTTTAGCTACGGGACACTTGGGATCTCATCGACACAAGGGGATAGAAAGTAACCTTACGCAAGCTGCTTTTTCCGTTTCGTCTTATTCATGTCTTTTTTTTTCCACACTCCCTCCCCCCACCCACCCTACTATATCCCGGTTTTTCCAGTTTTTTTTTTCTTTCTTTCCACTTTCCTTACCCTCGACGTTTACGCGTCGTGAACAGATAACGAAGTTAAAACCGGACGGACGGTCAGATTTCGTGTGTGATAAAATTGTCGGTTTATACCGAACAAGGAGGGGGGGGGGCGGCTTGAATTTTAATAACGTTGTAATTTCAGTTTTAACACTTCCTGAACGTAAGGAAATGTTCGTAGACACTTTTGGCCGCATGCGAAGAAAAATATATAAAATAAAAAAAATCGTTCATTTTAAAAATTTTACACGTGTATTAATTAAATTTTGACGAATTATAAATTTTAACTGTTAAAACATTTAATTAGAAAATGAATTTAAGATAACGCCACCGATTATTCACTTAGCATTCCGCAAGTATCTTAATTGGTCACGTATTTGTAATACGGGCGAAAAGTTTTAATTAGTATAATGTTCTCGAATCTGATAAGTTTCGAAAATCTATTTTGCGAAAACGGTTGACGTCAGAAACATCGTCGGAAAATTCTTCGTAAACAAAACATGCCAACTTTGAGAATAATTTATAATAATAATATATTTCAATTTGGCCGCTTCGTAACATTATTTTATTGTAAATATATTTATCGGCAACTTTTTCCTATAATACGAAAATTAATATTGTCTAAAAAACTTTTTTGTGAAGATTAACAACACAAAACATTATTTTAAAATAATAATAATAATGTTTTAAATATTATATAATTAGAATCAATATTCGTTTGTTGTTACACGAATTAATTTCTTTATAATCTTGATTTTTTTATATTAACTTGCAAATCAATATTTGTTTTATTCACTTAATTAATATTCAAAATAATATTATTTTTATAGATTTTTTGACAACTTATCAAATACGTATATGAGTCTATTGAGTATCATTTTTTAAATATTATTGGAAGACAAGGATACATATTTTGAGTTGAATGAATTATTTAATATTAAATTATAAAAATAAAGTATAATTTGTGTATGACGATATTTTTTTTGATAAATAATAATTCATAATTTATTAAAATATGTATCTAACAACGATTTATATGCATAAAAAAAACATAATCGTTAATCACAAGTAAATAATTCGAAATTTTCTAAATAAAAGTTGGCAATAAAAATTTATAGATCAATTAAACGTACATAGCAATTGTATTACGGTACTTTTGTAAATAATATCCGCTTACATTTGACAGCATTACGTGACGGCACAGAATTGTAAATATAATTTTAGACCCCCAACTCCAAAAAAAAAAAAATAAAAAAATAAAAATACGAGTGCATTAATTTTCTACGTGAATTCTCAAGCCCTGTATAAAAATTCAAAACGAAACAGTCGCGTTAATGTATATAAAACATAGGAATAACAGAAAAAAAAATAACGAAACACAGGAACTCGTATCCTTTTATTTCGTAAGGTAAGCGAGCACTCGTAAAGAAGATATAATCACGTATATTTTTCTTTATGCCCTAATCTTGGAAGGGAAAAAAAAATAGGGCGAGCACTTTTCCTTCTACTGTCACTACCACCAACCGCCTTCCTCGCCTCTCCGCATTTTAACCCTCTCGCAAACTATAAAAATAAATTCAAAAATTGTTAAAATAACCCGACGAAACGACAGGACACCCACCTTATTCCGTCTCTCGTTTTTTGAGAATGCGGAAAAACTATCCGGTATTTTTCCGTTTCGTTTTCATGGGGTTTGCGTTTTACGACGGTCTAAGGCACCGTGAGCGTTCACTTCTTTCTTTTCCCGTATTTTTTTTTTATTTTTTTTATATATTTTTTTATTATTTATTTATTTAATATTTAGATTTACATCTACGCACTAAACAGTTTTCACCCGTTTCCGAATAGCGGCCGCTTTATCGTCGAGTAAAAAAAAAAAAAAACCTTACCGTTTCTTTATATATATTTCGCCCTTTTTTATATGACTTTCTACTGTGATACCTACGATCAGATAATTTTTATTATGAACATAAATTTATATTCAATTATAAAAAAAAGTGCTGCAGCATAAATCTCAAATATCATATATAAAGGTAACGATGAAAGATTTCCAAAACGTACACGATTATTCAAAATGTATAATTTATTTCGTATTATTCTAATATGAAATAGAATTCTAAAAATACTAGGCGTATAATGAAAATTTTCCTCTTTATATTAATTATAAGAATTATGTAATGTCTATATATATATATATATAATACTTTCGTTTACGTGAATAAGAAGAAAGTGCCCAAAATCGCTATATGAAATTTATTCCAGGCTTAAAATGTTATTTTATAGCCAAAGTTTTTAATATCCTGTTTTAGAGCGACATATACTTACAAGACAATGACAATATAATGAGTTCCTTTAAAATATGGAGTTCTTCATAAAAAAAATAACATAATAATTTTTAATACTATTTTTCTTCTATAATAAGATGAAAATTGCTTTGTATATATTTATTTTCCGCATAATATATTTGAGGAGTTATTAATATATTTCAATTTCAATTTCAATTTTTAGACGAATATAAACAACATTTATTTTTTTTAAGGAACAATTTTTTTCATGCCCAATCACCTAGGCACCTTTATATTAATAATGATTTTTAGAAAACATCTATAAAACCAAACACATCAATATTATATTATAAGCTATAAGTTGCTGATTTAATCAATAAAAAAAATAAATCTAGAAATCAATTTCATATATATTGCTTATACGATCGTAACACCTTAAATATAATAATAATTTACTTTTATGATTCTATCACATTTAAAAATCGGCGAACACACTTTTTCATAATAAATATTTATATCTTAATATCAATAAGAAATACGACGACATTCAATTAGCCATAACCAAAAATCCCTCTAAGAATATTCTCGACGGTATCGTATAGAAAAAAAAAAATTGTTGTAATAAAGGCAAAAATAAGTTAAACAAAATTGAAGACGTATTCGGAACCATTATCTTTTATGCGGGCTCGTATTATTTCGTAAGCGAGTAATCGAGGGCACCTGCGCACCACCGTTTGAGCAACACTGAACGCTTCAAAACGTTTCGAACCCTTCAGTTTTCCGACCATCTTCAATTTTCCACCTAAACGAATATTTATTATAAATCGGACAATTTTAATTTAAATTTTTACATTTAATTTTATATATTGTTGGAATTTATATATTTTACGTATTTTCTGAAAATTTGTTTTCATATTATTTTTGTATCGTCACAGGTGTGTACATAGTGAAATTTCAAAGCACCTTTAAATCTCCGATTTCAATGTGTAACCGTCACACGTATTCGTACGTGTCATACGCCACACATATATATATATATATATATATATATATATATATATATATATATATATATATATATATATTCGAATGTAAAATACCGTTTCGAAAGTTAGAAAAGGGTTATTTTGCGACGAGTGTTACATCAGACGGGGTGTGTGAGGGGGCGGGTGATCCGGAAGTGCGGAAAACGGGGCGCAAAACCGGAGCCGGAAGTGCTTTCGGCTCCAGATTACCGGAAAAACACTCGAATATAAGTATATAAATATGCTCGATGCCGCGAACGTGAGGAGGTTTTGCTTTCGAATAATTTATTTCGATTCGCGCCTTTGGTGTGCGCCGCCCTGAGGCGGTTTGATAAGTCGCGTACGACACTCGCACGACGCTGTATCGGTGAGCACGAATTTTGTTGTTTTGCACACGCACGTGCAACTTCATACATACATATAAACCTATACAGTGTGATCATAAAATATAAATCATGTACAAAAAAAATAAATTTTTCAATTAAAAATATTATATTACTAATGAAAAAAAAAATGATTTCATATTATAATAATTAATTTATTTAATTATTTATATTAAAATGAACGCGAACGTAATATCGAATTATCTATAGTATATTTCGCTATAAATAGCGTCAAAATTTATTACCATCGAGATAGGGAGCGGTTGACTTTTGAACCGCACTGTATATGCACAGTAATTGCGTCAATTTGTTAAACACAGAACGCCGCTTGCGAATACAGTACGGGCAAGAATATATAGTGCTTTGTATAAATCACGTACTCGCGATATTTCGAACATGTCTTGAGCCGGTTTAAGCTTTTACTCCGACATTTCTTCCCTATTGCGAGCTTTTGACGAATATCACATTCGAAATTTTGCTGATGTAATCAATCTTAAATAAAAATCATATATATATATATATATATATATATATATATATATATACATTATAATATAAAATTAAAATTTATTAAGATTACATTTTTTTTAATTGCAAAAATAATTTTATATTATATTAAAAAATGTATTAATATTGAGAGCATTTTTTGAAATTTTTCGTATGATTTCCTTGATTGCGATTTTTCCAATCGAATGCGTTCACTAATTATAAAACAGTAATTATGATGAACCGGCAGTTTATTTTCATAATTTTCATACTGGGAAAAAAATCGTTCATATTCAGTAAATTTATCGGAAAACAATTTAATATTCATTTATTTACTGCCAATTTTCAATAAATTGTCGAATATTAATATTATATTTTAAACGAAAAAAAAAGCTTTGACTGCGATTATTTTTCATACACATTTTTTAAAATATATCTTTTTATTATGTATTCATGGTAATAAATTATATTTTATCTTAAAACTCAATTTCTTATTGATAGAATTTATGCTTTTATCGACAAATTTCATATTGCCATATAATAAAAATCTCTTTTCATAATTTTAAATAAAAAAAAAATATCTATGTAGTATTTCGAATGAAAAATTATTGCTAGTATTAAATGGATAAAAAATTAAATAAGTATTAAATGTGAAAAATTTTATATGCTTAAATACATAATTGATGTATAAAACGTTGCATTTGATTGATAAAAGGATTAATTTAAATAGCAGTTATATTTAATATTTTCATGCTGTTAAAATTAATCAGCTTTTTAAGAGCCCTATAAACATAAAAAAATGTCGTTTTTATTTCTAAATTAAAATGATAATAATTTAAAGAAATAAAAATAAATTACTATAGACTTTTATATATTTAATTTATACAACTTATTTACTATGTTAATTCGATGTTTTAACGAACATTTCTCACGGTGAAAATCTTCGCTGCCCTCTTTTTCGGAGAAAATTCACAGTTCCTTCATCGACTTTCGAATAAACAGCGAAAAAGCGCTGTAAGGGAAAAGTTAGGGGATGGAAAAAGAGGGATGAAAGGTAACGAGAACAATGACCGTCAAATTTAATTCACAATTATTTCGAAAAGAGAAGAACGGTAGAACGTTCTCAACAATGACCGGTGTTCTTAACAAAAGATTGACGTGTTATAATGAGATTAAACCTGCTAAGCATTAATTCGTTACACATTAGAATTTAAAAATAATTCACAATTTAAAAATCTAGATAATCTTCGAAACGTAATATTTTTTTTTTAACATTTCAATTATATTTTTGTCTAAATACGTATTAAATTTCGCTAAACTCTTAATTGTGCCGCGAAATGTATTATTAAATTATACTATATATAGTACTTGTTTTTATATACATTTCATCAAAATTGGGTTATCGCTAAATTAAGCTAAATGCCCATAAAGAGGCAATGAAAGCGGACGCATACATAAATTTTTGACCCAATTAATCCTTTCCCATTTCCATACAGTAAAAGCGTACCTGATAATTAGCACATAATTGATAGTATTTACATATGAACACCGAAAATTATATCCGAATTCGTTTTTCGAAAATTTCCTTATGAAATCGACATTTTATCAAAATAACTAAATAACTAGTCAATTATTAGTCGTCATAATTATACAAATTTTTAGTTAACTCATATATAGATGATTCAGTTTTTGTTCATCAATTTTTTTTTATAAAGTTAATATAATATTAAAAATTCATATATTCGACAATTGGACTGAAATGTAACAAATAAATTTAATTTTAAAAATTGTGATTATGATTTTTTAAATTAAATTTATTACTAAAAATATATAAATTTCAAAATGTTATAAATATAGTCTCTTTTGGGTTAAAAAAGATGTATGAATAAATCTGTAAAAATTTTAGCGAATGAATCTCGAATTAGGTTCCATTTGGAATTAAATCAGATACAAATATGCAGTGATAAGAGTAGCTTTTGTGACCGATGCAATGAACATTTTTGAAAAGGTCCAAAATTAAAAGTCAAAACGGACACACCACACCCTCAAAAACACGGGATAGAAATAGCAGAACAGATGACGCGTACAAATATAACGGCAAGAGAAATCCATTTGTGTAATTAGTCATAATTATTTAGGCAACTCACCTAGTAAATATGAAGCTGCGGTGTCGGCCGTCAGACGGTACTACATTTACGTTTCCAGACGTAAATAACAACGACGGGTCGACGTTATCTGAGGCCTTCTGGCTGGAATTTCTTTGAAACATAAAGCAACCCCAAAACCCGAGACCCTTCTATTCCGACCCACGGGTCTCATGTCTCGGCCTCTGATACCGTCGAGACAAAGGAGAATTTCCCGGGGAATCTCGTTTTTTTTTCCTTTAAGCATTATTTTCATCCCCTTCAGCATTATATTCGTCCCCTTCGGGTGAATGCAACCGCAGCCGTCGGAAAAATTGCATGGAAAAGTGCCGGTTGTCCCCGCGGCGATTATTATTCGCGCGTCGAAATAAACCTGTGAAAAGAATTATGCGAAAAATAAAAGGGAAAATTGAGAAACCGAGGGTGAGAAAAAAAAGTTTAGAGTGGTTTTTGAATCGTATTATTGTGTAAAGTGACGTATTAAATATCAAATTTATGCAGTCCTAATTACTAAAACTTTCCTAATTTTAATTATAATGATATATATATATATATATATATATATATATATATACATATTGTTTTATAATTAATAAAAAATATATTTTGTAGAAACGAGTTTCATCATTATTCAGATCGTTTTTATGTACTATAAATTAATAATAATACAACCTTTCTAAATATGAATTTCTTTCTTACATTATATTTTTTTTAGACTCGTTTGTTTATAAAGCTGATTTTCAATTATTCTGTCATTTTAATATATATATATATATATATATATATATATATATATATATATATATATATATATATATCTATCCTAACGTTATTTCCCGCTGGGTGCGGGGTCCGCTTTTTAATATATATATATATATATATATATATATATATATATGTGTGTGTGTGTGTGTGTGTGTGTGTAAATTATTACGTTTTTTAAATATACATAATATTATTTCATAAATTTTTAGCTGAAATAATTTTTAAATAAATCACAACTGTTTATATAGAGTTAAATAATTATATGTGTAGTTCAAAATAAAAAAAATATGTATAAATGAAATATTTTATATTTATTATTTATTATAATTTTACCGATTTTTTTTTTATAATTATATCATAATTATGTAACCGTATGATGAAGCACCAAATACTGAAGTACCGTAATAAAAGTATTTTTCTTTGATGTTCCATAACATAAATTTGTTGTGCTAAATTGGAAAAAAAAACGAAAACCTTCCAAGAAATTATATTTATTTACATTTTCATTTTTTTTATTCACTTATTTCAATCTTTAGCCACCGAGGTTCTACTTTGGGCATCTTTTTTTCTTTTAATTCGGACTGAGATATACAAATTAACGACGACGATTAGGAGCAATTTGGGTGAATGTACATTTACCAAGAATTCCTTTTCGCTCGCTCAAAGGAAAAATGCGTTTTAAAGTAAAAAGGCGGGAGGGGGGGCACTGGGGTATTTGGGACCCCCAGGTCTCATTTTCTAACCCTCGCTACTGAAAAACGTGCAACTGCTTTTAGAATCATGCGCCCTTTCCGCCCTTATACATCCCGTCGGAATGCTCGCCGTGATCGCAGAAATGTAATTGGTAACCCCTGGCTTTTTGGGCAGGAACGTCGGATATTACAGGGGCGCGAATACTTAGAATGCTTTCCTGATTTCCACGCAATTAAGGAAATATTTGCTTTTTTATTTGCTTTTCCGCTCTGAAAGAAGGGAAAAAATCGTAGCAACCTGTCGTCATTTCGATTTACCTGGTATATTTTTTTTTCAATCAATTATATTAAACAATTTTAATATAGTTTTACTATGAACCTATACATCATTAAACCGTGATAAACGAAATATTACGTTATATTTAAAATATTAATATTTTTTTAACAAAATAAAAAAATTTAAACAAACCCGAGAAAATAAGATTTTTTCAACCGTATTATTTTTCACACAAATTTTAATTTACGGAATAATTGTACTAATATTTACCACATTCTTTTATATAAAATTACATCGACTCTATTAGCTTTGATTAACATTTTTTCGTTATGAAAATATCCATTTTTTATTCTTTAGTATAATTTGATATTTAACAAAGTGTAATACTGCTAAATTCAGATTTCATACCTGTATTAAAATTTTAAATATTAATTTTTAATTACAAAATATATTTTATGATAAAATAAAGCAAATATTCATTAATACACGTTAAATTTTACTTTTAAAATATGTAATGTATGAAAATTAAAAATTATTTTATTATTATAAAATGAAATTTAATTAAATTGAAAATATAATCAGATCTACTTGTTAATATTGCGGTATGATCATTTTGAATTTAGTCGTTCAAAACAATGAGAGGGCGAAATCGAGGAAAAAAAAAGCAAAATACACGGAAAATCTTTTCATTTTCTTAGAAGCGCTTCTTCAAATTTAATCGAATCCATTAGGCCGCGAGACAGCCAGCCCTGAGTAAAATCGAAAGTGAAGGGTTGCATAGTCAGTAAAAATAATACAAGGGTCGTCCCAGAGGGTAGCTTCCCTCATTCTTCACGACTTCTGCTTAATTTTCACAAAATACGCCCATTTTCACATTCATCTACGTGCGGGCGTTTAGGGTCACTCCCAAACCTGTAATTTATATAAGGGCGTGTAAACATATTTCAATGCCAAACCGGTGTAATATTTTTATTCAACACTCTTTTTTTTTATTATATATTGTCTATTTTTATACGAAAACACATGTAAAATTTTATTTTAACGTATAAAATAATAAATTAAATCTAGAATAATATATTAACACTTTCTTGACTATTGATGTCATGTAGAATATTGTTTTTTTTTGTCGACGGTTAAAGCTATCTATGCAGTTATATCAAAATTATATTTATTTATTATGTCAATAAAGAAGATTACTTCTGTTGTTTTAAAATGATTTTCATAAACGAAGTTGTGTTAGGTTGTAATTTATGTTGCTTCTTCAAGTTTATTATATCGGAGTTTTGGACGGATATATTTTATTGTAATATTTATATATAAATCAGAAATTTCATATCGCATCACCTTTATATATAAAACTCCTTCTGGAATTCTGTATGTACCTAAAAGACATTTTAAAATTTTTATCCATAAGCTAATTTAATTTAGCCAGGAAAGGGTTAAATACATGATCTCAATAAACGATTAATTAAGAAACAAAGTTAAAAATTCATATTCGTATTTAATTATAATTGTGTTTTTTATAATAAAAAATTGTTTTATATATTAAAATGATGATTTTTGTATAAAAAATGAATGAGAAAAAAAATCTTTCTTTCATTGGAGGTAGTCCTCAGATATGACAGAAGGGGATTTGAGAAGGCAAAATAAAAAAAGATATATGAGGAATAAATATGAATTTTATTGCAGTCATCAGAACGTCGTGCTTTGAATTCGGAATAAAAAGCTCCAAAGTCGCTCGCATCACGTCCGCCGTTTATTCCCCGGTTGTTTTGCGACAAAATAAAAACGTCCTTCCTCGAATGCGGCTCATTTATCATTTCGCGCATTCGGAAAAACTCCGATTTCAATCCGAAATATGCGAATTGGAGAACACAAAAAAAAAAAAAAAAAATGAAAGCGGAATATTATTTAATTTCGGATGAAAAACAATCCGAGTGATTAATCTCACTTAGTGCCATAGCGACTGAGTAAGGTTAATAGGTTGAAAGCCTTCTCACGCCCGAAAGGGGGGTTGAAGATATTTTCCCTACTGCGAAAGAACTCTTCTAATTAAGTGCCAAATTATTTAGATGTCTTTGCACGGCGGACAGATAACGGACGTCCTTTGACGGAACGAAGCCTCCCTTAAAACCTTAAATTATGCAAGTGCCGCTCGAAAACTCGACGATACGAAGCGAAGTTTAATTATATATGTTACTGGCAAATCGAATAATTTGCGCTTCGCAAGACTAGAGAGAATCTGTCATGAGACTTCACATTAAAACATCACTGACAATAGCTATGTAACTGTGTAACTGTGACCATTTCAGACATTTACCAAATATTACATTTTCATTTTAAACGACATATATTTTCACTCTAAAAAAGTAATTAAAAATTTAAATATAATAATAATAATAATAATAATACTAATTTCTGACAATAAAAAATATATATATATTAATTAATTATATGGTATATATTGTTAGTTCATCTCATATTACATAACTCTATAACATAATATAAAATAACTATTAAAATAATAAATAATAACATATCGAAAAATATAATCTCAATTTAATTTCATATAGCATAAAATATAATTGAATAATTTATTTACCATTGGATAAAGTATAATATTTCATCCACATTGGCATTATTGATGAATTAAATTCGACAATTGTTCTCTCGAGAACAATCGAACTCAAATACATAATATATTACAAGTTCAATAAATTAGTATTTAATTTGCAACAATTTTAACTACATTTTCAAATAATCAATTTCAATTAATATTATAATAGAAATTTTGAATTTCGCGTCATAATTGAGAGCGGTTTAATTATAATCTGTTGACTTTGTACATGTTTAATTTCAATATAATGCCTATTCATAATAATTAATATTGCCATTTACAATTGTTTCCAAATATTTTTATCGTCACTTCTTTTTTATATATTTGTTTTTAAAAATCTCTAAATATATAAAATTAGATTATATACAGTTCAAATATATCTCGACAAATAAAAAGAAACTTTCTCTAGAGAATACTGTTAAAGGAGCAAAAAGATTTCCGTTACATTCTATTATAACTATTTGTCCTTTCAGCACTCTCCAATTATATCAAAGATTAATAGCATCCCTTCTTTGAATCATTTCAATATCCCATAGGAGTTGTACTGTCCATTTTGTAAATCATTAATGAATAGATTTTGTCTTCTAAATAGGGAAATGACAATGCTTTCAATATTTATAAAAAAATCTTATTATTATATGTACAAATTAAAACATAAAAATAAAATTAGTATCTGATTGTAAAAAAATCCAATTATATTTATTTAAAATTTTCACGACTATATTATAGAAAGATTCAGAAAAGTCATATGACTACTGTATTAATCAAATATTTAGAGTTCCTATTATTTACAAAATAATACATATGCTAAATTTTCCTGAAATGACATATGTAAATAAATAAAGTGAATTAATTACATATGTGTTTCAGCATTACTGTGGAATAGTAGCATCATCGATATGTTTGACCATACGGCGTTTAACTTTATTTAGTTAGCACAACCGGAAACGGAAATGTTCTACGAGAGCATTACGAAACATTTACACAAATAGTTCGTTCCTCTAAATAAATAAACGGGCGAACGAAGTCAATCCTGAAAATTTACAACTAAACATAACTACTAAATTACATGTATTAAGCTTTTTTTACATATAAAAAAATCTAAATATAAAATATATATTATAAACTTTCAAAAAAAAAAAAAGATGAATTAAAGGAATACAAAACGTTGTAGCTAAATATAGATGAAAGAAAATATATGAATTATACGAGATTTCCTTATCAAATATAATACGGTATATATATATATATATATATATATATATATATATATATATATATATAAAGTATATAAAAACGTTTTTCTTTTAGTCTGTCAAATATGTCAGTAAACTAACCATGTCTTTTTCTTACAAAAAGGAAAGCGTAAGTGGTGACGTTTTCCTTTTTTCCGTTATATATATATATATATATATATATATATATATATATATTGTTTTGTTTTGTTTCTTCGTCAATTTTTTTCTTCCCATTTTTCGCGCTTTTTTCACGCGACATTATCATAATAAACTGGAATATTATCCGTTGAATGCAAAATTTATGTGAGGGAGTAAAAGAAAAGAGGCCTCGTGAACCAACACCGATGTGAAATGATAAAAAAAGAATACGAGACGATAAAATCATATGTATATATATATATATATATATATATATATATATATCGAAAAAGGACATATTTTATATAAATTATCAAAGATATGAATTTTTCATTTTATTTATTCGTTTTTCTTATTTTTATTGAAACACATAACTAAGTGATATATATATATATATATATATATATATATATATATATAATTATCATTTTTTTATATTTTAATACATTAATTTTATTCTCAATTTCCTCTCAAGAAAATTAAACAAAATTTCATAGTTTTTCTCTATATAAAATTAACTATCCAATGACATCTATTGTAAAGGAAATAATGTTTTTGGGAAATTTGGAAAACTCTAATATTATATACATTAAAGATGTTTGAAATAAAATATTCAAAAATTATATAATATTCCAAATAAATATTTTCCTTATAGGATGACGATATATAAATATTACATATTTTATAAATTTATTTGATCTACGAAAAGTGTACAAATTAAATTCACCATTTACTGAGACATCTTTCGACAGTTTTTCTAATATATAGAAAATTTGAAAAATATATATTTTTTCAATTATGTAAATTTCGTACTTAATAATGATATAGAGAATAAAAATTATTATATTATTTAAAAAAATAAATATAAAATTGAAAATTTAACGAATAATTAAAATTGTTAAGCAATTAAATAATTTAATAAAATTAATTGTATAAATTATTATAATTTTGAAATGAATTTATTTCAATAATTTCTTAAAAAAATATAAATAAATCTATTTAAAGAGTAGAAAACTATTAAGGAAAAATATTTAATTTAACCTATTATCAGAAGATGTCTGCTTATTATTAAGAAAAATTTAATGATTTTGAATAAATTGCTTTATATTACAAAAAGCTAAATATATTTATATTAAATTTGAATTTAAAAAATCAATATATATATTGATTTTTATTTATAGCCATTAAATTGTTTTTATGTGAATAATTCTTTCGACATGTTTTCTATTAAAATTTTGAAAAATTTTGAAATTGTCCCGTCTTCTATAATTATATATAGATATAATTTAAATGAATTTTATATGAATTGAACTATATTAATATTGTGCATGAATAAGCATTATTAAAATATAACTGTATGACTACAATGCGACATGATATCGAACCGTCTATTTTATAGAATAATAATTTAAATTAATTTCGCACAACAACATCAATTATATGTTGATTTGTATGTAAACTTGAATGTTTGCAAATAAATTAAAATCGTCAAGCAAGTTATATTGTTGTGAAAGTGTGGCGTTATAATCCGTAGCAAACTGCTTGTTTCCTTTTCCTGTAAACCTCGCCTGTTTCCCGCCAGATCCAGGATACGATATGTAAATTGGTCACAAAGTCTCTTACACCATAATAATATAATAGAAACGGTCTCAAATACGGTTAAATATTTAGCGAATTTAATAGAAATGAAAATTATTACAAACAAAACGGAAATTTAACAGCGAACGAAATTATTATTACTTCGATAGTAATATATTTTTTTTTAAATATTACCACTGTTGCGACGACTGAAACTTTCTCTTAGAAATATTAATTTCATTGTTGTAATTCCTGTTTATACATATATATATATATATATTTTATATCATAATATCCTTTGAATAGCTACGACATGAACTAGTTTCATATTATGAAAAGCTTACTTGTATTTTAAATAAATAATGTTGCACATTATTTTCATAATAATATAAATTAAAATTTAACAAATATTTCATTTTATTACCTTTAATGTAAATTCATTATACATAAATATATTACATGTTGTAGTTATCAGCATATGGTGTAACATTTTATTTATTTAAAAGTATATATATATATATATATATATATATATATATATATATATATATATATATCTAAAATGCTTCATAAATATTCATAAATATAATTAAGTTATTGAAAATTATTAAATGAAACGATTGACATTTTAGTTCTAAATCATTTCTATCGAATCATAGATTTTTTTATATTTTCTTGAATTATTCATTATGAATATAAATTTCAATATTTTTATTTCTGTATTTTAAAATATAAATATGTTTTTTAATAATAATTTGACATAATTATTACTAAAATTAAATTATTAAAAAAATATTTTAGATTCAAACGTTTACTATACAACTATTACTATTATCTAATCAAACACAATTATATAACAACTTTTTTTTATTTTTTTAACTGATAATAAAATAAATGACATTATTTTAAAACTATTTTTAAACATGCATTAACATATGTATTTTCTAATGTATATTATTATATTATATATAAAGTTTATACATAATGTTGTAGATATGAAACTAAAAAACTAATCAATCTTTGATAAAAAGTTTTAGAAGTATGATATAATAAAAAATAATGTATTTTTTTACAATATATATATATATATATATATATATATATATATATATATATATATATATATATAATACTTAAACGAATATAAATAATATCTATATAACGAAAATAATTTAATAATAGACAATATATTTCGTAATCGTTTTTATATTATGTCTCATTCTTTTATTATTATGTATTGATTTTTATTTATTTTTTTTTCTATTTTTATATATCGGTATATTGAAGCTATATTTGAGCTTTGACAAGACAACGAGTGCAGATCGTCTAAGAAAACTCATTGATACTTGCTTTTTGACTCGTTCACGTCTGTACAAGATGTCAATGTCAGATAAGATGCTATTCTTCGCCAAGAAACTCATTCGAATCTGACGCCTCTCTTGAAAGCCTTTCCGAGTAAAGGATTCACTTTAAATTAAATATATATATATATATATATATATATATATATATATATATATATATATATATATATATAGTATAGTGAAAATATCTAAAAACTATACATATATTAATTTAATATATAGAATTTTTAAATAATATAATGTAATGATACAGATATGAAAATATTCGAGAATAATATGTGAAAATTTTAATCACGAAATATTCTACATATTTATAGCTGTTAACAAGCAACGTTAATATTATATTTCACTATTTAATATTGTCTCCGTCTAATTAAATCACAAGGTGTGAATAATGTATAACTGAAACACACACACACTTACATATATATATAATAAAGCTTTCAAAGTATGTAAATTATAATTAATACTAATATTTCATAAATTTTCTTATGATATTCGATATCTATAGTATATTATATATAGAGTATATTATTTTTAATATTTTTATTAAATGATTAAACATATTTAGAATATTATATAAATTCAATCGTAAATTTATCACACCATTCATATTCATGTAAACATAAAAGAAATTTCAAAGCAGAAACTCTTTTAACATTTCTATTCAGCGTTACTTATAACGCAAGTAAACTTGCATATGGATTCATTTACTAGTCTATTTGTGATGGGATAAGAGAATTTTGATTGGCTATTGCATAACCAATCAGAATTCTAAAACACACACTCGCCTCTATAACAACGTTAATATTTTATATAACATTCGCATAACGTTTATATTTAATATTTTACAAACGTTTAATGCATTCGAATTCGAATATCTCTAATATATATATATATATATATTTTTTTTTCTTCAACGCTATTATATTTATGTATTATATAATATATATTATTCTATGTAGGTTTTTCGTATTTTCGAAGCTTATTTTTCGATAAATATGCCACGGAGCAAAATGCCGGTTGCACGCCAAATATTTATGGCCGCAATGGCAAAAAGATACAACGGGAAATTTGTCCTTTAAAATATGTTTTATGTGGCCAGGATTGTACGTTTCAGCTTTTTTTTTTTTTTTGTATACGTGCTATGCTGAAAACGTGAAAAACATTCGGCTGCTTTTGACGATTATCGTACTTATAAATAACGATTTTCACCCTCCCTCTTAACCACCTATGATAGTATTATTCAAAAGCATATTTATACTCATTATTCATATGATATAAAATAGGATTCATTTTAATTGTTATCTTTGATATACTTTATTTGTAATATAAATTATTAAAATTAACCGCGTCATTTTCAAAAATCTGGCTTAAAATGACAAATTTGAATTAATCAAATTAAATTATTAAAAATTCTAATTCTAATGTATAATTATTTTTTTATTAAAAAAGGGTCTTACAAATTTTTCCGTAGTTGATTTTTGAAACGTAAATTTCTCCTAATCGGCAATCAACGTGTTAATATCGATTAAAATATGATGATATTAATATATAAAATATGAATATTAAATTTAACATGTCAATTTTTATAAATAAATTATAAATTTTGTTATAAAATAATTTATTGGTTAAACTTTTCAACGTAAAATTTTGAGACTATATTATCAGTTTAATTGAAAACTAATAGGATGAAAAATATCATCATATATAATGATAAATTAAATAATTTATAAGGTCAGTTAAAAAATATTATTCTTATTTACAATAATTTATTTATAAGATAAATTGAAAATTGATGTATTAATATAACTATTATTGAATTTACCACGAAAAATAAAATAAATAAAAATAAACTAGCAATAAATTTCACGTATCGATATATGGTTCGTGAAATATTGATATGTATTTAATTTATTCATCGATTCTGCGTAATAAATTTTCTTATGTTTATATTTAGATGTCAAACGGCGAAATTTCGTCGCTTTCAAAACGATCGATGAAAAGCCACCCGGGCTTTAATTTCATATTCATTTTTCCTTTTCCCGGTCCGATGCGTGTCTTTTTCTTCTCATTTTCCATCTAGAAACGACTCGTACAACTTATATTACATCTAAGTGTCAACGATATACAATGATTGATTGAATATAAATGTGATTTCGCGAAGAAAGAAAGAAAAAAAAAAGGTAATTCCGTTGAGAGGGAAAAATTGAAACTTTTCTTCTCTCGATACGTTATCATAAATAAAAGCGCAACTTTTCATTTCAAACATATAAAAGCGTAACTGCGTATTACATTTATTTATAAATATATATATATATATATATATATATATATATATTTTTTTTTTTTTAATAATATTATATTTTTATTTATATATATATATATATATATATATATATATATATATATATATCTGAAAAACTACTTGTATTGTTCAAATCGACGAATAGTTGACATGGAATCGATCGAGTTATCTGTGACGGGTCGACTGGTCCTTTTGAATTTCAATATAAATAGTTTTCCACGCGTGAAAAGCTTACAAAAAAAATGACAAAAACGAAAATTTAAACGGAAAAGTCCAATTTCGTGTTCAGCATTGATTATAAGACTACAACAGAATAATAAACGGTGAATATATTTAATTAATCAAAATTTGGCAACGCGTAATTATCATATAGAAAAACAATTTAGGTATTTAAAAAATACCAGTATAATTTGACGATTAAATATTAAATTATTTTACTTCAAAGAAATTTTATTTTGATTATAAAGATCATTGAAAAATTTATATCAATATTTTTTGGTCATTTTTATTATATTTAATATTAAAATATATCAAATAAATTATTATTTTTTTATAAAGTTCTAAAGAATAAATCTATATATAAAAAAGGAGTATATAATGATTAGTAATGTTTAGCAGATAAAATTGTCAAATCTAACATTTAAAGCTAAAATATTTAGTTCATCTTGTCTCCATTAATGTGCATTTGAAAAGATAATCAGGGATATTCATCTTTTTTCCATTTGATTAAAAATTAAAAATATTATTAAATTATATCTGAAAATTAGAATAAAATTTTTACTATGATTTATTTAACAAAATAAAAAAAATGGTTCAAAATAAATACCGATAAAATTTATATATCGTGCAACTGACTTTACTGTGAACTTTTTCGCTTTTTTTTTGTTTGTTAATTTATTTTTTGTGAACTAATATCTGACAAAAGACCGCTCCCGATGCGCTAATATTTTTTGATGCTGCGGAAACCGCGTTGGTCACCCCTGTCCTGGGAACATCGCTTATATTTTTATTCCGGAACCTCGTCAGGGACACATAAAGTTTCACCATAAATATACCCCCAAATTACAATAAAATGGGGATTCCCATCCCTTCGAGATCTCGCCCTTTTCTCTGGTTTGTCCGTCTACTATCATATAATGATTGTCGTTCCTTTTCATATACACATACCTATAAATAATATATAAAAATTTTTTTTTTTCTTCAATTTCAACATCGATATTTTTTCTTATAACATGTGTTCCCAAAATATATTGTGTAAAAATTGATAATGGAAATATTTTTATATACATCTAATATTATATATATATTACAAATTGTATTGAATACTTTCAATTCATTTTATTCATATTATTACTAAATATGACGAAATATTATGATTTATACTTCAAAAAAATATTGAATATTTTATCAGCTATGAATGAAACCAGTGAACACAGATATTAAATTCAATTTAATTTATTTAGGCGAGAAAAGAGCACTTAAGACATTTCAATGTGAATACATGGTTTCGTTTTTAATTAAATTTTAAGTTATTCCCATTTGTGCTGCTTCACTTACTCCCGATTTTAATTAAGCGACTTTTAAAATAAACAAATAAACCAAAAACGTTTTAAATATATATATATATACAGCTCGAAAGTTTATTTATTTTTTTCTTCTTTCATCAAAACAAGTTCATTGCAGCTAACAAAAGGTATTTTATTTATGATTCTCTCTCGCTGATTGCTTTTTAAAGGAAGTCTCCGGTCGATTTTGCAAAAATTAATTTTAATATTTAGATTAGGCTGTGAAATAAATAGTTAAATATGATCTAAATATTATTATGTTTAATTATAGCTTAATTCCTAATAATAATATAAGATAAATATATAGATATAAATGTAATACATTTATATTTTCTCTTCCTATATTTAGTTTGAATATTTTTTTTCAAATTTGAATGAATTCTTATATTTTAATATCTATTGTATAAATATATTAAATGATTTTGTTATAAATATTGTATGAAAATTAAACCTATAATTCGTCTTATAGAAATTAAATTGGCCATTTACGCTTTAATAAAACAATCTAAATATAAAAAAAAATGGTTTAAACATAAAAAAATTAATGCCTTTATTTTAATATTTTAAAACTTAAATTTATTTGATATATAAAATTTTGATAAATAAATTTAGAATATATTTATTATATATATTTCATATTTTTTATAGGCATAAAAATTAATTTTCCCACTTATAATATATAAATTTTATGATAATAATAATTACGTAAACGAAAAATATTTATATTTATAACTATGTATATTTCATATCGTAAATAAAAATTTATAGTTTTGCTTTTCATGAAAATTTTCCGACGATTCGCGTTCATCTTAAGAAGCGATCGAATGAAAATCGAGTCATTAGCCGTTGCCGCTCGAAACTCGTAAAGTTAGCAAAAGAACGCGGAAAGCGTCACGTTTTTCAAAAATTTACGATTCAGAAAATACGAGGGTCTGAGACGTCGAAAACTCCCGTCGGGGTCGGTGGAGTCGAGCGTCGAAAGACTCCGCGTAAAATTAATAAGGCGATAAATAATGGAAAAATACAATGAAAAAAAAAACAGAAAGAAAATTTGGCAAAAAAAACGTCGTAAAAATTCTTAAGCAAAACGAAATGTCGAGTTCGCGTGGGTGATGATCTATAAAATTGACTTCTTGTTTAATTTGTGTATCTGCAAAATGTTATAAATATAAATTATCAACGTGGGCGAATATTTTTTTTTATTAAAAAAAAAAGTTATTTAAACATTCCTCTATATTTCTTTTATAAATTTTAATTTTTACAAAACGATTACACTAACCGTTAATTGTTTTCAAAAGAACCAATATCTAAATATTTGGATTATAATAACAATTTTTATAATATTCAACGAGAACTTGTATCCTTTAACACTTTTAATTATGTTATATATTATATAAAATAATTACATTACTCTTTATATATTAAAATTTAAAATAAATATTTACTATTTAATGAATATAGCGACAAAGTTTTATTAGTTACAAATATCAAAAATCACCGTATTATAATAATTTTAAGCATACAAAATAGTTTGTTGAAAAACTCATATTTTGATATATAAAAGAAAAATATTTTTTTTTCGTCCATTTTCTATGTAAAAATACATCTCAAATTATTTTAAGCATAAAAATCCATGCATTGTTCGCGATTGCTACATTGAATATCACTAGTTCAGTAGGTCAAAGTCATTTTGTATATTCGTAGAAATTTCAGAATCTTATACAAAAACATTATTTTTTTTTTGACATCAAAATTCTTGACAGTATTTTCAAAACACGTGTAAATGTCTTTCATAAATGTATTATCTACTCATATATCACACAATTTTATTCGAACAAGAAAATTTAGTTATTTTTAAGTATATTAAATTTATAAATATAATTCTTTCCAATTTTTACATTATATATATATATATATATATATATATATATATATATATATATATATATATATATATATATATATGAAATTTTATATATAATTTAAATTAAAGTTCATCATTTTATTTTTCTATAGATAAATCTTCTACTTTTCGTTCAATCCCAAGGTATTTTAATTTAAAAGATTAGATATATTAATTACCATATTTCAATATACTTTTAGTTTAAATATACACGTTATATATTAATAATTTTAACTAATTAATATAATTAAATATTCATAGAATTTTATTCAAATTTTTACAACCAAAACACTTATTTCGATATATAATAATTAATAATCTACAACATTATTATGTTTCTAAATCATAAATTCATCCATATATAATTCTTATTATTATTATATAATACGATAGTTTTCGTTAGAAAATATATGAAAAAAATGACCCAAAAATAAGTTCATAATTATGATTGATAATAGTAAAAGCAGTGTATGACCAAAACGACTATTAATCATTGAAGAAAAAAATATTATCTATTTTTTTTTAAATATACATACACACACATATATATTTATTAATCTGTTTGTTTCTTTTGTGGTGATTTCTATTGTTACTATGATCCGATAGGGTAGATTTTTGGTGTTTTAATTTGTAGTCGGTAACTTTATTCTCTTTCTGCTATAATTTATTCGCCACGGGCGATAAATACGAGAATGTTTATGCTTCAATTGTAGTTATGAAGCGGATAAATATTCCGCCTTAATTATAATATACCACGAGTAATTAATTCTGTCACTGCCATATATATAAATTATAATAATTTAACTTTCGGCCGCAACATCAAAATAAATATGTATTTATTCCAACATGACGCTATGTTATTAATAAATATATTCTTAATTCGTTTTGAATGCGTATTGTGGAAAATTGTTAATATATTAATATATAAATATATACAAATATTTTTTTCTGTGTTCATATTTTATAAATTAAATTTTCCATTTTCGCGAAGAGCTTAATCTGAAAATATAGAAGCTTATCCGTAATTCAATGTTTTTTTTTTCTTAACATTATGCCATTTATGCGCTTTTTATGTATACGATATTTTCTTATCACGTTTCGCAAATCTAAAACTGAAAAAAAATGTATTAAAATTGAACGCAATATTATGATATATGATATTCATTGCCGGCGTAAAAAATATGCAAATTCGGTACGCAGTTAAATTCGCGGTTTAGAGATTGTAAAATTGGGTTTTATTTTTATAATTTGATACGAAATTTAATATGTATTTTATATAAAAAAATATCGATATACTGGGTTTTTGATTATTTTTATGAATTTTTATAACTATTAAAAATTTTATATTGTTTTATTTATTAATTTTTCATATATGTATATATAATGGATGAAATATAAGATCATGATTATTATTGCTCTGTAATTAATGGCTTTTGTACATTATGAAATAATAGTAATGGATTTATTTCCAAATCTCTATAGAAAGTATTTACCAGAATAAATGAGCATTTCAATCAGATGGAGCAAATCAAACGAACCTAATTCGAAGATGAAAGAAAGCGTTCGCGGTTCAGGCGTAGAAATTAACTGGAAGAAAATTTTGCAAATTTTCGTCCTGCTGGTGTCCCCGTAATTCACTTTTATTTTCTTCTGCGCGAAAAGTTCTCGATCCATTTTCAAAATTGGGAAAGAGTGCGAAAATCTACTCGAGCCTCGACGGAAGCGAGAAAAGACACGGAAAAGCGAACGAGGGTCGAAAATGGCGAAAAGCGCGAAGGGACGCGAGTTTGATTTCCCGGAACGATAGCGAACTTAAAAGAAAGGAAACAAGGGGCCGTGACTTTCGGTGGGTAAAGTTCAAAAATTGCAACTGGAAAATCCACCGCGAAAATCCGAAACCTTCCTGTTTATAATCGCCTATTCGAAAGTTCGAAACGTAGAAAACAGGGTGGGGTCGAGTGGACCCCAGGCTTTTTGTCCTAATGGATGTTCTGCTACTTCGCTATCGACCCCCCCCCCTTTTTCTTCGAAAATGGAAAAAAAGGACTCGCTTTTTAATTTCTTCGCCTCGGAACTCATTTAAGTATGTCGTTAAGTATGTTGAACGGACTTAACGCTCCGTTTGATAATGTCATTATTTTTAATATACACACAAACATACACACGCTAATGAAAACTTTTAAAGTAAATGAAAAAGGCATCTTATTTGCATGAAAATAACTGTTAAATATAATTTTATTCTTATTTATATCACATCATATAAAAAACTTTATACAATAGTTTGAAGTGTAGTTTGAGATATTTATTTTTATTATTTAACATTTAATATCAAATTTATTTAAAAAATATTAAGTGTCTTAAATAAATATACATAACTTTTTGAAAATACTTAAATAAACATTTCATACGATATATTATACAATATTTTAATTTTTTAAGTACTCTGAAGAAACATATATTTATTTATTAAGAATCTTTAAATAATGTAAATAAATATAAAAATATCAATTATGCAGTTAATATATCAATGTATTAAATATTTTAATAATAAGAATAAAAAAAATATTTATCAATAATAAAATTATCACGACATAAAAAATAGAATTTGATCCTAAAAGAGTTATATTTATCGTGCAATATTTTGAATACCAAACAAAATACAAAAAAAATTGCTATCATTCAAAATATAATATATAAAATATAAAAAAAAATCTTATGACATGAAAATATTACGTATATTCTTCCACATTTTCACTTTTCACTCTATTTCTCAATATATAATACGAACATCCGTATATACACAAAAATATCGCAAATTCAAAAAGCATATAAAATTGAAAGCAACATATCATATTTAAGCTTTATTGCCGACTTGAAAAAGATATGAAACGCATTTACTACGAAATCGTGATACGTCGAGTTTTCGCCTTATCGCCGAAATATTGCCCCCCATTCGTATCGGATTAGCCCCTTTTATTATTCACTTTACATTTTTTTTTTCGACGTACTGATTCCACATTTTATATGCTGACCAAATAACGTCTCTTCAAATATATATATATATATATATATATATATATATATATATATATATATATATATATATATATATATATATATTTTTTTTTTTTTTGTGTGACTTAAAATATTTTGAAAGAATTAGATATTTCCGACGACAAAATTTCAATAATTTCATTTTCGAATCTGAATACTGTGCACAGAATGAAATATTGCGGCGGCACATTACGTTGACACTGTACCTTTAAAGGGTTCGAATCCACGGCCACAAAAGGTCGAAAACTCTCATAAAAGTAGTTTTACGACGTTTTCAAGTCAAATAAAATTTTATTGGTACCAAAAAAAAAAAAAAAAAAAAATTTAGTAGTGACTCGAAGATAACCAATTTCAATTTTATTATTTACAACATACATTGATAATATAATATTATGTAAAATAGTTTCATTTATAGAAATTTATTATAATAACATATATCAATCTGAGTTTTGATTATCCTAATAATATTCAACTTTTAATATATTATAAATTCATATTTATTATAAAATTTTCATATTAATCTCTATTGGTTTATAAATAATATATATATATATATATATATATATATATATATATATATATATATATATATATATATATATATATATATATATATATATATTATCAGATTATATAACTGGTTTGAAAAAATAGTTGGTTAATAAAGTTTATTTAATTAAATCCAAATGTAGTTATACGAGTTTTTTAATCAATAAAGTTATTCGTTTTCAATTTTATCAACTTTATCGTTGATTGAAAAAAAGTTGAAGATTATTTGAAATTTTACTAATTTTTTTTTTATTTTGATTTTTAAAATTATACATATATCAAATATTGCTAAGAAGAGTACAATAATATTTTTTTTATATTATATAATATAACAGAACACAAACTTTTCAAATAGCTCCCAGTATGCTATAAGAAATTCTCTTCACTAAATTTCACATAATATATGTATACACATTTCATGATAAATATTTTCATTATTCAAAACTTTTCAAAGTCGTTCGCTTTTGCTCTAACGAAACGAGATACGTGTAAAGCTGCGATTATCATTGTCGAATAGGAGAATATTAAATAATTTATATATATATACATATATATATGTGTGTGTGTGAAAATTCGTAAACGTTTACGTACACTTACGATTATTAAAATCGTTAACAAAGTTTACCGCCGTCGTTTATTAAAACCCCGAGTGTGAGAGACTTTTGGCTACATCGACGGATAAATAAATTCCGAGTTATGCGGAAGTTGTGTACCGGCTTAAAGCTGAGCAAGTCGAGAGGTGCCACTAGACTAGACGTTTATATTTTAGGATTCAAAGGTTCTCAAAGTGGCACTTAATCCACATTTCATCGTCGGCGATAACGTGTAGTAAGCCGTCATCCTGTATAATGTGCGTGCATATATAGAAATGGTTCACTTCTTTCATCCATTGTCCTCTGGCACTTGACGAACTTGTTGTGTAATACGAGATTAATCGGCAAAGGAATTATTATAATGTGTTTCATCGGTAGACCGCGGGAAAATTGTACGAATTTTGAACGTTATTCATATATTCATATATATGGAAATATAATATCAATTTATTTTATATGCTAATTGCGTTTTCGTAGTTGATTTTTACGAGAATACTGTAAATTTTCCGATTGAGTTTTGGTTTACGTTTAATTTTTATAATTATTAATTGCAAACCTTCTATTGTCTCAAAACGATTTCCATGCAATTATCTTTTGAATTTTGAGAAAAACCAAAAATCATTCAATTTTAATTCAATGATTTTTAATTAAAAAAAAATATACATATAAATAATTAATTACATTCTAATTGTGATACTTCCACAGTTTCCTTTTTAACTTCCGAAGATTATTTATAAAATGTATTTAAATTATTTTACTATAAAATACGGTAGTATTAATTAATGAAATTAATATAATTACTTTTTTTTTTTCAATATGGCGACAATATATAAAAGCATATAATAAATATTTTATTATCAAATATTGAACGTTTTCACTGAAACCGTGATATTAAACGTCTTTTAAACGGCATTATATAATGTTCAACTATAACCGGAACTATATTTATATATCATCATATAATAATAGGTGTACGTTGTAATGATCGATTGCCGTTTAACGGGAAATGCGCAATCAATTTCTACTCAATCGAACAGAAAGCGATTAGGGACCGTGCAAGATACGCGGACCACACTTTGACTATATCTAACCGTTTTATAAAGCTTGAGTCGCACAAAAATGAAATATTACATTAATTTTTTTTTCATATATAATATATTTAATTAATATATATTTTTTTTATATATATAATTAAATTATTACTGATATCGAATTAGTGATTCTATAAAATTAAATTAACACGTTTGAACGCTATTATAGAAAAATAGTATCTAACGTATAGTATTCTAACACATAGGGGGTGATGTGGGTTGACAAATTGAATTGTTCAATTAATTCGGGGAAAAAGGGGCAAAAGTGTGGCATTCGCATTCCTAAGCTTGTGGTATTTCTTTGTATCCATTATGCGGTTGTCTCCTATGAGGATGGCTGGGTTGAATTACACGACGATTCAAATTGAATCATAAATGGCTTCCGACGAACAACAAAGCGAAAAATATGTCTTTCATCTGTACAATCTCATTCAATTTCCATCACCTTCTAATATTATATAAATCAAAATATTGTTTTATCTATTTTTTTTAATTAATAATATACACTCAAACCTTTTTTGTGCGATTTCAGAGTTTTGCGTTTAAAATTTAAAATTATTTTTTTTTTTTAATTTTCATACGAATTTCAGAATATTTTGCACATTTTTCCAACTCACTAAATTAGAAAAGAAGGTTTTGATATATTCAATATATATACAGTATTGATAAATTGCTTCAAAATAATGCTATTTCTAACGAATATATTAACTATTAGTACTGAAGAGTAACAATAAAAAAAAAACTTTACTTATTTTTGATTTGCGATTTTCTCTGAAACGTATCCACAGCACAAAACGAAATATGAGTATATTCGTTTCAACATCATTTTTTAACTTAATAAAATTCCAATATCTTTTATAACAGTCGTATAATATTAATAAAAATGTAAATCGGAATACTTTTGCGGTATATAATTGGTCTTAGTAAGATTTTCATTCGGAAGCGTTTTGTAAATATTTATATAAAATACATATTGCAACCATTTGTCTTATGAATTATGCAATCTGTTGCATTTGCATTTTGTATTGTCCGTCCACCCTCTCAAGTCGACGGTGAAATTAAATTTAAATATATTCCAACAGCGAATACACTGACACATAGAATTAAATTAAAAAAAAAATATATATATATATATATAATCTAAAAGAAAAATGAATCTCAAAATAAAAAAAAATAATAATAGTAATACAGTAAAATATTTGAAACACGGAACACGAGTGTTCTGTATTTTGAATTCAAGAGAGAGAACTGTACTTCGACATTAAATTCAGTATATTTCAGTTTTGCACAGGTAACATGTTTCAGATTCAACCACCAATACAACCAGAATACAGGATGCATCCAGCGAAATGAGATTCTGTATAAACTCGGCAATATATACTTTTCTGATCACCGTATGCCATCAGAAAAGTATATGTAAGATTTGAATACTGTGCTCTGTATCTGAAATTAGTCTGGTTTATATAAAACCGACGATATACTGAAAATATATCTACAAGTGTATGAAGTTATTATATATAGAATAATATTTTGAATTATATATTTGAAATATTTTTCAGTTGACAATGAATAGTTTCTGTTCAATATAAATATATATATATATATATATATATATATATATATATATATATATATATATATAAATTCATATATCAAGGCACGTCGCCGATGAGTCGTCGAAAGGGCTTTCTATTACAACCGTGTTTTGTTATTGTTTGGGCCGGTGAAGCCCTTAATTAAAATGTTTCGGCAAATGGTCGACCTTTTCCCGGCTCGTTTTGTCTACCTTTTTCGACGTCGGCAAGTCGAAAGTCAACATGTGCTTATACAGCTTATGAGAGAAAATATTTGGCAATTTCAAGCCCCCTAAGCTTTCAGAATCTAGAGCAATTTCTTCGGCGCATTGTATGCGACGTAATCGAAACACAGAACACGCTATTAAGAAATGTAAAATTTTCAATATTTAAAAATGTGCTTTTTCTTTATAATTTACAGTCATTTCAGATCGTTTTTCTAATAAAAATATTTTTTAATTTAATATATATTTCTTATATACCATATATGTATATAATATACTTACGTATAGTAGTTATACTTCCTTCAGAAATCATGAATAGTTCGTATTATACATTTTATATATTAAATTAATTTTTAAAAAAATACTACTGCTTTATACACAATTGAATAAAAAAATTTACGTTATTGAAAAAAAATGCTTATATATAATATATGATATAAAACTTGATTTGAATAAAAGTTGATTAGTTATGAAAGAATATACTTTTTTTTACGATACAATCGTATATCGAAATAAAATATATGTATCTTGAATAAAATAAAAAGATATGCAAATAAAATAGGAATAAAACGAATGGCAAAAAAAAGGTACGATAATAAAATATATAACATTTCACAACTGGATCATTTTACTGTAATGACGAGAAAAACCATCGACCGTTTATTAAAAAATGCTTACCCCATAAATATAAGGGTACAGACCCCTAATGCGGGTACACACTTGGGTTACACTCAAATGAGCTCAACTAACGATGTGTCCGACAATTCAAATTTTGGACAAAAATATGTATTATTCGTTGAAAAGTGTTTTTTTTATATTATTTCAATTCTTACTTGAGAGAAAAAAAACACTTTGAAAAAAATGTCTTTTTTTTGAGTAATATTATGAGTTATTAAAATTAATGAATGCTATTTTAAAATTGACTATTTTATATTAAAGTTATTTTATATAATATTTTCAACTCTATATGATCTTAAAAATATACAGAAATAAACCACGTTTTTCACGATAAAAAAAATAATCAAGGATATAGGCAAAAATTTAACCGAAATATACTGAAATTCTCACATGTATAGTATTAAATTTTTTAGCACAAACTACTAAACTTTCATGTTGTAAAAAACTATAAGACGATACCGTTGGTATAGGAGAAAGCTCCGGTAAAATATTTGTTCTTTTTACAACGAAAAGTTACTTTATTTTCCTTTGTGCTTCGTGAATTGTTGATATATATCTACACGCGGTAAAAAAAATCACCACCTTATAACGTTTTTATCATCGAAGCTTTTAGAAAATATTTTAAAAAATTCTTAAAATTTAATTATACTTTTATATATCTATAATTAACGTTTCCTGATTAATATATATTTTAAAATTTTAAGATTAAAGCTTTTTACGATTCACTGATTATGAAAAAAATATATAAATATATTTTTTCAGATAGTTCTATTATATGATCAAAATTTAAATTTAAAAATATATAATATATAGAAAAAAATATTTTGTCGCGTTTTGAATACGATGCCGAAAATATTTGAGATGTTCTTGAAAAAAAAAACCTTACGACCCTTATAACTTTCGAATAGATTGAGTTTATTTTAGTTTTGTATACGTGCAATGCAGCCTTATACCAGCGCCACAGCACGGTAGGGTCACAGTGTTAAGTGTGTGCCACCGTAAAACCTCATTGTCATCATAGAGGGTTTATCGCAAAACCGAGAAAAGAAAAAATGAAAAAAAAAATATATATATATATATATATATATATATTTATATATACACAAAACACCTATAGAATGGGTGGTTCAAGGTGGAAAAGATAAATGATGCGGGAAAACTCGGTGTGAGTCGGATAGGGGATGGTCTTGGCAATTTTTCCCGGAGTACGACGGTGTCACGCTCTCTATAGAAGCGTTCATCGTTCCCTAAGGGTTAAATAAAGCACGTGCGTCTTATTTTTCAGGGGGTTGGAAGCTCTTGATGATGTTGTTTTGTTGACTTACTCGGTAAATTTCGTCGGATCGAAAAGGAAAAAATGCGAATTTAACGGTATTCGTGTATTCGGCATGACCGAACACGCCAAAAAAAATGAGTTATAAAGTTACAACTGATATTAATTTGATATTATATTATATTGTATTTTAATAAAAAAAATGTTATTTTGATTTTTTTTCATAGGAAAATATCGATTTTATAAATTTTAATAAAGATAGAAAGGAATGCTGTTCGTCAAAAATCAAATTAAACAATAGTGATATCAACAAAAATTCTGTTTGTTATTAATATTTTTTATCCATTTTTTACAAACAAATATTTTTATATTGTATATTAAAAATTCAATCACAATTAATTTTACATATTATTCGACATAAAAAGACAAATGATATTATTTATTTATAATTTTAAAATTATAAATAAATAATATCATTGTTCAATAATATATAAAGTAGTAAATTGAACCAAAGTATTCAAAATTTTATGAATTCAAAACATATATATTTAATATATTTTTTACCGCTAAATAATTTTAACTCAATTTAGAAAATTATATCAGAAATCTATGTAAGAAAATATATAATATATTATAACAATATATAGCACAATTAAAATTATCTCAAATGAACGGAAGTAAATATATTTGATGATATTAAGTTATATTTAGCAAATTACGAGATATTTCATTGAAAAAAAAAAGTTTGATTCGATACTTCACACTTCAGAACACATCCATTACATTTACTTCGTTTCATTTTGAATTTATTATATGAAGGAAATTTGACGGAAGAAGTGTAAGAAAAATGCGCGATAAAATATTAAAAATTTCTTCTGAATTTTTATACATATATATATATTTATATAAATATAATCGTATAAATTTTCTTCGTTTTCACGCAGAATTGTCATTTATCATTTTCGCATACAGAGCTTTTTCCTAGTTACGTTAAAAAAAAAAGAAAAGAAAAAAATAAAACGGCGACGATTTAATTTTTCTCCGTTCAACTCCGTTAATATTATATACAATCGAAAATTTATGTTCTTTCGGTTCGTGCCTTTTACACGCCGCATTTTTCATTCGAGCACTGTTTTTACAATGAAAATGAAAAAAAAAAAAGAAAATCAACAATTCCGAATAGAATATTTAAAAATCAAAAATCATCCTGTTTTTCTTTATTATTATTATTATTATTATTTCTCTATACAATCTCGTTGTTTTTTTTTTTTTTTTTTTTTTTTTGGTATAAACGTTTCGAACGTCTCTCGTTTTTGTTTGTGTGGGCAAAACTTGAAATTTCGGTTAGATTATGAAAACAGACATTCGAATCTGTGGTCATATATCTGATTTATTCGATCGAGTCGATGGTCCATTTGGGCATAAATGGAAACCGTGCGTGTTCCGTCGATGAAATTGCCGCAACGACAAAAACTTGCAGTCGATCAAATGAACCGTTACTGTCATTTCAGATTGATGTTCGAATTTGATTTAGAATCATCCAAATCTACTATATAAATATATCATAATATATACAGTTCATCATGATAATTGATATTCCATATATATATATATATATATATATATATATATATATATATATATATATATGTATTATTAATTTAATATAGCAAAAAAAAAAAAACATGTTATATATATAAGAGCTTAAAATATTTAACGATGTTCAAAATTAAAATTTAATATGTATGCAAAGTTGCGATATGAACTCGTTTTTCTCTATATGTAAGGACATGAGTAAGTAAATGTTTACGTTGCCGCCGAGCCACTGTAAATATCATAAAGCAATATTGAAACGCCTCAGATAAGTTTACATGAGAAAATGTGGAACACGAAGTCGATACGTGACACTGAAATGCGTATTATTTAATTAATTGATTTATTTTATGATATATTTAAAATTCAAGTATTATATAAAATTTTCAATTAAAATAATATGAATGCTCGATTGTAAAAATTTAAAGCTCTCTCAAATTAAAAAAAAATAATTATAATATTTTTTTAAATTATAAATCGTTATTGTCATATAACAATCAGCCGGTAAGTAGTATGTTAGTGGTGGTGTAGCATTTTTTTTTTCGTCAAATGCAACATTATATTCACAATTTTATCTTAAATGATCTTTATAACTTAAAATATAGATCCTTGCCATGCTGAAGTTCAACTTATTACTATATGTTTTCATGTAAAATATTTCAGCATTTACGATCCAATTTTGCTTCGATTTCCTTCGATTCTGACAGTTGGCTTCTTAAAGAACAGCTAATAACGCGATATACCATACTTTTCGCCTTTACGACTTTAATGCAACAAAATAATACTTTTCATACAATAATTGTATATATATATTTTTTATATACAATTTTAAATTTAATATTTTTTTTCTATAATTATCATTTCAATTAATTAGGATTTATTATTTTTCATTTCTGAAGTGATTTTTATAATTTTTAATTTATTTCTTTAAAAATCCGATATAATTACTTTTATGCCAAAAATATTAAATTATTTTTTTTTACTTTTATATTTATTAAATATATAATAAAAACATATGTAGTTATGATGGACTATTTATTATATATAAATTGAGATGTTAGCTTTTTGATATTGTTTCACTGTGCTAATGTTTGTACATGAGATAACGTCGTATCGTTAATTGTCATGTCGATGTTTACGATGAACGTTTGAGTAATTTCGACGGAGACAGAAAAGAAAAACGGTAAACCACGAAAACGTCGAACAGAAACAGAAACGTGCAGAGCGGTCAAAAAAAAAATGGAAAAAAAAAAGAAAAAAAAAAGAAAAGAAAAAAAAGAGAGAGAGAGCGACTCGCAATTTTTCTCGAGAAACAAACCGGAATAAAGGCACCCCGGCAATTGCTCGTTTGTTATTTTAATGGCGAAACCTTCTTCGACGAGGATCGCCATACTCCTTTTTAACCGAACGCGATTTATCATCGTCGTGCGCCATTTCTTTTTTTTTTTGCTATTTCTCTGAAGAATGAAAAAAAAAATATATATAAATATATAAATATATATATATATATATATATATATATATATATATATATATGTGTGTATAGGTTGTACAAGGTGCGCCTTCTTAATTCGAAAGACTCGCATTAACCGGACGTCTCGTTAAACCGGTCGAGTTTTAACAGTTTAAACTATTTTATTGACGTTGACGTGTGCCATCTGCGAAACTGGCCTTTTGACAGTCGCTATAAATCATCGATGACGCCTTAGAGAGAAAATTCGACGCCGCCTACGTAATTTATCGTTAAATTAACGAAAGTGAACCTTCGTTAATGTTAATTAAATTATATCATAACGATAAGTTGATCGCGATCGAATATCTCGAGTTTATTTGCGAAAATATTTTTAATGGATTATACCCTGGAACGGCTATGTATTTAAATTAAAAATAATATATATATATATATATATATATATATATATATATATATATATATATATATATATATATATATATATATATATATATATATATATATATATATATATATATATATATATATATATATCTACTTTAATATTTGAATAAAATCAAAATTTTATATGTTAGTAATATTTTTTATAATTACTATCAAAATATATTTTTCCAATATATCGATTGATTGCAATTATTTTTCATAAAACTATGTGCAGTTTTATATAGAAATTAAGTACGATTTTTCCGTCATATTGGAAAATTCTGATATTTTGTTCAATATTAATAAAAAGAATGTTATTCGTGGATATTTTTTATACTGTTTTACAGGAGTCCCCAACCTTTTGCACATATTATAATACCGATATAATAAAGGGTACCATATTTTTTTTAAGATTTATATCTTTATATAAAGTTACCAAATTTTTGACATTATAGAAATTGAACATTCCTAAAGAAAGGGGAAAATTGAACGAATAAATTGAAAATTTCTATTTTAACTTTTCCATTTCATTTAATGCTTTAAAGATATTTTGATATTAATATAATATTATTTTTATAAATCATGGAGATTATTATTAATAGTTTTAATAACATTCTATTGGCGATGTTCAAATATTTTCATTTATTTTTTACGACATAATCCTTTAATATCAATTCTATTTTTAAATTTCTTTTTATATCATATATATATATATTTATATATATATATATATATATATATATATATATATATATATATATATATATATATATATATATATATATATATATACAATATTTTCTTTCACAAAAATTCTTTTTTTACGAATCATTAGAACTCTTCAATATTTCCTTCTGCTTATTTAAAAAAAAACTGCCTTCTACATTAGACCACATATTTTCGTATAAAACATAAATATGAGAGACGGGAAAATTAAAAAAATTCTACAGGCGCCATGGTGCCCGCGAACACACGGTTGAGGACTCCTGCTATTATATCAAAAAATAACAGAGTTATTATTAATTATATATTTTTTATTTATACGTTTAAATTTCACTGATTTCAAAGGTTCTGAACGATATTTTTTTCAGATTTTTAAACAATATATATTTACTGGAAAAATTTAAATGCGGCACATTAATTCACTTTTCTATCTAATGAGGGAGAATTCCGAAAGAATAATATTAAATATTGAGAACCGCTGAATATATAAATATGGAAAATAGCAGGAAGCGAATATGTTCGATGCCAAAACTTATATCATTCACACATATATATATATATATATATATATATATATGTATATATATATTTATATACATATATGAAATATTTTATATATAAACGCGCAACTATATCAAATTATATGATACATATAAATGTAATTCATGAGAGAATTTCATATAATATATAATATTTTAATCATTCTATATAAATATTATGATATTTTATTGTTCGTAAATTTGTAAAATAGAGGGTTATTGTTTATCTGAATGAACGATCTCTATTATGAAGTATTAATTATTTTAATCTGTTAAATTAAATATGCACAATTTGAATATTATATATATACACACACACACATATATATATATATATATATATATATATATATATATATATATATATATATATATATATATATATAATATTTTTGACTGAAGGAAATATTATATTTAATGTATAATATAAACAAACGATTTTCCAGAGTGAACGTAAAACGAACGTAAAAAGACGCAAAACAAAAATAAATGTCTGAATTAAATGAAACGGAACGGAAAACAAAACAAAAACAGGGCAATTTCTTAAGGGAATGGGAAAATGAAGGTCGGCTTTATACATAGGAAACGATGAAAAAGAAACATTTAGCTGAAAGCAAAGCAGGCAGTCTCGTCGATTAATTACGAATGTCTAATGAAATTTTTAAAGCATCGATAATGATCTTGAATAGTAGAGGAGAAAAAAATAATCGGCATCGTTTAAATAAAAAATCGGAATTTTTTGCGTTGTGAGTTTATTTATTTCGATGCGAGCCAATTAAACGCTTTGTTGTTATTCGTTTTATTTAAAGTAAAATAAATAGTAAGATAATTATTATAAAGGCATTCATAAATAAATTCTTTAAATATGTATTTATTTTTTATAATTGAATATTATATAATTATTGGACGTATGTTAACAATGTGATAAAACTAAATTAATAAATACTACGTATTTTGTAACACAAATTTCTGGTTTATAAAAAGTTTTTACGTATTCATCAGAATCTATTACAGTGTTCAATTCTATTCAAATTCATATATAATTCACTGGAATCGATATTAAAGATTTAAAATTCGAGACAGAATTTGATTTGTGCTTTTTAATATAAAGCTATTTTAAATTTTGATTTATTGCTCTTTCATTTCGTCTAGTATTTTCATATAAATCAACTTTAAGTTAAATTTGAATATTAGAAACTAATCTTATGAGATTTAAAATAATACAATGTTAAATATAAAGCAATCTGATAAGTTTAAATAAAAAAAAATCGATGTTCAAAAACAATATTCAATCGAGTTCGTTATTCATTTTTATTTGTTTTCACATATATCAAATTTTCTATAAATGATATGTCACGTTTGAACTTTCACAATCAGATTTTTTTGCTACCAGATTTTTCTGAAACGTCTCGAGAAAACTTTGGTACAAAATTCTTTTCCTTTCTATCGTCGAACGAATATTTTCGCATTTTCTTTTTTTACACTCGTCGCTGATATAACAGCGTCTTCCTTTTTTTTTATTTCTCCTATTCCAAAACATGAA
This sequence comes from Leptonema lineaticorne, assembly GCA_024500535.1. Classification (NCBI taxonomy): domain Eukaryota; kingdom Metazoa; phylum Arthropoda; class Insecta; order Trichoptera; family Hydropsychidae; genus Leptonema; species Leptonema lineaticorne. The sequence continues at coordinate 3,001,789 of JANIJI010000010.1, forward strand.
ATATTATTATATTTCATAACAAAACAAACACAACAACGAATACATTTTAATATATAATAAAATAATTATCGAAATATTGACAAATAACAAACGTATGCAATTAATAACCGACATGAATATTAATATAATTGTGCATATACAATATACACACATACGATATGTAAGTTGAACAAACTGGTAACTCTGTGCTTGACCGCTTAAATTAATTACGGGTACAAAGTTGGAAATTGCCAGCCGTTTATTGTCGGCCAAACACTTTGAACTTATCCGTTAAATATATATATATATATATATATATATATATATATATATATATATATATATATATATATATATATATATATATATATATATATACAAAAAGACAAAAATCCTGACGGTCAGTAGGAAAAGCTTAACGGACTATCAAAGTTTCCTTCCGCTCGTGAGATTGCATCCTTTATATATTTGATATTATAAAATCGCATCTTAACACTTATGTCATTACTATTATATATATATTTTTTTAACTTGAAATATCTTAAATCTATCTATATTTAAATATATTTCATTTTAAAATAGATTTAAAAATATCAAAATTATACTGGTTATTTTTATACGATTCTCGATAGTAATCAATCAAATATTCTAGTGAATTATCATTATCGATTTTAATATGCGTTCGTAATTTATGTTTGAATTTTAAATTAAGTGTTTATTAAAGAGGGTGGCGAAATGCAATAAATCATCGTCGAACATTTTCTGTTCGTTCGTTGTGCCACCTGTAACACAATCAATTTAACGATATCAATCATATTCGTATCAACTTTGATATTTTATGCAAATGAACTAGACATTTTATTCAAAATATCCGGTGACGTGTTAAAATGATTTTATTAAATTTAAAATAGGCGCAAATTATATCAAACATATGGTATAAAATTTTTTTTTATGTTTCAATAGTAAAAAAAAAAATATTGAAAAACAGTTTTAATAATTACACTTTTCAATTTAAATTTGTATATAAGTGATTTGACTATATAAAAAATAATAATCAGTACTAGAAAATCTAACTCTTATATGGTTATCGTATTATTTTTTATTATAAAAATTTAATATGTATGTATATATTCTTAATAATACTTTCATATTCTACGATTATAAAAATTTTAAAATGAAAATATTTTTTTTTTTAATATTTTTTTCATTATATGCGCATATCAAACATCGAACAATATGTCTTTACTTATAATAAAATTCATAACATTTTTTCGACGTACTTCGAAACCAATATGTATTATAAAAGTTAAGTATTAAGGACATCGTAAATTTCTCCGCCTTCTATAGAATTAAAGGTGGTTTCAAAAATATTACGATGTTGAACTTTTTCGAGTATATATATATATATATATATATATATATATATATATATATATATATATACATATATATATATATATATACACACACACACATATATATATATATATATATATATATATATATATATATATATTATAAATGTAGAGCTCATAACGAAAACGCTATAGTGTACATTGACGTCGTTTGCTACGTCGTATCAGTGAAAATTTTTCAGCTGAAAGCCACTCCGTCGTTAACGATGGACGTTAGAAAGTACCTGCACATTCGCAGATGCGAATAAGAACACCGTGCATGCGCTGAAAGTGTCTGAAAATTGTCAAATTCGTTCCATTCCTCGTATTATATATGTGAGTTTATTTATTTATTTTTTACTTTGCTCTTTTCATCGTCGAAAGTTTAGCATTTCCACCATTCGGTTCACGAAAGCTTTTTAATATATTGAAACCGTGTATTTTCTGCAGACGCAAGAAACTTTCTTTGAACAATATTAGTACATGTAATATTTCCAAATCATTAAACAACATTTAATATATGTATTTCAATTTATATACTTTACAAACAATATTATGGATATCGTTAATAAGATAATCTTTAAACGAAAATATATAAATAATCCTTTTTTTTTATCTTTAAAAATGTATATCAAAACTATTAATATACATAAAATTTCTAGATAGAATTATATTTATTTATATAATAAAAATACTTAATGTAAATCAAATTCAAATACAGCTAAAATAAAATTTTAAACACTAAATAATTCATCAAATATTTAGACAGACTTTTGAAAACTCGGTATAAATAAGAATTAATGGTTGCTTGCACATTGTGAAAGAACAAAGGCGAAGTGTTTCAACAAAAGGGATGCGAACTCGATAAAAATAATAGTGTAAAAAATAACTGTACAAGAAATTCAACAATACGTTTTAAATTTAACAGCATAGTATCAATGCTATTTTAAACCTTTCTTTTATCTTTTAAATATTTATTGCTTAATAATATATAAAAAATTAAATGTTTTTTTTTTAAATTAATCTTTTGTTTTTTCTATATTTTGTTTTAAAATGTATTTTTTAAATAATATATTTATACAATCAAGTTCAGTTAGTGTGACATCAATCAAGTGTTAAGTGTTATTTCATATTAATTAAGGTAAACAGGAGAACAATCCTCCTTTTTTTTTAATGACTTCCGCTTTTTTTAATATTTGACCTCTTTTTTTAAATTTCGAATTATTTCATATTAATCAGTTCAATTAAAATATTAATATATATTAGCAGATTCGACTATATATTTTTTTAAAAATATCAATATCAGCAGTGTAATAAATTTATACAAATTATATATAAAAATCACATCTTATCTTATCAAGAAATACAGACAATATATGTTATATTTTAATTTTTAAAATTATCCAATATATTTTGTTCGTAAATTTCTTTTATAATAATAATAGCATTAAAAAGAATATAGTATAGAAAATCTATTGATCTAAATATGAAATTTTAATGAAAACTGACTTATCTTAAACATCGAACGCGATAGAATCACGACTCTAAAGGCCATTACATTAAGGAAAATATAGAATTTTCTCTCAAAATCGAAATATTTTTCAACAAACAAGAGTTTGCGCTTTTTATTATTATTATTATTATTATTATACATTCGAACGCATCGCGTCGAAACTCGGCGGCGACACATTTTCCGCGTCTCTTCTAAACGTCGAAAAACCGACGCCACTTTCATGCATTTAAATTCACAGTTTACAATAAAATACAAGAGCGAAATTCGAATAACATAGGTCGTTAACGGTTCTTATCTGAAGTCGTTAGTTATCATCCCCTAGAAGCGAGCAGAGGGTTGAAGGTGGTAGATAAAACTGGGAAGAAATATAAACGTCTTTCGATGTCTTTCGCTACGTTTTATTTATTTTTTTTTTATTTATTTATTATATTTTATTTTTATATGAATGTATGTTTTTTTTTTTTTTGTTGAATTTTTCCTTTTTCCACGGTCGTTGGTTTGATGCATTTTCTCGCTTTACTACAGTTACAAAATTGTGCATGCTGAAACTTTAAAGCGCGCGCCAAATGCAAAGCTGCTTCAGCAACGTGAAAATTTTATTTTTTAATGATATTTCAAAATTTCACTTTGAATAATTTAGAATACTTTCATTAAGTTTTACTACATTAAATTATATTATTAATTTTATTTATTTTTTGTAAATATATAAAAATATATATTCTTTTATTGAAAAAATATTTATAATATTTATTACGCCTGAATGAATTGAAAAATGTACATTTTCATATAAAATATATAAAAATATTTTTTGAATAAACATATATTTTTAAACATTTTTTGTTATTATTTTTTATTAAGATAACAGCGGTAAGAATATCAACAGAATTACTCACATTTTATATACGCATTATATATTCATTTCGACTGCGAAACACGTGTTTAAAATTTTGACATAAAATATTTATTATATTTTAGATTCGAATTTAATATAAAATCGTATTAAAGTATTGCAGAAATGTAGCCTTTTTCCAAAAAAAAAATATGTATATATAAGAAAATGCTGAAGTTTCATATTTTACCATTCCATAAAATATACTCTACAGTGACAGGTGCTCAACATATTCAGACATATCGGTTTTAACGTTTTAAAATTTCCCATCGCAAATATCTTTTATTCATATTTTATATATTTACACTATGTATATTAATATGATCTTATTTTATAATGTTGAAAATATAATTATAATTTTATAAATCTAAAATATATTTCATATGAATATAGGATCAACAATATCTTATTTATGATAAAGGCGTATTTATGATATAAATTTATTTAATTTATATGCGTATTTTCATAAGTTTCGTATTTTAGAATGTAAACGTAAATCATTTAATTTGTAAAAGTCGGTTTTAAAACGGCTTAATAAATAAGACTCGACTTAGTTGAAAAATGCACCTATCACGGTTAATTTCGTGATATATTTTATTCGTTTTACAGATAAATCGTTACGAATTCGCAATATATTATTTTTTTATTTATTAAACGATGTAAAATTTTTATTTTAATATGAAAAAAAATAGTGTATTTTTAAGTTATTCTTTTAAGATTATAAATTTAGCGTCAAAGAAAACTTTTCCATTCTTTAATAATTTTATTTAATATTAAATTTTGCGCATAATAAAATGTGGAAATTATGAAAAATCATAACCAAGTTTTAAAATTAGTTTAATATTCTAAAAATTTATATAAACGTTTATTGCTACATATATATTTCATATATAATATTTAATTAATATAATATTAATATTAAATTATATTTATATAATATATTTATTGACTAAAAATCAATTTACTCAATATTTATGCATTCATTTATGCACATCTTTTAAACTGATGAATATTCATACTGAATTTCATAGGAAAACTCTACACTATTTTTCCAATGAAAACTATTAATATTTAACCATGTATATTATGTATATGCAAAACATTTAAAATAAAATTTAATATTTAAAAATAACATAATATTTTTATTGGATTACTATTAGAATAACTTTTCAAGATCCAAAAATATGCTTTATATATATTTTTGTTTGTGATAATAGAAAAAAATAAAGGGTTATAGTAAAGTATTTACAAACTCCGCATAAATCCACTGGATGCTCTTTATCGTCGTTGAAATTTAACAATGAGAATAAAAAAAGGTCCAAAGTGTAAACAGTGGCTGGTTTCAAGACACAGGCTGGTAGTAAAAATGTGTTTTATATGCAAATTCGAATTGAGATTTGCCACGAGAGGAGAAATTTTTCGGTAACGCCATAAGTTGCGGTTTAAAAACGAACTTCCGAGGATGAAAAACAGAAAATATATATATATATATATATATATATATATATTAAATATATAAAGTATGGAATAAAGGATTTTCTTCGTATCTGGAAACGCACAGTTTATACAGAAGTAATATCGCGTAATATTTCATTGAAATATATGTGCGTGTGTATGTGCAGCAGTGCTCATATATAATGGAAAAATACCTTCAAGAAAGCATTCAATTACAGTGAACAAGAGTTCCACTTATGGAAAGCTTCCTGTTCTCACGATTCACGTACCGCTGCAATTCTTCACACACAGGAATTTTTAGAATTTTTATTCTACGAATTGAATTAAGTTTTATATTAGATGCATTATATAGCGTACGGCTAAATTAATATTTATATTAGAATCTGCAATTTTATTTTATCATAATAGTAAAAATATTTTTATTTCTAATAAAATCGTAGTAATGAAATTTTACAAAGTTTTTCAATGATGAAAACTTATAGTTTTATTTAGCGAGCAAATTACGCTAAAACTGCTTCGTGTTTCACAACATTGATCTTATTGTCCTTGTGATATTATTTTGAAGGACATCGTTAGAAATATATAAAAGCTACCTTTTTATATTCTTCAATCACTAATTCTGTCTGCTCTCAACAGATATTTTTCACAAAATTTTCAAAAATATTTCATATTTTTCACCCCTCGTAAAATGTCTCGAATATTACATCATTTTTTTATATTATAATAAAATAAAATTAGATGTGCGGCTCATACATCTCTTCTGAATATAAAATCTGACTTGTAATAAATATGCTGATTTAATATTTTTTTATTGGACTCATGTCTACAATTCAGCGACCAATCATAAAAAAAATATTCTTTATCAACTTATCAATAAAATATTTGTATTTTATTTTTTATATTTATATGAAAATATTATTTATCTTCAAAAATTAATAGAGCTTTAAGCTCTTAAGCGCTCATTTACATAATTCGTAAATATTATACAAAGTGGATGTTAATTCTGACAAAGTTAATAAAACAATTGAGCAGCAATATTTAAAATGAATATCGTCTCAACGGGACAACCCTGTAGATGAAGTTCGCTCGTCAAGGGTAAGAATATTAACCTTTAGCTTGGGGCTAGTTTGCAACACGTACAAAACCGTACACTTATAGTCAACTAACTTTAAGTGGCTTAACTTGTATCTTGTATCCGCTTTCAAATGGGAAACAACGCGCAAAGATCCATATATAGAAAAAAAAGAAGTAACTCGAAAGAACTGAAAGATGGAAAAAGATATTCGGTGAAATTCGAAGAATTTTTATTTTTATGAAAAATATCAACTTTTATAAATGTGTGTGTAATGTATATAATTTTATTTTATCTTTGTTATAAATTATAAAATAATATTTGAATTCTATCATACATTTATATATAACTATAATTATTATCTGAAGTGTGATATATTATAATTGTCAAATTAATAGTTTATAATACCGCCCAACAGCCTTCAAAAACTAAGGTTAAGGTAGTAATAAAACCTTTAGAAAAGATTACGGTCGGAAATAAAAAAAAGACATTACATGACAATAAAGAAAAAACACAAAAAAATATGTTGAAATGTGATAGAAGGTTGTCGAAGTCTATAGGAATTTTTAAATATATAAAATCATCCAAAAAATATAATCAATCTCGGTTTATATTATTTTCGAATAATTATTGTATGAAATAGTTTATTTTTTTTAATATATATATAAAAGAAAATCATAATTAAATTTAACTTAGAGAAAACGGTGTATTAATGTACAGAGGGTTCACTATTTTCATTCACATTTTTATATATTCACAGTTCATTTTACAATTGTATTATATAAATTCCGAAATAATAATAATTTTCACATAAGTATAAAATATATAGTCTATTTCATATATGAACTATATAAGGCCGATGTTCGTTCTAAAGCTTTATGAGCGTGGAAAACGTTACTGTATTTTTCATCCTAGCACTCGTCCGCAATATTTTTCTTCAGAAATTTTCACTACCATCGTCAACGCCGGAATTCCGCATGCACTGTGATCGGTGCAGCTTTTAACTCCAAAGCTTGACGTACTGAGAGAATAACACTATAAATTCTAATCTCTGTTATATTTATCATATAGATTTTAACTTTAATTTTCTAATAATCGTTTACAAATTTAATTCAAACCATCGGCAAATCATTTTGCATTTCCAATATATTTATATATGAAAGTTAAATCAACAACTCCACACGCCAATTATTAGAAAAATAGTTTTCTACGAATTTTTACACGGCTCTAATAGTCTATGAAATAAATATTGAATTACAATTTTAATACATTAGCGTACATATAATTTATTAAATAATATAGGAAAAATTTGATATTTTTTTATTTACGAGCATGCGAAACGATGCATTATACATTCGCGTAAAATGGCACTTATATATATATATATATATATATATATATATATATATAATAAAATACGACCTTGCATAATTGGTTATTCAATATGCGATGCACATCGACCACTAAACTCGTTGTGGTAGAAAATGAAAATTCATGTTCGGTAACGGTTCGCTTGAAAACTTCTAGATATCAAAACTTACTCTCCGCTCGCAATAAACTGTTAGAGTGCTTCGAAAACTTAACCAACGTTTTCACTATAGTTCCTTAGCGTTACGAATAATTTTTAATATATACAACATTGATTTTATTTTTATTTTCGGTAACGCTAATTTACATATAAAGTTTTATAATGAAGATTCTTACTTTGGTATTGGCGGAATTTTTTTTTTTTTTTTTTTTTTGGTATATCTACTTTTTAATAATAAAAATACATTGTTCACTATTGTAAACAATATATTTATATTGCTAAATGTTTAATAAGAAGTTTTAAAAAAAAATCTTGAAAATTTAAAAGAATGAAAAGTAGAAGAAAATAAAGCAATCTAACAAACAGAAGAAAGCTTCGTTTCATGAATGAAAATGTTTCGAAAATTACATTAAAGCAAAACATCATGTAAACCTATATTAACAATCTGAAATCGTAAAAGACTGACATAAATCAATATTTATTTAATATATTTCAATATGAAATATATTAAATATGGAACGATAAATCAAATCTTATGAAAAGATTTGACATATAGTTAACTATTCGATCAACTATTCGAATCATTATTAAATAAAATAATTATATATTTATAACATATTATATGTACATATTTTTTGTAAGTGTGTGTGTGTGCGTGTGTATGTACGAATATTTTCTAGCATTTTATAACTTGAGTTTCGCAGTTTTACGAGCGTAGAGATCGACTTTCGAAAAAGTTTGCTTTTGTTATAATCTTGCGAGTTTCGAGTTTATGCCGCCACTCATTTTTATAGTGTGTTATAAAATTATACCTAATGGGAGTTGTCTTTGTTTCGGAATGTATATGCATCATAAACGAATTCTTACTTATGTACGTGTTTATGATAAATATATACGTATGTAAGGACATATGTGGATATTCGTATATATATATATATATATATATATATATATATATATATATATAATTCGTTAAATGTATTCTTTAATAGATGATGGTTTGATTTAAAATTCATAATGCGTTAATAATATGATATTCATTGGACGCATGCAAAATCATGAAAAGTTTTTTGAGGTGCTCCACTGGACGGTTTGCGTAAAAGGTTCGCGTCTTTCACTATTATACTGTACAGCAACAACAATAATGAGTGTTCCGTTTTTCCTAGTTAAAGGGAAGCGTTTTCGGAAAACGGAAAAGCTCTTCGAGTGTGAATTTTCCGAGAACGACCCGCTTCCACGTCACAAAAGATGTTCGTTCGACCAGAGCGGGGGGTCGCTGTTCACGAAAAACCTATTTTCATCTGTTCTTGTCAGACGCTAAATTTGAACGCATAATTTAATATATTTTTTTTTTCGGAGAAAGATCTAAATACAAAAGCACTTAGTGTTCGAAGAAAAATAAAATAATAATAAAAAAAATGCGCGCGGAAAAAATATATGCGAAACTGAAATAAAGAGCGGTCGATGTTTATGGAAAAAGCTCTAAGAATGGAGTAATAGATGATGTCCAAAAGGTATAATGAAGTGGTATAAAATTAATAACTACTCTACATATTCGTAAAACATGAAAGAAAACGTTTTTTTTTTTCATATTATATGAATTAATTGTATATATATTTATTTGTATGGAAGTAACAAAAAATAAGAGAGAATAGTTAATCATAAATACGAGAAAAAAAGTTTATTCATAATGCAATAGTATTGAAGAAAGAAAAACAGTTCGAGAATGAAAAATAGAAAGCCATCTGTAAAACTATAAAAACGGCACGAGGGAAAGTTAGAAAAACATATTCTCATACCAAAAGTTTTTAAGATGGATTATATTTTATGAATATGCATAACATAACTTGTATATATATTTTAGCAAAAATTTTCCAAAAAAGAAACCTTATTTTTTCGATTAAATTTAGTCAAAAAAATCTTTTTATCTATTAAATATTTTTAGTATATTTAAAATAAGATATTTTTATTATAAATAATATCAAAACTTTCATGAGTATCTAATATTAATAATTTAATATAATAATTAAGGAGAGAGTATTTTTTTTTAATTTATCAACCTTGATTAATGATACTAGAATTCTTCATTATTAAATAGTAGAAAGGGTTGAAAAGTTTCTCCCTTTTCGAAGTTTAGTCGATGATTTATTGTTTTAATAGATTAATTGGAATAAAGATGATTAACTTTTAGTATATAAATTAGAAATATATTTACCAATAAAATTAATACGTTACGCGTATTAAATGAATAGTAATTATTATTCGACTTTCTCGATAATATCTCAATATAAATCAGTGAAAATTATTACGTATTTCGTTTCGTAACATAGTTTGGCACATTTGACATTCACCTTCGATACGATTATTTATTATTGAATTAAGAAATACTCGTAACATTGTTCAACAATTCTGTATTGATTTCGCCGTGTAAACTCTTGATTAAAATTTGAAATCTGAATAATAAATTTTCGTTTTGATATTCATAAAATCGATATTTTACGCCAAATTTACATATTGATGGAATTGTTGGCAATATCGATATAAAGATTAAATTTAATTTGATTTTCCGAATGATGTATTTCAATTATTCGATTCGATATTTCTAGAAATAAAATATTGAAAACAGTAATTATATTATATATTATTTATTATATATTATATAGATATATGTTTTTCAATTGCGTGTAAAAATTATTATTTTTTCTCTTAATATAAAAAACAATTAATTCATAAAATTATATCCTATATATTTTTTATAGTTATAAGAAAATTTTTAATATTTTCATATTTATACAATATATTCAGATTTTATTATGCAAAGTGGAAAGCTAAAACATTGATTAGAACCACATTGAGAGTAATTGATGATGTCTTTGAAATATGACTTCACAATTGAATTCTTCGAATCTCATATATCAAAGTTATCAAGGAGGAGGTAATTAGAAGATTTAATACAAAGATGATAATGCTCATGGTATGTCTTTAATACCATAAATGACTTTTCTAATTAATTATATCTTTCATCAAACATTAAAAGTTATTGTTTTCTTAGTAATATATTTTTAATAATCTGGATATCTTTCTAAAAACAAGGACCTCTCTTGTAATTAACATTTTATTCTCCTATTCACCTTCATTATATTTTAGTATTTATTTGAAAAATAATATAATAGTTTTACAATGCAAAATCAGGAATTTAATAGAAAACATCGGATCTCTAGATTTCCAATACAATATTTTCAACTTCTACTTGATACTAAAAAAGCTATAACTCTACTTTAAATTATTTCAGTACTAGAATCTGCACAATTATGATTAAGAAAGTGTTCAGAATTTTTATGGGCCCGTAATATACATAACAAATAATATCTATACATAATAATATACAAACTATTTATAAAACACTATACAAACTACAAAATATATACATATCTCTCATTTCAAACTATCATAATTGTGTACCGAGCACTAAACGACAAAAATATATTAATATACCATATATTTAAAAAAAAAATGCTTTTAAAACATATTAAAAATTTCATAAAATGTAATCGTCGAAATAATTCAATATTCGCGTTATGCACATGCACAATTTCGTGCGTTCTATGACACAAAGCATAATTGAGATAAAATGCAACCGTAACAGAGTTATAAAAGCGTTGTGCAAAAGGTCATAAATTTGACTACGTTTTATACTACGTAAAATTTTAATTGTTTTTCCACTGTTCGCATTCCTATGTATATATATATATATATATATATATATATAATATATATTTGCGTGTGTGAAATGCTGTGGTACTACTTTTTTTTCTAGTACAACTATCAGGCGTATATGAAAATTTTATTTTAAAGTGCATTGTAATATATATATATATATATATATATATAATTTTAACGCAATGAATCCAATTTTAAACTATGAATTTATGTCGTATTTTAAATTAAATAGGTCGTGAAATCTGAAATTTTTGTTTTGAATTAATTATGTATATTGTATTGGATCATTAGGTGAATTTTAATTTATACAAATAATAAAATATTTATTTAAAATATACTACATATTGGTATACATGTACATTTTGAAATATATATATATATATATATATATATATATATATATATATATATATATACCGTATTTTATTTACACTCGAAATGATTTAATCTGTTAATCTCAATTTATCGCAATTAAATAAATAGTTTCGTTTATAATCAAATAATTTAAGAGAATTCGCAAAACATTCATAATTTATTTCACATTGTGACCTTCCAATTTCATTATATAAATAATATAATATATTTATATTTAAACTATTATTATTTTGTAATAAGTTAGAAAATATATATTTTATTTAATTTACTATTCAAGTATTTCTAGAGAAATATAATTGTAATCGTAAATCAATATCGAAAAATATGTATTTTTATGATAAATTATTTTTTAATTATAAATATTGTGAATTAAATTATATTTAAGTATATATAGTTAAAAAAACCATCTTATAAAATATTACATCTATTAAAAAACATCCCTATTAGGATCGTTTTAGTTTTGAATATAATAAATTTATTTTATTCTTAAAATTCGGTTAAAATTTTTATGACTAATTTCGACACGTTGAATTTAACAATTAAATTAATTTTAAATATGATAAAAAAAAATACAGAGAAAAAAATCATATTAAAAAAAAACAATTTTTATTTAAGCTCTAAACGTACAAACGTATTTGATTTAATTAAAATTGAGATTTATATTAAAAATAACGGCGTATAAACGAATCACAAAAATGCGAACGAAAACCGCACCGGCAACGGTAAACCGTGAAAATTTCGATGCGGAAAACGGAAAAAAAAAGCGTTCAGAATACTATAACGGAACATCCGGTTATAATTATGAAATCTCCGATTTTCCGATCATCACTCCAATTTGATCGGTCGTCGTTTGATTTATTCGTGAATTGAATACACATGAATATATAAGGGATGAATGTGATATATATATATATATATATATATATATATATATATATATCTTAATAACATTCATCGGTGATGACACTGTTCGTCCTACGAAACACACGCTACATCTAATCCGATTCACGGTATTCCGATTCGCAACGTCGACTTCCCACGTCCGATTCCGATTCGATCATCGTCACACGTAAACACGTGTACACGTTTGTAACGTTTTAATACTTAATGAACGACATGTGAAAACTATGATAGTGAATTGTTTGAATATCAAAATATCATAATTCATAAATATATAATATTATTTATAATACTTAATTGGTATTTTATAATAAATATCGATATCAGTCTATACTATGTATTATGCTCTTTTAGGCATGAACTGATTTAAAAAATTAAATTATCTTTTAATATAAAATTATTCATACATATAGATTCCGAAAGAAAAATAATTGTTAATAATTTATTTGTTATATACATATAAATTAAAAATTACGTGCATTACATGTAAGGTGACTAAATATTCTCTTTTTCTTAAGTCGTATCTACCGTTAAAGAATGTCATCGTTATTTTGAATTATGTCATTTCAAAATCGAAGAATTATTTTGAGACTTTATTTTAAAACGGAGAACCTGTTTTTGGTGTCGCTTAAGTTATATCAGTTTTTTCATTATAATTTCAATTATATTCCTCCTCTTCAACAAATAATCTTTCATCATATTAGTCTTTTAAAAAAGTTGGTCACTTTAAATATTATATATAATGTCTAATTTTTGTTTTACTTAAGTCTAGTTAGTAAAACACTCCGTTTAATATAACATAACGCTTGATCACAGCTTATATTACACTCTAACCGGACTCGACTCGATATCAATTTTAACAAAAAGAAATTAGTTAATTTTGTTAACATAAAAAAATAAAATGTTGCAGTTCAATACATTCCAATTATTTAATTTAAATAATATTAAAACAAAAAAACATGAATGTATATAATTATATACTTATATTATTAATCAATGAAATTATTTTGACAGTCTATTTAAAATTAATAGAAAAAAATATATATAATTTAAAACTTTTTTTAGCAGGAACTTTTTGATCGCACCAAATTCAACGGTAAAAATCTATATATATTAACAGGATTCGAACTATCGTCTAGGAGTAATAGTGCTGCATTTTTTCATATAATTTAGAATAATTACACATCCACACAGCCCGCATACACACACACACACACACACACACCCACATACACTAGTCGATTGCACGTGTGCGTGCGTTCGTGCGCGTGTGCGAATAAAGTGTTTTCCAACGCAATTACTTTCGGTTTTCTTGTTTATTATGTCGATCAATATCTTTCAGTTGGGCTAGAAGCAAACCGCCGGTGAACCGTGGCTCTTTTCTTGAGCCTTATATATTGCCGATATTCGTTTTGCGTGTCAAAATCCTAACCGGCCTTCATTCTTCGACAAATGTAACATTTTATCAAAACTGAAGTATAATCTCCAGATCGTTAAGGCGGTTTAAAAAGAATATATCCGACGTTATTCGACGCATCGGATTTATACTGTAACGATATTCTTCACCTTGATAAATTAAAATATCATCGAAATTCAACAAATATTACTATAATACATATAAACGAAATAGATTTCGAAAATATTTTTCCATTATGAAAAATATGCGTAAATATAGTCTATCTGATAAATTGAAAGAGAAACATCTGACAAATATGCACGGTAAATTTGCTTTATATATTTAAATAGAAACCGCTCAATCTTTCCATAACAGTCCCTATCCATTGTCGGTTGATAAATCCCTCCATTTTTATATAATAGGGGATTTCGTTAAAGTATGCCTTTTATACTTACCAAACGGATCAATAGACTTTTCCGGAAAAATTAATATATATTACATACGTGTACGTGACATTGCGCACTTTGATATATCGATAGTTGAGATTATTATTTTGCCATTATTTCTACGCGTGGACCTCTTAAATCAAATTCGGATATTTTCTCAAAATATATTAAATAATATCTTATATAATATCGAGTTATATCTTACACGATATCTAAGAATGTTAAAGATAGTATTATATTATATCATTCTACATACTAAAATTGAATATTATTATAAAAAAACTACATTATACATTATTAATGAAATAATATATTATTAAACGATTTTTACATATGATATAT
Source organism: Leptonema lineaticorne (assembly GCA_024500535.1). Lineage (NCBI taxonomy): Eukaryota > Metazoa > Arthropoda > Insecta > Trichoptera > Hydropsychidae > Leptonema > Leptonema lineaticorne. The sequence continues at coordinate 3,016,798 of JANIJI010000010.1, forward strand.
ATTTTGTATCAAACGAAAATTTTTCCATGGTCTTGAAAGTGCTCATATATTCAGAAATATATTTTTTTCACGTTTTGTGATTATTGCATTGAGAAAAGCAATCTTCGAATCCTATCATCATAAAAACGAATAGCAGATAACTTCTATAAAAAAAAAGTTTTCAAAGCTTGCTCGTTCCACTTGGAAAAAATTGCCACTTTGAAATCTGAAGTTTTTATATTCTCAATATTTTAGAAAATTTGAATATACTAAATAAAGATATCCGATATAACGTTTTCATCGATCAAAATATTTCTCCAATATTATATTAAAATAAAATAAAACATACATGAATATTTAATTGTTAATACATTATCATACTTTGAATATATAATTTTAATTAAATCTGTTGAGTTATTACAGTTATTCAACGTACGATTTTTGGTATATTTAAATAAGATCAAAGACTAAGTTAAAATAAATTAAATTTATAAACGGATGGAAAATTCGTGTTGTTGATTAAAAATTTAAGATAATCCGACTGTCATACGCATAAACGTAAATTTAATAATTTTAAAATTGAATTTCGATCTTTCGTCACGTTCGCCGTTTTGACGTAACGCCGTTAAAACAATTACTTCGTAAAACGATATAAACGGTTAAAACTTGTTACAATCGAGAGTGAGAGAAAGCTTAACCGCCGACAGCAATTTAGTTCGTCAAAATTGAATACTAAAACAATACAATAATTAAATTCGGTTAAAGTTGACAGTTTCGAAACTTGAACTCGGACTCGTTTACAAAACGAATGATAAATGACGGTTTGAAATCGAACGACGGAAGCGTCGGTTATAGAAATATTATCAATTGTATCGGTAATTGCAGTATTGTTAAATTCAATTAGAAAGACTACGTTCATTAAGGACATATTAGAATATATAGAAAAAAATACATCGTCACATCCATAAATTGAATCTTAGTAAAAATCCAGATTTTTCTTTGCATCAAATACAATTAGAATTTTTTTTTTCAATTGAAAATTTTGACCGTTAAAATAAACTCGATTTCCTTAAATTTCTTCAAATCATAATGAAAAGTTTCGCCATATTTTCCAGTGAATTATGACAGAATTTGAATATTATCAAACTCTCGTTGCGAAAAGGTGGTCTCAACCCTCTCAATATTTTGAGAGAATTCAAAGAACAAGAAATTTTATTATAGAACCCTTTGACATATTTAATGTTTATTAAACCCTTATCTCTATTTGTGCATTTTATTATAGAACTAAGTTTACGATTATACTTTGAAGTTTTAAATCTAAGTAATTTCATTTACTCATTGTCGGAATTATTTTCAAAATTTATTCTTATTTAAAGGACAATTTTAATGGCAATGTTTTTTAAGTGTACAAAATATATTTTATTTATTTATAAATACAATATGTATGTGAAATAGAATGTCTTATAGATATTTAATTGTTTATTTTAGATTCTAAATATACACAACGAAAGCTATTGTCAACTTTCTTCTATACATTTAAAGTATTTAAATAGCCTTTTGTATCTGAAGAAAATGCGTGCTTATCCGCCATTTACATGCATAAAAAACGAAAAGGATAACGTATCGAAAGCGAAATGCGAAAGTGGAAAAAAACTTCGAAGGGAACAATCCCTTAAAAGAGAGGATCACTTTGAAGGTATCCTGTAAATAATCGAATATTGATGAAAGTCCCGTTGTGACAAGGGTTGCTCCTGTTTTTTCTAAACTTGGAGATGAAAAACGAAACAGACATTGCGGAAAAATTACAGTATTATATGTCATTATGTTATTCTTATATATTCAATTGAATCATTTTATTTCGAGACATTAAAATATTTATATAATAAAAAATAATTAATTTTATATTATACATGTGTATTAAAAATGCATATATAATATTTTATTGTTATTGTTATTAATATTATTTCAAATTTTTAATTGTTCATAATATATATCTCGAACATTTCGCAATGAAAATCATATATTACAAACACACGTTTCCCTTCTGCGGAATTAAAAGAAAAAAATATTGTCAACCGCAGATGAAATACAAGTTTTTATCCTTTTTTTTTCTCTCTCTTGGATATTTTTCATCTCAGCGTTCTCATCCCAGATTTAGGAAAAATGAGTGAAAACGAGAAAATGGAAAAAGAAAGAAAGTTACTCTGACTATGTGTTCTATATATATATATATATATATATATATATATATATATATATATATATATATATGTATACGTTTTAGCATTATATTGTGTATATAAAAAATAAGGGAAAAATGCGAAGAGCAGACGTGCTCAAAGGCTATACAAGGATAAAACGAGTCGACTTGGACTATAGTTCAAATTCACCTGCTCCTTATTCATACAAACACCGCCTACAAAGTATGTATGTGGGTGCTTACACTTGTCTATATCTTTTTTAGACTTAATGTAATGTTATTTTTTCGCTTCGACGAACACACACAAATACAATAAAATCATATAATTCAACATACAACGTAATATAATATAATATAATTGAGTAAATTTTATTTTTCTTTAAACAACATGTAATTCATCATTTTGACAGTTAAATTCTTACATAAAAATATTTTTTTTTAATTTAAATGTATATATTTATTTACAATACAATACACATAGCCTTAACATTCAATATATATTTTTAATTTAAAATATATAAAAAGTTTCAATTGAAGTAAAAATTTGAATATTCTTTAACTTTAATAATTAATGTATATCTCTAAGAATTTTTGGTAATATAATAGTCGAAATATAATATCATAAATTATATATTATACTTTATTAATTTCGAGAATTCAAATATACAAATTGAATTGAAACATCATACTAAAAGCTCAACTTACAGCAAAGTTCATCAACTCGAAAAATCAATCAATTGATGACACAAAAGCGTTTCGACGATTAATTTCATCAAAGAGAAAGCATAAACGTTCAAAAAGAGTGAAATTTGAGACTTCAGAAAGGAAACAAAATTAAAAAAAATCATATATTATATTTTTTTTTGTTGTATTAATAATAATAATTTAAAACATTAGGACGTTTTAATCTTAGCTGACCGTTGAACCAGGAAAACTATTTTTTTTTTTAGTTACCGACTTTGTGTAACGCTGGATGAGAGCTTTTTATAATTATCATTATCGGCTTTCTCGGAAGGAAAAACGTTGCATGGTTAGGAATTTTCATCGTCACCTGAAAATAGTAAGAAAAACACCGAAGGCGTTTCGCACAAAGACTTTTGCGAGTTTTTTAGCACTCGGGAAAAACCTTTTCTTCATTAAAAATAGGTCTTTAATCTACAGTCGGTGAACTTTGACTTCGTAATAGTTTATAACTAAAACTTTTTGAACTGGAACTATGCGTACTTATTTAAATAAAAATTTTACTACATAATTATATTTATATCTGTATTTAAGATAAAATTTTATTTAACAAATTCTGTTGTAGATTTTATTTTATATGTTTAAATAAATCTGAATATTTTATATTTAAACTTAATCTGTTTTAAGTAGAAATTTTTCATTGAGATTAAATTTTATGTAGAATTAAAAATATATTTTTGTAAGTACTTTTATATATCGATTATATGTTTTACTATACATTTACATCAAATTTCGGAATAAATATTTTAGTAGAGTTAAATTACAACATTTGTATTTTTCTATATTGTATATAAATATATAAAAGAAATCGCTAATGGAAAATAACAGTAAACAATTTCACGCATTTCCACTGACAACACGTATTCAAGATTATCCCGTAAAGGTTTCTTCTACGAATCGAACGTGGAAAAACTTAATCCCCATGCCAAAAATTTCCACTGGTGGAATATTTCTGAAATGACATCGTAAACCAGGATTTACGACGCCGTTAAATTATATTTGATTACTGGCAACATACTGAAAACGTTTGCCTCTCGCGGTGTAATGGCAACACTTTGCAGTTATAAGAAGTTATGTCAACGATTCAACACCGACCCACCCTCTAACTCTCGATTTCAACCCCCCTATCAGAGTTCACCCTGAGAAAAAGTTATCGAAAGCTCGATGCCTCGATTCGAATATCACTTAACGATCGCGAACCGGAAGTTGAGCGGCCCTGAATCGTTAGCAAAAAGCTCGCTGGTGTCGCGCGCTAACTACATTGTGAATTTTTTTCTTCTTCTGATGTGACAAATTTTCGTGAAGTTTTCCCAATATTCCGATAATATATTTTATACGTATTCAATCGATATTTGAGAATAACTGCATTGCGCATTGAATCCCACAGGTGAAAGAGTAATATCTATATGTAAAATGTTCACTTTGGAGACAGTTAACTTTTATACATTTTACAAATAAAAAAATATTATACTGTCTGAATATTATACCCCGGGGATGATCGTCGATTCTAAATTTATTTCAACTTTATATCAGTAACAAAAATAATTGTAAGAAAATAAAATTTCATTTATAATTATATTTTACATTGATATTTTTATCACAATAAAAGCTTTCTCATAGATGAGAAATATCAATGAGTAACATTCTAATTTTCAAACTCGCCATCAATTATAAAATAACATAAATATAAACTTTTCATTTATTATTAAAAATATTTTAATTATTTTGTATGTAATATTTTATACAAAAAATGCATCACTATTGATATTATAATATTTAATATAAATGTTTACTTATGCTTCACTTTATGTAAGAGATGTGGAATTTGCGAAAGGAAAAAATCCACCCGTACAGAATAAAAATTTTCCACTTGTAGAAAACCTTGTTACCGGTATAAGAAAAAAAATGTTGAAAAAACTGAGATGAAAAAACAAAGAGGGAATATCTTTAACCCCGTAGAACGTAAACTTGAGAGTATTGGAAAATGTACCGTAAGTCTAAAAGAATATTCAGAATTCTCATCTTCAAAAAAAATCAGCCCTTTTTTGTATGTATAATATTTTCTTCATATTTTTTATTCAGATTGATCACACTATATTACAGGGTTGAGGGTATTGATAGATTGAAACTCTTTTGTTTGGTTTATGTTCTTCATTTTTGCATGAAAGACTATTTTTTCTACATATAAATATGTTTAGTATGCAATGTTGATATGAACAAAATAAAAAAAATGTATTATTATTATTATTATTGGAAAAAAAAAGATTTCAATTCCGGTTTAAGAAAATTCAGCCATTTTTGAGTCGTAAATATGAAAGATAATCCGAAAGTGCTTTACATTGAATTATATATTGGTTATATATGAGTGAGAAACACGTGTGTTTTAAAATCGGCAACACGTGTAATGTTTTATGTAAATATCCGTAGAAACTTAGCCAGAAAATATTCAAATAAATTTATGGGAAATCCTAAAAGTTCTTTGCATCACTAAAAATATATTATCAATCCATAAATTTTGTTACTATTTCTTCTATTATTTGAATAGCGTTTTAAGATAAAATCAAGTATTTTTATGTAAATCAAAAATATTTTACCGAAATCTATCAAACCTCAAAACTAATATTAAAATTAAAATATATTCTTATTTTGTTTCTTATACATGTTTTCTCTATTATTCTTATTTTAAATAAAAAGTCATTGACAAACGTCAAAAACATAAAATATATGAAATAGATATATATATATATATATATATATATATATATATATATATATATATATATATATATATATCATAAACCATCGAACATATTTCATGATATAAAAATGCACTTAAAAATATTAATACATTTTGAATCATACGGATACACTTTTTTACGTGTTTTGAATGAAATATTTCTTTATAGATTTAGGATGACTTCAAATATAAAAGATACTATAAAAGTCAAAAGAGAAATGTTTTTCATATGTTGAAGTTTATCCGATTTTTAACGTATATATTTCATAGTTTTAAATATTTCAGAAATATTTTATATTAAAAAATAAATAAAAAGAATTATCATATATTTAAAAATTTATAATTTGTTTTTAAAATACAGATATACTAGCAAGGGTCATATAAATATATAATAGTTATTCTGAAATATACTTAATGGGATTTATTAAAGGCTAAATTATTTTTTTTCAGAAAAAAAAATGTATATATATATATATTATTTTCAATATTGGACAGGAAATATGTAGGCCATAAATATCGAGTTGTTATCGACGAGCAAAGGAAGTAACAACATAAACATTCGCGAACAATTTATTTTCGTACTCATGAAAACAAACATATTAATAAATTCGAATTTAACAGAAAGTCGGATAGACTTTTATCGTTACCGATAATATGAAAATCGAAGAAAAATGAAAGGTGAAAATCCGCCATTTTTGCGTACGAATCGTTAAATCGTTTCCTCAAGTAAATTGCCATCGATTCACCGTTTAGTTATAAACAAATAAATTTATGAAAAATATTAGTAAAAGTTTTAGCAATATATGATTATATCGTAATACTGAATTATCATTATTTATATTTAAAAAAATATATAAAGATATCTATGATAGTCTAATGGTAGCTCTAACTTGATTAGTTTCAAGTTCAAATTATATGCACATAAAAATATTTCGTAAAAGCTTAAATATCTTAGTCAATAACATAAATTTATAAACCAGTATAATAGTATATATATAATTATATTTATTTATATGATATATTTTTTTGTATTACTTTTATATTTATTTTTAAAACCAATAGGGACAATGTATACCGAGTATTACATTTCCATTAGTCGCCAATCAACCATGATATTTCGTAATATAATAGTCGCGCAATATTTTCTCCATGAAAAGCACAGGAAGGATAAAAAAGTCCTCACAGGATAACAGAAGAACATGTAGTTGATAAAAATAAATCCCTTTTTTCAGATTTGATTTCTCCCAGGAGAGCGGTAGAAGCATTTGAACCGACGCGAGATCGCAATAAAAAAGATGACAAAGATGTCGGTCAAAAAAAAAGAGAAAAGAAAAGGTCAAAAACACTTCGTTATATGGACTCTACTAGTACACGTATTTTCACCTGTGTGCCTTTTTTTTATTTTTACAGCCGACATTTAAGAATCTGACTCTATTCAATTTCACCCTTTAACATTTGATTTCTGCTCTCTGTAAGGGTGCGAATGAGTGATCGCGAATGCATACTGATTTGAAGAGTTTGCATTTTAAAGTTCGACTTTGAATTCAAACGAAGGGCTGCAATAGGGTGAATAGAAATAAAAGAGGATAAAGAGGGTTGAAAAAAATAAATGCTCTAACTATACTGAATGCCTTATAGTATATATATATATATATATATATATATATATATATATATATATATATATATATATATATATATATATATATATATATAGTCGGATGTATTCAACGTTGTGTGTGATTTATACTTGACACTTTTTGCCACCTGTGCGAAAAGCTCTCCCTTAACGGCTATGGAAATAAACACTGTGTTTCAAAAATAAAAATAAAAATACGACATGTATAATATATGAACGTAATTAATTTTTAGATCTATTTTTAGTTATATTTTTGTAAAGCTGTAAATTTATTATAACGATAAATAAAAATAAATGAATAATTTCAAGACAAATTCATATCGCACAATCTATATTCATAACTAATTTAATATATTTTATCAGTTCGACTATATATTAGATATTTATATTAGTAAATTGATTATTATTATATATGTGAAATTATTTTAAAAATATAAATATTGATTTATAATATTTTCATATATATATAACTTTGATTATAGTTTATATAAAAATTGAGAAGTACTTCAAGAATTTTCAGAATCACACCTTTATTTTAATATATTTTATATACTAAAATCAAATAATTTAAATAAATTATATGAAAATACACATCACTAAATTTTAAAATCGTTTTATTATTTTTTTATAATTTTTATTACTTTTGGACAACTGTGTATTATATGTTGGTTAAGGGTTGATGAGAGCGAAATCCTCGAATTGCGGCTCCCTTGATACTTTTTCCTAGCGCAGACTGCGGCTCCTCTGCCCCCTTTTTCTTGGCTCATTTTTACAGTCGCCGTTTCGGCACTTAGTTATTTTGTGATGGTCGTTTTTCACGAGAGAACAAGTCCTCCCGGAAAACGAGCTCTTATTGTTACGAACGGCAAAATTGTACAAGTTTACGTGTACCATAAATTGTGTGTGTGTGTGTGAGTGTATTTTTAAATATTTCAAAGGAGACGTCGTTATATTCTGAAATATCAACTGTGTAAATCTAATTAAAAACTAACAGTTTTGTATACGGATTAAAACGAGCGACTCGTTCATTTTCAAAACCGAACGATATTTATTTAAATTTAAATCAAATTTATAATCATAGGTTAATATTCAAAATACTACAAATTATTATTCATTTAATTAAAAAAAGTTTTCAAAAAACAAACAAACGACATTCGTATAATAAAATCGTTAAAATTCTTGTAAATTTTCAATGAATGAACTATTTTATTGACGTAATCTTTCATTTATTGCTTCGTTGTTTTTCATTTTTTTTATTTATTTATTAGTAATTAAAAAAAGATTATCGTCGAAATATTATAGCAATAATAATTTATATATATATATATATATATATATATATATATTCAAAAATAAAAATTAAAAGATAATGTTTAGAGCTAGCGACTCGATTATATAAAAAAATAAATCAAGGTTACGCATTAAAAAATAAGCTCGCGTTGCAAAAAATTTGACGCAGTTTATATATATATATATATATATATATATATATATATATATATATATATATATATATATATATATATATATATATATATATATATATATATATATTCTGTATATATATATATATATATATATATATATATATATATATATATATATATATATATATATATATATATATTACGTTTATAAGATAGTGTATTTTAAGTTGAAAAGATTTTTTTTCTCTTTAAATTAATTAAAAAAATATTTACTAAATAAATTGAAGAACTTTTCATTTATATTTATATAACACGATTATTAATATATATATATATATATATATATATATATATATATATATATATGTATATATATATATATGTATATATATATATATATATGTATATATATATATATATATATATATATATATATATGTATATATATATATATATGTATATATATATATATATATATATGTATATATATATATATATAAATATATAAAATATCAAGAAATTCGAGCTTTACTCTAGAAAAATAAGGAAAACAAACAAAAATTTATTTAAAACTAAATTAAAACTAGAAAACGGATACGCAGTAAGTAAAATTGTCGTCGTCTCGAGTGAAGGGGGACGAAGGGGGGGGCAGAAAAAAAAAGATTTCTTTTTCTGTACGTACAACGAAATATTATATCTCTTCAACAAGTTTTCTGATTTATTTCGTTGAGTGTTCACTTTATAAAGTGCTTTTACGAATAGCATTCTACAGTGCAATTTTCTTCTTTCTACCCTCGTTCAAAAATACTACGTCCCCCCCCACTTTTTTTCGGTTCTTTCGTTTTAGTTTCTCGTTTCGTTTCTATTTTTTTTTGTCTTTTTTCTCTTTTATTTTTTGGACAATCGTCTTGCTCCCCAACATTTTCCTCATTCTAATGCCTTGACATATTCGTACCTCTGTTCACATTGGCATAGTGGAGTAATGTTGGCTTTTGTGTCTTTCGTTTTCATTTTGACTTTTCCAGACGACGTCGAAGATGTTATTATGTGGCATTTTCCAAAATGTCACCCTTTTACGTCGACATACACGCTATCGTAGACATTTAAGAAAATGCAAAAATCGTTTTATCCAGTTCGACAAGTGGTATTTGAACAACGAATACTAATCTTGCTATCTGATTTAATGATTGATTTATAAAACCAAAAATTACCATTAATAATTAATCTAAATCAAATATAATATATTACATTAACGACTAAGGTGTTTTAACTGACCATAAGGTCAAAAATTAAATTAAATGAATCTTACATTTCTCAATGTAAGAAATCGGCGGCAAAATGAAATATTGCACAAATTCTAAGGAAAAACATACAATTCTTGGAAAATAATATTTACTTTCTTGGAAGTTTTTCTCGGAAATTACTTACAAGATTTAATTTCAAGATCACGATTTATTTATTACCATTAAGTATTTACAACTTTTTTAAAACGTATGTAATTCAATTTTCTCAATCCATTTAATATTTGATTCTGAGAAATATTAAACATATTTTTCTATAAATATTTTTTTTCATTAATTATTAATATATTTTTATTCTATCATATATACATCTTAAAAAATATTTTTTTTCTCTGAAGTATTTCATAATATAATATTGAAAATAAATGTAACATTTATTATATAGAAAAAAATTAAGCACGCCATTATTACAATTAACTACGTATTTTTCTATCATATTATGATAATAGTTCTTCATTAAGCGATGTCTTAAATAAATAAAAGTAATCGAAAGCAACTTTCTACTTTCAAAAGTAATATAAATAATTCTATAAAAGTTTCCAACAAAGCACACGTTCTATTTTTTTTTTCTCCATTAATTTATGTATTCGTTAAGCGATAAAATAAATTATACTATACATATATAGATATATTTCAATATAATATTATTGAATTATATCAAATAAAGTTTTTCAGCACGAACTGTACAAGATATAAAACTTAATAATATAAACAGAAACATGTTAAAATACTACTGTGTATAAAATTTCGGTGTTTCAGTATAAAAATAAACGTGGGGTAAATTTTACAGTGGATTACAAAATTTTTCACATTACGTGCGCTCGCACGAGTCATGAGCCATATACATATATATATACAAGCACGAGCGCGAGCACGCGGAACGGGTCGTTTTGACCCCAAAAGAAAAATGTCAAAAAAAAAGTGAAAAGAAAGAATGAAAACGTTTATTTATTTTTTTTTGGGATTTGCAGTCCTGATTATTCACGCGGTCCGCAGGCTTCCAGTTTTGCTTCCATATGCGAAGGCAAAAAAAAAAAAAGAAATGGGAGCTCAAACCTCAAACCTAACCCTTCGAACGGCGCAGGGTTGAAACGTGATGCGAAACCGAAATTGTCTAATTTCATTATATAAACTTTACATAGCTTATATATTATCGACGCGTTAAACTGTGGTCTGGTTAAAGCGCCATTAAACCGAAAGAAAAAGCCATTACGAAAGTATTGTGCGAAAGTTTCTACGTGATCGATGCTCGTCAGGACGCATGGTTTCGTTAAAATTTCATATATTTGTTTATTTTGTTTTTCATTGTTATCATTTATATTTCATAATAAAAAAAGAAAAAAAAATTTTCACAATTCATTCGACTTTATCAATTTAAAATATATTCACCATTCTAAGTCTGAATGCTTTTTTGAGATTCAAAGAAAACGATCATCGCATTACATATTTATTTAATAATAAAATAAATATTAATATTATTCATTGATATATTATATAGTATATATATATTTTTTTTTTTGCTCATATTTCTTTTTATTTCCATCGATTTTGCCCTTTCATTCATAAAAATTTACCATTATGTATTATATATAATCTACGATCTCAACTGTCTATTCATAAATTTTTTTTTTATTTAATAAAAATATTTGGATTATGAGAAAAAAATAAGTAAAAAAATGTGAATATTTTTATATTGTGTAGTAAAATTGATATTTAGAAAGAAAATCGAAGATATATATATATATATATATATATATATATATATATACATAGTCTTAAAATCAGTTTAATATTATAAAAAAAACTAAATATCAATATATATATATTTTATACATTTAATATTATCTCGAGTATATTTAGAAAAAAATATATTATTATTTATTCATTAAGAATATTATAAATTTTATTTTTTATCAATATTCATATAATCTAAACAATTATAATACGAATCTATTGATAAATTAAATGAAGAGATTTTTAATACGTGATGAATATTTTTCTAGCAATAGACCTCACTAATGGTTTATGCTAGTAACCCTTTGAAAATTCGGTTTATTTTATATAATGGCATAATCATACACTTTTAATGGTAGAAAGTGACTTTAGAAGTTGGAAACTCTTAACTTTTAAAAAGTTTTTAATGGATCAATATAGTAAAGATAATATAACGGTAGGGTGAACGAAGAAAACTGAAACAATAGACAATAATATAATAAACGAGAAATTATGCGATGTTCGCAAAATAAATTAATAGAAATTATATTTTCATGAATAAATCGATACGCTTGAAAAAATATTAATTCGATAAAAAAAATGTTGACGATATATATTTTTATTGTGAGAAACCCTATAAATTTATATTTAATTTCAAAATTTTAGATAGTAGAAGTTTAACCTTTAATTAAATATTTTTTTACGATATTTGATATACAATTTTTATTATATTTAATTATAAGAAGTACTTTTTTAATTTATTAAAAAAAAATAAGATAAAATACGCAATTTTACGATCGTCGAAATACTCAAACTCGTCGAACGATATACATTAATTAATCTTGTATAAATTTTGTATTAATTAATTGAGGTTCCGTTTGAGTTTCATTTTAATTAATTCTAATTGAAAACGCATCGTATTTCGGATAATTATTTATTTACCCGCCATCGGTTCTATATTTCATAATATTTACCGAATAAAAAAAAAATAATATCTCAATATTACACAGAATGAAAATAAACGATTTTATTATAAAGAAACGATTATATATGTAATAAGAATAATTTAATGGTATTATTTCTAGACGAAAAGTGAAATCTTTTAAAATGAACAGGATCTTCTAGATTTAATGTGTAAAAGCTAATAAGGATTTCTATGGAAAATTTCGTGAAACTTTCATAATACACATCATAATCGCTAAATCTTCGCATACATTATATAAATATATACAAAGAAAGATAAGACTAAATGTGATTAAAGTCGTACGTCATTTAATTATTATATAAATATAATACACTGTTTATGTTGAATTTTGTTTGTTTATTTGACAATGTCTCATTTAATCCAGTGTATTTTGAAAGTTTTCGACGTTTCACTTTGACGCTTAAATTATATTCTTAACGAATTAGTATTGAGATTTGTGAGATTTCGAGTTTAAAAATTTATTCGTGCGTAATTATACGGACCGATTTAAACCATAATACGGATTAATTATATATTTTATAAGTGTTTTTGTGCCACTTAAAGAATGAATTAAAAAGTTTTGAAGGCGTAAATTTTTAAGTATGATTTAATTTGAACGCATTTAATGATGGAATTTATTATGATATTAAAATTTTATTATCATCGTATATAAATTCATAATTTATTATACGTAAAAATAATTATTTAAAATTACACACATTCTATGCTTTTTTATATTTTTTTTTAAATTATTATTTAAACAAATCTTGAGATAAATCTTTATTTATCAATTTCACTTTTGATCCAAACATGTTCTATTTAAACATTTAATATGACATATATATATATATATATATATATATATATATATATATATATATATATATAAATTTGAAAAATTGTAGTTTTTGAAGAAATATGTACATAATAAAATATATGGATTTAATTTATATAAAATGTGGACATTTATAAAAGTGATTCATATTACATATACATATATAATATTTCTTATATAATAGTAATACGGAAAATATATCATATTTATATATGAAAAAAATGAACATTTTTATCTATTTCACATTGATTCGATTATATCTATTTTCTTTTGAAAAATAAATATTCTGTATCACCAAAATTCTGAAATATCACATTTCCCACGTGTAAAAATTTATATACACGTATAAAATTCTATTGTATTATAAAGTACGTATTCAAAAATAGTGAATGCGAGTATTTTTATTCAAACCTGAACGCATGTTTCCTTGTTTGCCATATCGGAATATTTCATTATGCCCTTAGGCCTTCGCCGGTGTATATTGAAGGGCGAGCACTCGAATCGACGTGCAGAAAAAAAAACACTATTCCCGCAAAAAAAAAACGAACAAAATACAAGGACGATGAAAGGGAAGAGGCGAATTTGACGTATATAAAAAAAAAGAAGATGCGAAAAAAAAAATGGACGAAAAGGGTTCAAAATCTAAGAAAAAATTTCTAGACGCGCTAGGATTTCTGCGAAAACTGAATTCGGCGTCTCAAGCGATTTTCGCGGCAACAGTTTCTCGGGATGTTGAACGAGATTACTCGCAATTTTGTTTTCAGCCGAAAAGGAAATTCGGCCGCGTCGAAGCCTTAAATCAGAAAATTGACAGATTCGACGGTCGCATTGCCGACGGAAAATTTGTCGAAACAGTGCCGTGTACAGTCAAATAAATGCTTATTTGTAAATTATATATAAAATATTTAAAGGTAAATCTCATTAATCAACGACATAAAATTGATTTATTTTTTTTGAAAAATTTTCTTTATATAATAATTGATAAATCAAATATACAAAATTTTAACTTAATCGAATATACAAGATTTCACTGCGACAAACAAACATACCAACACTTTTGTCCTTAATAGATATTGATTTAATATTTTTTTTTTAAATCGAAATTAAAATTATATTATTATACGAATTTATAAAAATATATTTATATGCACAGTTTGAATTCCAAACGTTTTTAATTACATTATAAACGCTGCAAATTGAACAGCCATCGTCGCGTACAAACCATTCCCATTCGAAAGTATCCATCCGAAACGGTTTTTCAATTACGCCAAATGACAGATGCGCGAAACGCTGAAGTTTCGAGACTCGCTTCAGCCGTTTTCATCTGAAAGGAAACGAGCCAAGTGGCGAAAATAAAATAAAAAAATACAAAGAAATAGTAAAAAAAAAAAAGTTTTGAAAAAGTCGCCGGCTGTCGAACTATTTATTGCAGGCCACTTCTAGAAGTGCATTTCGAAAGCACGTGCCGCCTTTTGCTTTTCAACGTCATTGTTGGCGCGTCGAGCTCTCTGGCTTTGTTGTCGAGCTATTTCTTCTATTTCTTTTTGTTTTTTTTTTTATTTTTTGCGAAATGTAATTTTTATGTAATTGCAAAAGTTGCACAATGCCCGCTCCGTTGGTAACACTGCAATAAATTTAAAAATGCGACACGTGACACTTGCGCTTTTTGTCATTTTCCGCTTTTTTTTATTATACGCTTTTCATCTCGCAAACGCGCATTCATATCGTTTATTAGAAAAAAATATTACATTTCGATTATACACCCAAATATTTGCATGAAAATTTAAAATACGAAACAAAATAATTTACAACCATTTTTTCACAATAGAAAAAAATAGTTCATTCATCGAAAAATATAATAAAAACTTTATATTCGATTCAAATATTTTTTAATATAAATATATTGATAATGTTTATCACATTGTCGTTATAATATTATTATTACGCTACGTTTAAAGTGTTACAACTCGCATAACTTTTGATGAATGACGACGACAAAGAAGAACTTGGAAATGTCGTGAAACTCGAATGTGAGAGAGGCGTATTATATAATAATAAGGTTAATTAAGACGAAACCCCGCGATATTAGAACGTAAACGTAAACGTAGTACTACGTGACAAGACCTGGAACCAAATATGTAACTCGTACAATATGAAATATTGACATTACGTTCTCGCCGCAATTCTGATATTATTCTTACTGTGTATAAAAAATCATACTTTTCTGTTTCATTGCCTGTATTATTATTTTATTTCATCCGCTTTTCATATTTCGCGTTCAAAATATGAATCGAATTTTCATTCATTTTTATATAAAAATATATTAAAATATTGTATGAATCTGTTTTATGTAACATATTTATTTAAAATTATTTTATCATAATTGCTATTTTTAAATCTAGACTCCATAAATTAATCTTTTCGAGTCGGAAAATGGAAAAATTACGTACGTATGTTGGATAGTGCAATTTGCATTCCAGGCAAAATAAAATTTATATGTTACTATTTTAAATTAAATTTATAACAATCATATCTATAAATTGAAATTATACTTTAATAAGTTCGACAAATAAGAAATATAACAAACTTACATCAAAATTTAATGTACCATTCTATTATCCTAATCTCAGAAAGAAAAATAATTATTACATATCATATAATATTAACTCACAATAATTTATTACGATATAAATTCGTAAATATTTCGATAAGAGATCGTATATAAAGCAGTTTACATGTTCACTATATATTTTAATAGTATAGTTCGCTTTATACGCGTACATTTATTAACCGTGATTGAGAATCATGAACATGTGGAAAAGCAGTTTTCTTGACATAATTATACGGCGGTTTGCTATTGTCTTTTGAATTTACTACTTGAATCATTGTTACTTAACATTTAGTTATACTCGAATACACACACAAATATAAGCTTTTATCTTCAATTTAAATATATCTAGAGCGAAAGCAATTTTCTGATTTGAAATCGCTGCAACCGCAATGCTTATCTCATTCGCCTGATTTTTTTTTCTTTCGCTTTCATATTTTTTGCACTTTATATTCAACACAATTCCAAAATTGCTTCTATAAAAAAATAAAGCTGAAAAAAAAAATAAAATGCAACTTTCACATTAATTTGCATATTCGTTGCTTATCTTGATTTTCGTGTATTTTATATGATAATCACTTTTATATATGCATTTTTTTTTTGAGGAGATATTCAATTTTATACATTTTAAGATGATAATAGAAATGACGCTGAATATTTAATTTGTTTGTGATTTTCATTATTCATACAAAAATCGTAAAAATATTTAATTTTTTTTCTTGAAGACAATACTTTTATTATTTCCAGAATATTGAAATGTAGAATAATTTTTATTCCATGATTGATAAATTATAACATTTTTTACTTCTATTTAATAAAATAATATATTCTATGTAATATAAATAAGGTATATTACTCACAACTTTTTATAACTTAATATTACATAATATATACAACATTTTATAAAGTAACATTTTCTTGAAGTGTGAAAAATATACGATATAAAAATAAAAACGGAACATTTTATCGACAAATATACAGAATTTAGCAATTTCATACAAATTGATACTATCTTGTATATTCAAATTAAACCTTTTCGTTAAATCCAGGTTAACGATTGATGTTTACGCTTTCGTTTTAACATTTAACGGACTTTTAATAAATCGCAAACGACAATTTCGCACGTTAATAAATATTCAAAATTTATGACAGATTCGCAAATATCAGCCTGACGTGTATTAAAATTTGCATTAACTTAATTGAAATTGAAACTTTTCATACTGGATGTACGTACAAACCTCCTGTGCGCGTACATATAATATTTCTTCGAGTATTTGACGTTATGGCATATATAAAGTTTCTCTACTACAACACAACATACGTAATTAAATTAATTGAGAAAACGTGTATGTTATACGAAAAAAAATATATATAAATGTATGAAAATAAATTTATAACATTTATAAAATAAAAGTTGAATTTTATTTTATTTATTTTTTTAATTACGTTTTGTGTCCGCAAGCGATTCATAAGCAAATTGTTAAAATGATTCTTTCGTTTACCTTGTGATTGTTGAATATGAATTTTATAATAATTGAAAAATGTGGTTTATTTTGAAAAATTATTTGTTAAATATTAATATAAAATTCTTTAACAGTATAATTTAATTTCAAATCATTTGAAAATATTGTTTAATTTTAAATTTTCTAACATTCTCTAATGCAAAGTAATTTTTAATAAAATATATTCATTATTAAAAAATATATATAATTCTTGGTAACTATTTAACATTAATTCATATTAAAACAAATAATATTTTTAAATTTAAAAAAAAACTTATTTGAAAATGTTTTTCAATATAGTCCATATATCTTCTGAATGCTAAAAATATTGAGACGTTTATTTTGAAAGTGGCTAAGTCTAATATTTCTCAAGTTATTATTATTTTTTAGTATATATCTATTAATATTGATTTTATGTTATCTTAAATTATTATTAAAATTTCCCTTAATACATTTTGTTTACCACGTTTGGCGCTAGTGTTATTGGTAAACGGACCAATAATTTCCCACAAGCTTTCAAAATTTAAATATGAATAATAGATAGTTTAAAAGTATTGATAAATGCCATTCGTCTTTTTTAAAAAGTTAATTACAAAATTAAATGAAATACATTCACAAATAGCGTTGGGTTTCATCAAAAAAAAATCGACCAAAATTAAGGTGTCCATGAAAAGCGCGAAACCAGCCATTTTCGCATTTGAAATTTACTTCCATACAAAAAAGGAAAAGTTCATTAAAAATTCATTATTAAAGTTTATTTTTTTTGGCGCTGAAAAAAAATTAAAATTCATCCGGCGAACTTCCAGAGATTCTGACTGCGAAACGAAGGAAAAATGACTCAATTTTCATTAAGTCGACTCGCGACGTATTTTTCGAAGCTAGCTGTTTGAACCGAGAGAAGAAAAAAAATTCTCCAATCCGAGAGTCCATAAAATGTCCTTAACATTATTATCTTTGATGTAAAACTTTTGAGTATCCTTCAAGCTTATTGAATGGATTATATCAAGAATCCCCGAGGAAGAAACTGAGACCGAAATGGAAAATCTCGACGGACCATTTAATGCTTGCATCTTATTTTTCTTTTTTTTCCCCCTATTTACTTTTCTTTTTTTTTATTTGGTCCTTTTTTCTTTGGTTGGGGGATTTTGTGACGTACGTTTTTGCCACAGTACAAATATATATCAAGCAGGGTCAACAATTTTGTAGGACAAATCTGAGGCATCTTAGAAGATTTCAAGCGGTTGTCCCTTACGTTTCCCATAACAGAGGTCTTTTGAAGCTGATATATACCCTCATTTTCCGTAGAAACACCTCTATTTCATGAAAATCTACGTATACTATGTAAAAACGTTTTAGTAATACAAAACCTTTTATCTAAAATTACAGAGATTAACAAATCATATTATTTATTTTTTTTGATTGAAAAATTGTTTCATTATAAAATTAACGAATTGAATTAATCGTTCGAAAACTGAGATATTAATTAATAATCTATTATTAGTTAACTAATGTTAACGCATATATTGGCAAACAATAAGTTATCGATTCATTAGACTAACCACAACTTCGTAATTGGGTTAACGATAATAAAATTATCGGTTTACATTCGATAATGTGCATTATTTATTATATTACAGTGTAATTAATCGAATATTATCGTTATTTTTTCACACAAAACATATTCTAATATTACGTGTTTTTTTTTATAAATGATCAAAGTAATAATTAATAAATTATTTTATCATATTATATAATTGAATATTCAAATTAATCAAACATTGTTTATAAAATGCCCTTTGTTTCAAATTGAATGTTTAGCATATTTGATTGTGTATACATTACATGTCATCGACAAACATTGCATCGATAATAAACTACATTTCCGTCAATTACTGTTCATTTTGATTTCAAAATTAATTCGATAGTCAATTGATGTGTTAATATTGCCATTCACTTTGTAAAATCATTAACTATTCATCCCTTGTTCCATCATAAGTAAATTAATTGTTTTATAATAAACATCTATTTAAAACAAATACACTTTAATTTAAACAATATAATCTTTTATCGATTTCAAAATATTTTTTATATTTGTTTTTAATTTTCTAGTATTGAGATACTACTTCAGAGTTACAAGATTCGTATTCGCCATCAAAATAATTAGAGTGCATGAATAGTTTGAATTTTATTTGTTTGAAGGAGTTGGAAACAATTTTCTGTAATGAATATATATCAAATAGATTAGCAGATATGTTAATAAAATAATATATATATAAATATATATTTTTATTAAAATTTAAAGATTTTACAACTTAGATTCTAATAACATATAAATTAATTTAATTATCAATTCTCAAGTTATTTTAACGATACTTTATATTTTTTATTGGATCTTCAAAAATATTAAATATCTGTCATTATAATAATATTACTAATAATTTTGATATATATATATATATATATATATATATATATATATATATATATATATTATTCGTAATAATTAAATTTTGGAGATGTCTCGAATTTTCGTCAACGGATATAATCGACCGCGCCCAGATCGCATCTTAATTACGCTCGAAATTTTCATTTCGTCAAGATGGCGCCCGGGCGCAAAGAAGCAAAAAGGAAAAAAAAAGTGAAAAAAATTAAGAAGCAAATTAATCCTACAAAATGACGTAGGGAATGTTTGACGTTAATTAAACGCCGAACGCCCTTATCGCCCAGGTGATGATGCAAGTCGCACGTTCCTCATCATCACGCAACATCGCACTTTCGCACCCTTCTTGCCCTCAAAAATTGAGTCAAGTTAATTATGATTCCCTTTCACTTCGCTTATTTTAACCCAGAGAGTTTATTTATATACACACATATATATATATATATATATATATATATATATATATATAATGTAGGAATTGTACAAGGGATACAAATTTTGCGGAGAGTGCCGACACTATTTTCGCGGATCGTTCGCGCGATTCCACGACTATAAGGTTAACGTTTTCATTCGAAATCTTAATTGGAAACTTAATTGAAAGTCGCCAAGAATTTCGCTCCATCCGATGGGAGTGATGTCTGGAACGCTCCGCGAACCGTTTGTCTTTCAATGCCAACATCTATAAAATACACTATATATATATATATATATATATATATATATATATATATATATATATATATATATATATATATATATATATATATATATATATATATATATATATATATATATATATATATATATATATATATATATATATATGTTCTCATTTATAATAATTAAATATCCTACAAATGACCTCCATAGAATAAAATATTTATACGATAAATATTGTAATATTATATTTATTTTTAATGTAATAAATTGTCCATTTACGTTATGTATTGTATAATTTTAACAATATAGATATTAATAAAATAAATTTATAATAATATATTGAGCAGCTCATAAAAAAATATAGGCAGTGATGAAATTTTAATTAATTAATTACTACGAATATTTGTCATTGATAATGAAAAAGTATGCAAAATTTTAACTCAATCAAATATTGAAAAGTGGTTAAAGAATCGATTACAAGATTTCATTCTGACAAACAAACAAACAATAAGTGTTTGAATAAAAAATAAATATATATTTCTAATTTAAATTTGATCTATGAAACATAATAATAAAAATGAAATTTTATCTATATTCAGAATTAATTCAATATATTGATACAAAACAGTTGCTGAATTTACGAAAACACTTTCTCCGTAAATTAATATTGCATATGTGCACGTTTCTGAATTGCGTTTGTTATTCAGTGCACAGATGCAATTGGCCTCTTGTCCATTATAAGCGATTCCCGTGGGGATGTTGTGGGGAGAGGGGAGGGGGGGTAGGTGGAAAATAGAGCCTTCTCTGATCCTGAATCCACGAGTATTGTTAGCACTGTTGCGAAACCGCCTTGGCTCAAATCCCAATAGACCAATATACCGCAGTGCGTATTACAATGACAAACTTCTGCCATTATCGGTCTAAATACCAATGATTTCACCTGTATGAGATCACACATTAATCAAAATCACATCAAATTCACCCCTATTTATATATATACGTTTCAATATATATTAAATTTCGTTTATATTATATTTTTATTTTTTTTTATTTACGTACTATTTCAGTTATATGAATACAAAATACCATTAAATAGATAGATTTTTTTTAATTAATTAATTGAGAGTGAATTGTGTTTTCTTTGACTTTGTAATATATAATATAATCGCCGCTCAAATATTTAAACTTGCAAACGAGCTTTCATATCAAACTTATTCAATAACAATTTTTACCGCAAATATCGAACGCGATTGCAAAACAATGCCGTATCGGTTTTCCGATCCTTTGTTTGAAATCGAATACTGTTTCTTCATAATCGAAACAGCGATGTATTTCTCTTAGCATCAAAGCTTATATTTTTTTTTTTATCTATAATATGCCAACATTATATGTATTTATAAAACGAGACTATGTGGGATTGTGCAAAATCGATGTTAACAATTCATTCGAAAAAACAATGGGAAGCAGTTTTGCTGGTATCTTTAGAGAACTATAGTCGAAAATAAAATATTTCATCGCGTGCTTTAGAACGATCCGTTTGCCTTTTTTTCTTCAATTCTACCTCAGATTCATTCCATTGAGGTTGTAGTAATGTACAGTTTTCATTATTGAAAATTTATACATCATATATTTCTATATAAAATATTAAATACAAATTTCATTGTTAAATTTTTCAGTCGTACATTTTCAACACGATTCAATATGTAATAGCATAAATATATCTTTTAACTCGTACAAAGATTTTGATTATTTTATTTCAAATATTAATGAAATATATTTTATTTTTATACAATTTAATGTAAAATTCTAATTGATCAAAAAATTTTCAATATATACAGAGTAATGCTAAATTTTCCTGAAAGTCTTCGTATTTCGTTCGGTTTTGAAAATTTCAAGTTGAATTATAATTAACGGTAAACGTTAACAGAATATTTCCACGCTTTAATCCCATGTGAGTGTTGAGAGATTTTGTTCCAATTAAATTACTATAGTTCAGTTATTCTCAAATGCGGCCACTGGAGAATTTTACGATCATTGTTAATACGAAACTTTTGAGTATGATAGTTACCAAGATATACACTTAAGAGTTCAGAGAGAAAAATTTTCTAACAACTCGTTTTTTTTTCTTTCTTTGAAACGAATAAAATCAATGCGAGAAACATTTGAAAAGTTTCGGCCGCTTCTGTGAAGATATCAGTTTCTAGAAGAATATTTTAAAAATATTGTGATCCGCTGAAAAATATTTATCGTAATTAATAATATCAATTGTTCAACAGTTATGAATAAACAAATTTAAAATTTTATTTATTATAATAGTTGAAGGAAAAAAACGTTTGCTTCATTCTCATTATATTACATAAAAATATCAAAAGAGATTGAATTTGGTTTTAGACCATGGAATCCCTTGGGATTGGTCAAAAGTTTTAACTTTTACGATCATAAATATTCATGACATAAATAATTATTAACTTAACATAATCCTATCATCCTAAATGTGAGCAAAAATTTACAATTTCTTCCATTAATTTTTATTTCATATATAGTATGTTGACGAAATATTTGATAATTTGACTTATGTAAATATAAATTCTACATATTTTAAATATAAATATTTTATTATATGCGTGGTAAAATTTGTCTTATATTATAATATAAATAATGATAAATATATTTTTTTATCATAATTACAAGCAAAATAAAAATAATAACTTATAATAATTTATTATATATTTATTTATGTGAATGTTCATCGAATTTTATTCCATTCCAAATATTTTTTTTATATACAAAATAACAGAACTCCTACAAATTCAACAACGAATCAAATATATTTAAATACAAAAAGAGAGCAACTACACATGTAACGAAAACGATATTTTTTATAGGAAAACGATATTGCTATATATATATATATATATATATATATATATATATATATATATATATATATATATATATATATATATATATATATATATATATATATGAAAATTGAAACGTTGCAATTTTTAAAAGAATCTCGTTTTTTTATTTATAAAATAAAATAAAATTTGTATAAAAATATACTGAAAAAATAATACAAAGAGAAATCACGTCGAAGAAAATGAAAAAAAAATACAGCCTTCGACATCGTCATGTTTGATGGCCGGGCGCGGTTTCTTCTCGAATGGACTGCGGCTAAAAAGGGCATCGATCTTCCTTTATCAAAGGGTTAAAAAGGTTTTAGCATTAATTGTGAGCACGTTGAAGAACCGACACCCTTTTCCTTTATATATCCCGCAAATAACCGTAACGTGTACGGTTCATCTTGAAATTCTCGTATCGGTTTCAAACATATTTTCGTCGAAGAACGGAAAGAATGCCCAATTTGTCACGTCGTAATATGAAACTTGAATTTTCAAGTAGGATAAAGGTTAATTGTTTTTGAAGTGTCGATATCGTGATACTTAGATTTTTTTTTTATATATTTGATAAAAAATATTGATATAAATCTGAAATAAATTTTATAGTATAATTATGTAAATAGAAGATCTGATAGACAAAATAGATAATTTAATATAATTAAATAAATATTTAAAAATCATGTTAAGCTTCTTTAAAATTGAAAACGATGTTTTCAGAGAATATTTATAAAAGCAAAGCAAAAAGCTTTCATTTGGAAAACTTTATAAGCGCAACTCCATTTCCACCTTCTCTCTATTTTCTCTAATCAACATCAGAAGTTATTATAACCGGTTAACTTTGTGAATCACTGTACAATATATATTGTAATTAAAATATTCTCCGTGTTAATGAATATTAATTATTCACTGTCAAAAAGCTTTTACCAGATTTTATTAATATTTTTACATCGAATATTATATTTATATATTTGCAATTTAATTGCTTTTAATATATTATAATACCATTATAACTTCATGTATAGCAACGAATTTTCCCAAATTTTGGTTTCATGTACTAATATATGTATATGTTTTATATACGTATTGTTTTTAGGGATATAAATATGCGTTCAACACCCGCAGGTATTTGTTTCTAATTGTTTTAATGAAAACAACAACGTCCACCGTAATTTATTATCGAAAGTGCTTTTCTGTGTTTTCCCGCACATTGACTGACCCTTTTTGAACGTTCGCTATCGAAATAAGCCAATTAAAAAAAATATTTTATTATAAAAAAAAAATTAAAAAGATAAAAAAGATCGACCGTATACTATTTATAAAAATCGTAAAAGTCCTTGAAACGACAATAATTACGATTCTTGTGTAAGAATAAAAATAAAAATAAAAAAAAACGGAACGCCAAAACAGAAAAGCCACCCGCAGCGCTTTATGGATCAAGTTTAGACGATCATAAAAAGAATCCACTTAATTCGATACTGGAATCCATAAAGTGAAAGCGGGTTTTGGGTGGAGGATTTAGGGGTGAAAGTTGCAGCTCGTGAAATATTATTTTATAATGTAGCCTTTAATAAAGTGACAAGTGGGTCGATCTCCGAAAAGCTCACCCTAAATTCTGGGGTTCGAATCCTGAACCCACCATAAACGAGGCGTGGATTTATAGTCCGGTAAGTCATTATCGAAGGGCTGGGTGAAGGGCAACAATTTAACAGCTCTCCATAAAGAAAAATAATAGGCACCGTTTAGCCAAAGAGTAACAAACGAAATCGAAGTTTGGTAAAAAGCGAATGCGAAAATTCACTCTTTCTAAGGGGGTGGAAAATGTGAAAGTTAATAATGCGAGAAACCCCAAATTTTCGCACAATAAAATTTCGAAAACATACACGCCGAATGCGCTTTATTTATTATTGAAACACTATATCTAATATTTAATATTATTTTTTATTATATTGTACATATTGATTTAATTTTTAATAAAAAATATATTAAATTATATATATAGAATATAAATAAAACGAATATATCAAATATCGATATGTTTTGTAAATAAATGTGTATATATATATATATATATATATATATATATATATATATATATGTGTGTGTGTGTGTGTGTGTGTGTGTGTGTGTATGTAATGGCTATTGAAGCAAAAAAAAAAAATTTAATACGATATCAAATGATAAAAAAGGACCACATAAAAAATAAAAATCTGCGAAGTCGTCGAAAAAAATATAGGAAAACTGTAACATTATATGAGAAAAATTTCAGATACATATATAATATAATATGAAACCGTATATAACCAAACAAGAACATATGCCGTATGGAATTTTAAAGTATGTTTCCTATGTAATATTTTACCTTTATATACATATATACTGCAAGAAAATTTTAGCAATAATAATATTTAAAATCGTGTATATTATTTTCAACAACGAAAATGAGAATTATTATCACAAAGATTCACGATATTAATAACTCTTCTTAGAAAAAATTATTAAAATGAAAAATATTTTTTTTGTTTATTTATCTTCTTTATATGAATCATTTTAACAATACCACATAATATTTTACTACGAGAGTAAAAATGTATTAATTTAAATAATAGTTATCACAAAATTTTATTTAAAAAATATTTCAAAACATTAATATATATATATATATATATATATATATATATATATATATATATATATAATGATAAATATTATTAGCAGTCATGAAAGCATATTTAACAGAATATTAACGACATTTATTGAACTTAATAAATTTATATAATTCATACAGTTCGATAAATATGAATATTATTCGCCGAATGAGCGAATAAAATCAATTATCACATTAAATATTGCCGATTGTCAGAAAATATTTCAATATATACATTTGTGAATTCATTTATTATTAATAATATTCAATTTCAAATTATAATACAACGTGTATTAATGCATAATTAATCAATAAAATAACTGTATTATCATATTCTCTTAAATATATTATTTTAATTTAAATTGAACATAATCGTATACAAGAACGAAACATGAATATTATTTAATTAATTATGTGTTTCTAAATATTAAAAATATTTATTATAATATTAATAATATTTATTATTGACATTTAAACAAAAAAAAAAAAAACAACAACAAGGGACAATTAGATGAATTTAAAGGATTGGGTGTGACTCGATCCATTTTAGTACATGTAACCGAATCACCCAAATCTTTATACCGATTCGAACGCGTCGAAAAAGTAATAGTAGGGTTTTAGGATAGATTTCCCTTTTCCCCTTTTTTTTCTTTTACGTTTTTTTTTTCAACAGGTCCTTGGAGAAATCAGTGCTTTTCGAGGTAAGAAAAAAAAAAGCGGACTCGCCGACGATAATTTAGAGACCGCGTCCCTTATACCCTTCGGCGTTCGACCGTCTTTATTTTCACCTTTTACTCAAAGACAAACTAGAATAAAACTAAAAGGATTAATATGTATATATATATATATATATATATATATATCATACTTTTATTTTATTTTTTTTAATTTAAAAATTATATATAGAGACCATTGTTCGTATAGCAAAAATGGTGGACTATTTTAACCTCAATATATGACATGTAACTAAAATTACTCATCAAAATTAATATATATTTGAACTATTTTTTCAATACTATAATTAAATTTATTCTTATAATTCATATAAAATCATAAAAACTCTTAAAATAATGTATATATATATATATATATATATATATATATATATATATATATATATATATATATATATGTAAAATAAATCATTGAATTTTGTGTATGAACTCGAATATTAAATATCTCCAAAATTCAAAGCTTAGCATGTTTGTAATTTATATTTACAAATGAAAACATAAATTTTTTGGGAATTTTTTATTGCCTTTTTTTTTACTTTTGGGAAAAAAGTTCGAATTGGCGTCCATGATAAAAGTTGACGCGTATTTTACGCACAAACTGACCAAACTCGGAAAAACTAATTTTTCATATGAAGTTCATTTGATTTTCCGCTCTTTTTCCTTTCAAAATACATATATAAAACAATATTAAAAATATATATTAATTTCTTATCTTTTTTTTATACATAATTTAATAATAAATATTTATGTAATTTAATATAGATTTTGTAAGAATCGTCAATTTTTTACCAAATTCATTTTATAAATTATTATAAAATTATTTGTAAAATTATATACACAACAAATTTAATTAAAAGATTCTATATTTAGGGCAAGTATACAAAAATGTATTAACGGTCTTATTTGAATGTAAATATTCCAAAAACGGGTCACCGATTAAATCTATTGTCATTTTGCGTAACATTGAATCGATATTTTTTTGACACTGTATAGTTAAATATTGGACAATTAACCACCGAATAATATGTTAACTTTTAAATCGGTCTCAATAATCAAAAAAGCGATTTAAAATTATAGAGATTAAACCCTTTATTAAATCGTTTAATAATATAATAAATTTAATTAAATACGAGCCACGCTCGGGGTGACGTTGAAATTCTTTCGTTTAGCGCAATATTTTATCGCTCTAATTAAGAATAAATTTCAGTTTCTCTCTTTTTCCGCCTTTTTTTTTTAGAGAAAGCTAAACGACGCTCATTAAGATTTATTATAATTAAAACAAACTGTAGTCAACGAAAAATATACTTAAAAATTAAATGTACTTAAATCGGGTTAACGGGTCCGTGTCACTAAAACATAACCAAATGTTTATAAAAAAAATTGACTGTATTTTAAAATATATAACATTTTAATGCTCTCTTATAACATTATCACTATAAAACGACTCTTAATAATAGAAAAAAAAATGTTTTTTTAATGATTTTGATTAATGTACTAAATGGATTATCGTAATTATCTATCTTTATTACTTTGGATGAATGAAGTCATATTTAAATTATTTGTTTTAAAATTTATATTTTAAATCATTTTTATAATAAAAATATGAAGCAATGTTAGAATAAGAATATATAATATTAAATTTTGAGAATGATATATATATATATATATATATATATATATATATATTTCAGTTCTTTCACATATTTCTTTGAATCTTAAGTGGAGTCTTCGAGTCCAAATTGAAAACGTCTTTCTCATTTTTTTTTCTCTCACTGGTCCAAAGGGCCGTTTACGTGTAATTTTCAGTGCCATACTTCAGAACGCTCACCTATGCATGTAAATGAAGCGGTAACTGCCTTCGTACACATTCATCCCCTTGGCATTCAACCCCTGTATCTCTCATACATATTCCGGGGAGCATTGTCGAATGCAACACAAACAGACGTGATTGCAATGTACGTGACTTCGCACAATAACGAGCATTAATAAAAAATAAAATAAATTATAACAGTGTATTTTCATGTGAAATATGATGAATAAGTTTGCATAATGAAATTTTTGAACAAGAAAACGTACGAATTTTCCAATTGATTTATTTAGCTTATCGACATATTCTATATAACAGACTATATTATTATTTTACGAATAAATATAAAATAGTTTATTATATATAATTGAAAAACAACTATATATCAACATAATATTAGTGATATATATTAGCATATATTAAAACTTAATAAAAGCTTCATACATTAATATGAATGTATAACAATTTTAAGTTAGAAGAAAAATTCGCCAAAAACACTATGCTTAGATGCAATGTTAAATCATAGACGAATCTTTTAATAAAAGTTTAACGTAAGATTAACGATTGTTATATCATTATTTACCTGCAATAAAGAAATATGATTTCTATTTCATCTTCGAGCACATATATATTTTTTTTCATTCATTATTCGCTATTAGCGAAAATATTTAACGCTTCTTATATAAAGGAAGAATTTTCCGAGCCGAGCAAAATGAAGGATTAAGAATCAATTACCCTCCAAAACTAACTTTGCGCTAAGCCACCGCGCAATCGCTTCCATAATCTTGATTGATGAAACTAAACTTGTGAAAATTTTCATACCTCAGCCATCGTCTGAGATGCTTAATTTCCATAATTTCAACCAAAACTCTAAGCCTCTCTACTATCGCATGACGCTTTTACCTGCACAGGTTGCCGTAAAAGGGTATTATATTGCTCGGATCAAATCGAATATATCTTTTAGGAACCGTTTTAACATTACCATTTAAAACATTTATTGCGTCTTATCGCTGAGTTCTTCTATTATTACGTCATCGTGTGCGTTTTAGGACGATTTTATACGATGCCGGATGTACCATAAAAATTTGACGTTATTTTGAATCGCATTCTCACCAACGTGCCTTTAATAAATATTAAATGACGTTGAATATTTCGAATCAACAGTATCAATTTAATTTTATTTTTTTTAAACATAATGACGATTGTAAAATTTTACATTTAGTATTTTTTTTTTTTGTTAATTTTTATATTCCTTATATAAAACATATTATAAAAACAAATCCTTTATTCTATATTGTAATATAATTCTATATTAAATTTATTCAAAGATTATTTCTTATGATATGATCTTAAAAAGTCTATAAAAAATCTATTTCCTTAGTGTTTTCAAATGATTTTAGATAAATTTAATATTTATAAGTAACACCACTCTTCGTATGTTTTATGCAAAAGTCATACGTTTTGTTAAAATTTTCAGTGTAGTGCAGGAATATTCAATTTTTTTCTGAGTAAAAAAAAATAGAAAATAAATATTTTTAAATATATAATAATTGTTTTAAATATTACATTAGAAATAAAACAAAAATAAACTAATATTTTTGTAAAAAAAAAACTTATTAAATTTTAATTAAAAATTAAAATATATTTTACAAATTTGAATGAAAATAATTAAGTTATCGTAACAAACATGTTGCCATTTAATAGTAAAATGGTTTCGAATAAAGTTTTTATAGATTTTTTCGAATTTTATTCTGCCGCGAATCTCGAGTTTGTCGCGCCTGGCGTGGTGTTTTATGAAAACCTACTTTGTTCAACTCTTGTTGAAGTAACACACATGAAATCATGTCGAAATAAAATTCTCTTACTGCGAAAGCGTAAAAGCTTTGAGCAACAAGCGATACTCGTTTTAGAGCGCCGACTCGAGTTTTAAATTTAAAACGAAGATCGCACTCTGTTTTACTTCTGTAAAAAAGCATATATAAAACAACAAGAAAAAAAACGAAATAAGATTCCCAAAAAAAAAAAACGAACCGAAAAAAGGGCAAATAAATCTACCAAATAAAAAAAAATGTGAACGAATTAAAATAAAATAACAAGGAAAAAAAATACGAAATCTTTCGCTAGTCGAAATACGCCGTTGGAAATGAAAAACACCGCCTGGGGAAAATGAAAGAATAAGAAGAATTATTATAAAAGGATTCGAAACGCGTTTTCTCGAATATTTCCGAGATCTTCATTATTTCAAATTAAAATTTTCGTTTCCCAGATTCGCGGATTTGAACCAAGTCAAATATTACCAAGTAATTATAATTTAGATATATTTTTGCCCTGTGCAAATGCCCAATTTTACCGCGCGCCCTCAATTCTCGTTAAAGCCCTTTCAATTACGCAATATTTACAAATTAAAACTTAATGGCAAAATATAATACTTTTTTAAGAATTATATTTTTATAACAAATAATATTTTTTTTATATATTTTGAATATATATATATATATATATATATATATATATATATATATATATATATATATATATATATATATATATATATATATATATATATATATATATATATATATATTGCTGCTTATATACATAGATTAAAACTAATTTCATAATTAAATATTCGCATAGTTAATTTTATTTTAATAATAATATAAATTACAATTTTTATATTATTCAGACAATTGTGACAGCTTAATTAATTATTAAATTTAAAATATAATTTATATCTTATTTGTTAAAAAATAATCAAGGTCACTGCTATCAAAATATAGATTCTTATTCTTTAACATTAAAAGTTTTCGAAAATATTATTATTAAATTATACACTTTTTCACAATTTTATATATTTATTGATTAATTTAATAAACATTACTTTTTTTTTAACATCGAAACAATTTTATTTAGTTTTTTTTTTAATTTAACCGAACTAAATATATAAAATGTCGAACTAAATATATGATGTCGAACTAAATATATGATGTCGAACTAAATATATAAAAAGATGATTAATAATATATGGATTAAAAGTTGAATTTGATAAATAAAAAAATAACACTTATTTATATGCTCAAAATTAATTATGAAAACGTTTTTTGTCAGTCATTGACATTAGACGTGCATATAATTAATAAAAGCAACCTTTATCTGCATTATATTTCAATAATAGATCAAAGTTAACTCGAAACAGAATCTGGTTCTATTCAAACATTGATCACAACAATATCTTCAATTTCAATCTAAAGATTGAACACAATGCTAATAATAATATCCGGAGGCAATATAGATATATATATATATATATATATATAGACAAAATTTTGCACACGCAATTTACTATTTTGTAGCATCGGTCGGTTTACCGCAATATAATACTGAAACAATATATACACATATATTATAATAATATACAAAAGATCTCCTATGCGGTATATTTGGGATTGAATTAATCAAGTCGAAACATTGCCGTTTTCATCTAAACGATATTAAACAATATTACATAAACACGACTGTGTCTGTGTATGTTTATTTATATATATATATGTCGCAATATACGAGATTAGTTCAAAATATTATATCACGTTGAAATGTGATATTTATATATTTTATTTATTATATTATTCAGGAAATACAAAATTCAACGGTTATTAACCAATGTTTAATATATTATATACTTGTAAAGCGATTTTAGTTAGGCAAATTGATTCAAATGCTAAAATTATGTATTTTGTTTAATTGAATAATATTATATTATTTATTACTTTTTAAATGTTATAAATAAATCTAATTTACAGTTAAAAATATAGAAAGATTATGCAAAAAAAAAATAATATCGATTCTTACTGTAAGTTGAGTGAAGAAGACGATACATAATAATATATGTTTGTTATGATTTTTTATATCTTTGAAATTATATATATATATATATATTAATATTCAATTTTTATTATTGCAGATTTTTAAATCGAAATATTCATAAATAAATTATAGAAAAATGAAAAAAAAATATTTTAGAATATTATTTTAATCGCTAGACGAACGCCGAATATTAAACACGAAAATCGTTAACTTAACTTTCGGTTTCATAAACCTGGATAGTGAACCTTTGATATTGTTTAACCCACTTTACACGTTTCGTTCCTTTTCGTTTTACGTGTGTCGCATCTGTTTAAAAAAACTCCAGAGAATACCTTTTTATTTTACTTTCTTTTTCTTTTTTTCTTCATGTGAAAGTAGATTTTTCGTTACCCTTTGTTCCCTACGTAATATTGCTGCATCACCATCATTATTAGTAGTAACATTCGCACTGGTACCCTTTAAAAATTTGGGTCAATTCGATCTATTTTTTTAACAAATATATATTTATATATATATATATATATATATATATATATATATATATATATATATATATATATATATATAAAACTTCTTACATATCAACTCCTTAAATATATTTTTTTTAATTAATAAAAAATATTTAAAATTCAATTGGAAATCTAAAAGCTGTTTCTCATCTATTCTATATCATCAATAATTAATGAGTTTCAATATACTTTGATAATTATTATTCAATATTAAAATGTTTAAATAATTTAGATTCATGAATTAATTTAAACACTTTTCGCATTAATTTTGATAAAATTACGGATTAAATTGTGAAAATGGCTCGATATATTTTAACTTAACATAATGAAAAATTTTCAAAGAAACGTAATTCGATATAATACAAAAAAAAGTAAGTCATCAGTCTTGGTATTTAAGACGAAATAAAAAAGAAAAGTTTTCAATTGAACTTTTAATCGACAAAATTTAAACTTTCCAATTGTTTTTTTCTAAAGGCCATAAATGTCTGAAAACATTTACGACCACTCTTATTATTAAATTTTTAACAAAGAGAACGATCAACATTATTTTTGGTTATAATAAAAAATTAAACAGACTATTTCAATGGGAATAATATTTTCGAATGAAAATATTGTATTTTAATCGATTAACAATGCAATTTACAATTTTATTGATAATAAAATACATCGCATTAACCTGCGAATTTTTTTATAATTTTAACTTAATTACATAAAAAATAAATTTAATGTGTTGTATGAGAAATTTTAGCATTTTTTTTTTTGGTTTTTAGTTTTACACAAAACATTAGTTAGCATCTGAATATATATATTTTTATTTTTATTAAAAATATGATAAAATTAAACAAAAATCGTTGAAAACTCCTTACACTCAAAAGAAATAAAGTTGAAAATAAACTCTCGAAAAACAGTTATTGTAAAGTTACAAGTAGTAAATATTTTCTTAAGAAATATCTCTTTTATTATAAAATTGTTACTACTTTATTCTATTCTAATTATATAACTTTTCATTTTCATGTACAACTATATAATTTATTCAACTCATCATTGCAATAATTCGAAAACAAATCAATCGAAATACTAAACTTTTCAAGTTGTTTCCTTTATATTGAATTTTTAACGAATTTATGGAAACTTATGTAGAAATTACTAATTTTTTTTTTGTATCATTTTCTTTAACATTGTTGTTAAATAGTATAGAAGAGCGTCTTTGAAGTTTCTATTGTTTTTCAGTTTCCAGTGTTCGGTATTAATTAAAGGTTGTTCATTATTTGTGCACTGAGAACAGTCGGTTTTGCCGCAACACAAGTAAAAACCATTTCCGGAAACAAAATTACAGAAACGAAATGACCGAATAAAATATATTACCTAAGCAAAAGAAGAGAATAGTAAAAAAAAATTATAGACACTAACAGAAACAATGTTATGATAATAGTTTTGAGCGAAACAGTTTTGATTAGATTTATTTATTCGTATGTGTGAAAGTTTCGAATATGCGAACTGTGTTTCAATGGGACATTTTTAATAAAATGAACAGTTTTGTGTATGAAAAAATAAAGAATAAATGAAATTTTTCATACGGGTACGCTTTTATAAATTATTTTCATCACAAAGGGATGTTTTTTTCATTATATACACTATTCATTTTTTATACTGTAAAACAAGTTCTACACAGTAGAAAATTGAGTAGTTAATTTAAAAAGTACAGCAAGCAATTTTATATTTCTATTAATAGCTGAAAAACTATATTTTCATTAAATATTCCTATTGAAAATCACTTATTTCAATTTTCATAACGAATTTTGTTTTTTTCTATAAAATAATTACAATATAGTTATATCTTGAATTTCAAATAATTTGAATATTTAAAATAAATTATTTCAAATTCTTATTAATTTATATAAATTGCTATTAATTTGACAAAATTTTATATAATATACATTTATATTAATTTTCCGAAAAAACTTCGAGAAGCGGCCATTATAAGGCAAAATATTTTTTTTAATAAAATACTTTATTAAAGATAAAGTGTTATTTTTTATAAAAGAAAGTATTCAAAGATAATTAATTATCGATTATAATTTTATCATGAATAAATTACATTAAGAAAACGATAATTTTTTTCGATTAAAACCATTTTGTCGTTTTTTTCCAATCTTCTCGCGCCCGTTTTCACAATTTTCCATTATTTTTATATAGATTTTCATTTTCCACAATGTTTTACGACAAATTTTCCCATGATGCATTCCATCTATGTAAAGGATCACGCTGAGATATAACACAATATGTGTGTGTTTGTGTGTGTGTGTGTGTGTATGTAAGCGTGTGGAACTTTATGACGACCCTCTTCAGAACACTTCGTATAAACAATATCCTTTTTCATTTCCAAAGGTCGGACTTTTGCAATATAAATATTTTCCGGAGTATATATAAACCTATCCTTTCGATTTTCCGCACGATTTGAAAATTCCTTAAAACTACGCACCACCCTATATATGTGTATATCATACGACTTATATATGTGTGAGTGTATACAAATATGTTTGAAAAATCAATTTTACAAATAAAACAAGTTGTTTATTCTTAAAAAATATTCTTTTTATTTAATAAAAAAATCTTTCAAATCACAACAATGCGACTTTTCATCGTCGTAATCGTTTCTAAAAATGAATCAACATTTTTTTTTGAATACTCACTCAATATTTTTCATTACATTTATTCAATATCGTTTCTTAAAAATAATATATTATATATATATGTATAATTTATTATTCATTTTTTTATTAATTATAATATTATTTATATATAATATGATCTTAATTAAAACATGAGTATTTAAATTACAACGAACCAATCGCTTGGTGTGAATATATAGATGTAAATATGTATGAAAGTAATATCAATATTTTGATTCTATACAATTATAATATATACATGTTTACTTGATGCGAAAACGTAGATATACATACATATATAAATTTGGTTAAAATTTCGTCGTTTTTTTTTTCATTACTTATATAATTATATTTGGTATATATGCAGTTAATTACATTGAAATAAATAAAGTGATATACATATATTCAATTTCGCATCGAACAAAGTTTATTAAAGAAAGTAAGAAATATTCTTCACTCGTTGGTTACCGGCCTTGTATAAGCAAACCTATGGCTATCCTGAAAATAAAAAAAAAGAAAAGAAAAGAATCACGTATACATAAATAAATCGGAATGAATGGGTTTTCGATGCAGAAAAATAGGATAAAATCCTATATTCACCGCCGCTTATATAGAATGGGTTTATTGTAGATTGACTCGAGTCTTTTTATATAGAAAAAAAAAGGCTTAAAAGAGGGATTTCATCCTTAAATAAGCCCTGTGTATTCTTTCATCCTTATACGGAAATTAAATTGATCACTGATCAAACGTTGCGTCCTCAAGAGGTTCCATAGTCTTTTTTTAAATATACCTCTATTATAAGATCGAATCTTAATTTGTTGTTTGTTTTTTTCTGTGCGCTCTCTTATTTTATAGAAAATTAAAATATATATATATAACTTTTATGTAAATTAAAAAAATATATAATAGAAATAGATGATTTATAAAATCTAATGAAATTAATAATTTAGGGTATGATGATATTGATAATTAATGTTTACAAAACAATATTGACAAATATGCTTACCCTAATATAATTTCCTGTACAGATATGTTACTTCCTCCTTTGGCCCCGATAGATTTTCCGGTATTCGGTAAAACAGCAACACCTATAGATGAAAATAATCGTTATAAACTTAATAAATATGATTTTAATAAGCTTCCAGAAATTGTTTTAACTTTATATATATATATATATACAATATATATAATGCGTCATCCATAAATCTAGAACGAGTTATTTTTTTTAACCGTTTTCCTTTTTTCTATTTTTCATTCGCTTGTATACAGTTGTTGTCGTCGCCGTCGCCAGAGTGAATGCTTCACGTTCAAAATAAAAGGAAAAAAAAGCACTAAAAATAATCACTTAGTTGCCTTGGATGTCTAATGGGTAGTAATAAAACCTTCTCGAAGCAGGAAAAGTCACCGGCTGCCCGAGTTTTAGTGACGACTGTTTACCCTAGAATTTTCCCTAACTCGTCATCGTTAATTCCCGTTCTTTTTTTTTTTTTTATTTTCTTTTAAAATGATCTCTTACACCGAATTATCTTAAGTGAAATTGTATAAAATTTAACTAATTAAAAACGGCGATAACGAAATGAGAAAACGACAAAATAACGAAACGTCTTAATCGAGTTAACTATGGAGAAAGATCGTCTGGATTATATCTCATCTCGATGAAAATGTAAATATTCAAAAAATGTTCCATAATCTACATTAAAAGTATCATAAAATGATACATAATATTCATTAAAAAGCAATTATAAAAAATAATCAAAATATATTTTATAAAAATACATAATTCGATATTGCGCAATAAAATCATAATCATAGAATGTATACTGATTTATGTATGTATGTATATATATATATATATATATATATATATATATATATATATATATATATATATATATATATATATATATATATATATATATATATATATATATATATATATATATATATATATATATATATATATATATATATATATATATACAAATTTATATGATAATAATAATTATTGTTTTGAAATATTTAAATATTATATCAAAACTTTTAATTAAAATTTTGAAAACAAATATTTAATTTATTTAAACATATATATCACTGTGGTATATTCGTTATTAGTTTACAATTATAGTATTTTTTATTTATAATATATTTTACAAAAAATAATTAAAAAATTATATTAATATATAATAAATTAAAAATATTAAAATATAAGTAAAACTTCATATAAAATCCATAAAACTTCGATAGATTTCAGCAAAACTGAAAGACATTAAAGTCGATGGTAAATCCTAGTAAAAAGAACGACCTTTCAAAAATAGTCACGATCCGTAAGTCGCAGACATATTATACGAGTCAAGGAAAAAAAGAGATTAAAAATATCTAAAGAAAGATTTCCACGATATATATATATAAAGAAAGATTTCCACGATTTTCACTGGTGGTGTTTGCGACGCAAACGGCTGCTACCAGTCGGCCATAATAAATTATTTTGAAAGTTTTCCACGCGCTCTGAAAGAGAAGAAATCTCGGTAAAAATCCGAGAAAAAAAATGAATAAAAACTAGGGGGCACAGATCTTGCGAACAGATAAAATAATGCAGATTCCATAAGTTTCTATAGCTCGACAGTCTGCGGTTAAAAAGCTCATTGAATGATCCTGTTCCCGATGCATTCCAAGTGCACGTCAAACTTACTTCTTTCCCAAACCGCATTAAGCCGATTTCAATAAATTTGCATATTTTTATCCTGGTTTTCGAGATTTTTTTTACATCTTTTTTATTTCGATTCTGCTTTTAAAAGCCCGTCCGACCGGCAAAGCTTCGATTTTTGCAGTAAAAAAAGAAGTTCCGGAAAACGTCGCACGGAACGCAAATTACATCGGATTTTTCAATTGAAAAGATTTTGCTTGATTTACTTTTACCGTATTTTTTTATCCTTATATAATTACACATATTTCGTATTATATATATATATATATATATATATATATATATATATATATATATATAAATATATTCTCACTTAAATTCAACAAATAGCATAATTGTAAAAATATATATTATTTAATATAATTATATTTTCATGTCTTTGAAAAATATTTCTAAATATATTAATTGAATATTTTTTCATTTTAAATAATTTCACATAATAAATAATATGGCATTTTCAACATTGTTATTAAACATCGTTTTCACAACAAATCAACGTGTTCGTTCTTTTTTTGAAATGCGAATAAACCCACGTCATGACGGATACATAAAAGATTGAAGAAATATCAAAGGAATATATATCATCTTGAAATATATTTTATTTCAAAAGAAAATGATGGAAGAGCATCGTATTCCCATTTCGAATTATGAAACACCTTTACGATTCTGTGCGATGCAGTAAAAATTATTTTAATACAAATTTTTATTACAGAATGTTGAATTTAATTTCAAAATATCTAGAGATTTCAGTTATTCTAGAAATACGTTTAAATATTTAAAATTATCTAAAATTTATATTATAAAACCTTAAATTGTTTTTGTATAAAATATTATTTATTATAAAATGTTCTAATATAATTCGTTATTGTCACTGAAATATAAAGCTTCATTTTGTATTGAAATGTATAGGTTTAAAATTTTCAATGCAGCCGATTTCTCATAAAAGTTGTTTTCTTCCCTTTTAATCATAAGTATAAATGAGAAAATCGCAAGCCGTGTATTGAAAATGAGAATTATGTATTCGTCTGAACATATCTTACTATATAAACTTTCTAATATTAAAACTTCATACTGAATATTTCAATTTTGAAGCGTTTAATAGACTTCAATCTGAAACCATACTAATTGATTTTCTATACAACTGAATACAAAATTTATGAAATTCAACTAGAATTTTGAACTATATTTATTTTAAATCATAATAATTTTTATTATTTAATAAATAAATAAGTTTATATGTATTTATTACCTGTAAATAGTAGTTTACGTGAGTTAAACCTGTAATATTATCGCCCATAAATTTTGATAATACTATCGGTTAACATATCGAATAAACACCAACATTCAGGCCGCACTAACCGTTATGTGAGTCGATAATGGTTATCATAGAAGACATTAAATAATAATAGCGAACACTTCCGTGCAGTCGAAACGATATAAGTGTTGTCGAAAATGAACAAAATACCCTATATAAAAATGATTCCCCAATATTGGTAATGTATACCTAAAAGGTTTCCATGCAGCACGTGAACGGCTACTGACGCGTTAGCCGTGTAAGTAATGGCAGGGCCAGGGGTTGGCAGTGTGTGGTCCGCAGTCCCTTCCGGTGCTGCAGCGCTCTGCATTGCGGCCGCACTTCCGGAACCGCACGTGTAAGTTCCGGCATGAGCTCGTGTCACTTGTTCCACTACTAGGGTGCACGTGGCACTATCCGGTCCGGTCACATTGCAACTACATAAAAAATAATAATTATTTTTAATAATAATTATACACAAATACATCATGTAATATAAAATATTTTTATTAAACTATACTAAATATTTTTTATATTCAAAAAAAAAATTTTTGTATAATACAAATATTTTTTGTAACATCAATCTGTACATCCAATGACCATAAAGATTCGATTTTCGATATAACATAGTATAAATCAGTGATTCTTAAAGTGGACAGTAATACCCTTTTGGGGATATTAGAATGATTCAAGGGTGTAATAACATCCTTTGGTAAAATTGGGAGGCGTAATGTGGAAACAGCACGAAATTTTCATTCTAGCTTGATTTTCTAAATAATCTACTTTGTTTTAAAAGAAATATTTATATATTATCAGTGTTTTGAAATGATTGAATTCATCTGATAAATATAAGTACTAAATTAAATTAATTTTGATAATGTTAGATAATTTATTATATTAAATTAAAACAGCAAATCACAAAACAAAAAATGTTTGGTATAAAACAAATACAAAAATCGCTTTCCATATGAATATAATAAAAAATAATGGAGATTTTGATACATAAATAATACATTTCAAATCAAATTAAAATCCACTAATTTGATTTAAAATCAATTTACAGCGGTTTCGAGATTGAAGTTACCGCTATGCATAAATAATAAAAAAAGGGAAGTAAAAATACTAAATAAATATTCTCGGGGGCACAAATGGTTTGTGAGCAATTGCGATTTTCCGTGCGGCTTTGTTTCACTCGAATATTACAAATTTCTCGCGTTGCCGCAAATTTTCCATTTTCCAGAATTTTTCTCGTACGAATACGCCGACAAAACGTGCATTCATATGTGAGGACGGAAGGGAAAAACGCAAAAAAAAAAACATATCAAACGATCATAAAAACCTCCTCATCCATAATAAATTGAAACGGAAGGCAATCCAAACTGTGCCAAGGGTTTGAGGTCGAAAGCAAAAAAAAAAAAAAAAATGCTAGGACATTGTGGTCAATGGGGGACCTTTTTAATAGTGGTCATTTCGATAAACTGTTTAAAGGGTCGATTCTAACACCCCCAATAACTATTATATAGGAAAATTTCAATATATCTGACCCGACCTTTCTTCGTCTTTCTGCACGTATACGTGTTTTTATATAATGTTATTATCTATTGCATTTAAAATAAATACTTTTTAATGTCATCAATTTCATAGATATATTATAATATAATTAATCTATTTATAATTCGTTATTTATTAATTTTTTAATATAGATATAATATTAATTATAAATCGCAATAGATAATTCAATTAGTTGAAAAATATTTTTAAAATTAAACATTTCATTACCTTTCAACATATTATGTTCTACATTTAATTATTTACTGATTTAGTTTATTCATTCATTTATAAGGTGAAATCGTCGATTCCAATCTAATTTTCAAATAGTTCTTTTGTTAGAGGAATTTAATCGAATTTCAAAAGATAGAACCTCTACATTATATATATATATATATATATATATATATATATATATATATATATATATATATATATATATATATATATATATATATATAATGTAATAAAACTTTCATATCTGGCATTTTGTTAATTTTTTTATTAGTTTCACGAAAGAATGCTCATCGTCGCAGAATGAGATAATTTTTCGGTAGACTCGGTTGAAATGTAAAATATTTTAAATATTTCTATGTAGAGACATGCCGAAAAAAAATATGGTCGGCCATAAGTCGAGATTATATGAAGTAAAACGTTTAAAATA
The DNA here is from genome assembly GCA_024500535.1 of Leptonema lineaticorne. Taxonomy (NCBI): domain Eukaryota; kingdom Metazoa; phylum Arthropoda; class Insecta; order Trichoptera; family Hydropsychidae; genus Leptonema; species Leptonema lineaticorne. The sequence continues at coordinate 3,058,887 of JANIJI010000010.1, forward strand.
ATGTAGCAACCGCGTCGCAATATACATTAAATTAAGAGGTCGAAATAAAGTGTTTCTTATCTGGGGAAATGAGTGTAATTTTACAGCTTTTAGCTTTCTTCATAATTTATGCCATTTTTTATCGTGCGTACATATAATATTGTATAAAGGCTATATATATATATATTTGTATATTGAGATAAGAACAGCGTTCATTGTGTTGAAGTATAATATATCAAAATTATTATTCTGCGGTTAAATAACGATAAACGTCACAATATGTACAGGTGATTCTATATAAAAAATATACAATTGAAAAAAAATCGATATAATATAAAAATTTATATAGTAATAATTGTTTCGACGATTCTTACCTTATTCCATCAGTGAGTGGAGTATTTCCCTGCCACCATGAAAGCATTGACGGCGGTTCAAGAAGTTGTATAGCACTGCAAGTCAGTTGCAGAAAACTGCCCGCTTTATAATACCTTTCTACCACTGAACGTCCACTCTCGTCGAATATGCTTATTTCAGGACCTGAAACAGGAACGTGGAACAAGATGTTCAAGTTTACAGTACTCGGTGCCAATTTAACTTCTTGCACTCTCACAAACACAAAGGTTAAACTTTTGACCTACATGTGAACCGATATATATATAAAAGAGTGAATTTATTGTGTTTGAATGTTACGCTCTATATGCAAGTTTTAGATTTAAGTTTTATAATATTTAGAATGGCAGCTTACAGTGAAGAATATGGACTGTCTATAAATACGGCGAAAATGAAAACAATGGTGTTTTTTAAAAAAACCAACACCAACAAAAATATATATAAAAGACGAACAGATTGAACAAGTAACGTCTTATAAATATTTGGGGACGTACATAACAGCAATCCGCGACCCCAAGAAGGAGATCCGTTCTAGAATAGAACAAGCTAGAACACAATATATAGCCATAAAGAAATTTTTAACATCTAAAAGCACCGATATGATACTAAAATTATGTATGCTTAGATGTTATGTCTTTCTTGTTCTTCTATATGGTGTCGAATCGTGGACACTAGACCCTGGTACCGAAAAACGTCTGGAAGCTTTCGAGATGTGGTGCTACCGGAGAATACTAAGTATATCTCGGACCGACAAAGTAGCAAATAAGGAGGTTTTGAAAAAAATTAATAAAACTCCTGAAATATTAAAAACAATCAAATTAAAGAAAATACAATACCTCGGCCACATCTTACGAAATGATAAATATAGGCTTCTCCAGATAATTTTGGAAGGAAAAATTCAGGGGAAAAGATCAATAGGAAGACGTGAAAATTCATGGCTTAAAGATCTTCGTCGTTGGTTCAACTGTTCGTCAATAGAAATTTTTCGTATGGCTGTGTCAAAGGTTTCTTTGGCCGTGTGGATCGCCAACCTTCTTAAGGAGACGGCGTGAGGAAGAAGAAGATAATATTTAGAATTATGAAATGTGAAATTTTGCATTATACATATGTAGTGTAATATTTAAAAATGTCTATTGTCATAATATGACCACTCGAAATTATACCATTTGTGATATCATAATACATTTTAAAAAGTCGACTCACGTTTTAACGATAATTTCATGCAAGTTATCCTTCTGTATAAATTTACCCCCATTATAAAATTTAATAAATGAAACGAACGTGTACGCGAATTTTCTTCAAGATAACTTTGTGTTAATGCTGTTTCGAATATTAACATAAATAATTAATATTAATAATTTTTAATACTTGTACATTTGAGTTTTTTTTTAGATTTTATGCGCATGCGTAAAAGAATTTGAATCTAAATTCAATTCGTATTCTTTGTAAATGTTATACAATTGATCAAAAAATCACATAATCTCAAATATTAGCAATTATTTTTTTTTATAATTGAAGATTTTTAATAGATTTATTTAAAGTTATAAATAATTAGAATCAACTTTATATATTAACGAACGTTCGAATACCTAATAGATAATAATGAATATTCATTCTTCGTATAAACATTCTATCGTGTCAATGTTTGAACTTCGGAATTGTACACTAATTGTCGACAAAGCACATAGGACAGACAGACAAACGGATTCAAATTCAAGCAGACGAACCGATAGAGACGGAAAGATTTTGTATCGTCGAGTTAAATCACAATTGGGAACACGATTAATCCCGAAAGTCATGTATCATACAATTATGTGTACTTCCCCTTGTAGACTGCGAAATATACAAATGCGATTCGATATGGAACTACCGGAAACAGTGTTCGCTTCCGCTTGTGGCGACAGTTTAATGAACATTTCGACTAACTTATAATTCTAAAGTTCTCGATTTAATTCTCAACTGACCCGTTTATTTTTCGTCTCAGTTTAAAATAAATTATTTAATTTAAATTTTTCTTACGATATACTATATATTATAAATACAAATGAAATCACTTTTACAAATAATATATAGACATTAAAAAATTTCAGATTAATATTTAATTAAATTGTTAATTTCACAAAGTTACTAATGAATCAAACGAGATTTTTCATTTGAATTTTATTCACTAACATTTTTGTCAAAGGATTTTCAATTCAGTTCATAATTTATCAGTGCTGACTTACATGTTAAAAAAATAAATAAAATATTGTAATACATCAACACTAAGAAATACACCCATATATTATTTTCTTTTAAATATATTTCAGTTTAAATTTAAATATAAAACAAATAAAACTTGTAATATAGAAAACGAGCATGAATATTATAACGCATATTTTATAACGAAAAAGTATAAAAAATTCGTACACTATTACAACTTTTCGCCGAAGAAAATAACAATAATATAACGATCCGGGGAAAAAAAGGCGAACTCGCTTATAAATTTTCCAAAAAAAATAAAAAAAATACAATATTTATTGGGGTAACCCAATCACAATTCGACGCGTAAAAAGCACGTAAGCAATAACGTGAAAATTTTCACGTGGGGCCAGCCCTAAAGGCCTCCATTATCCCGAACGCGAGCGAATTTCGAATAATGCGAATGGAGTCAGTCGATAGTGAAGCGATCGCAGTTACACTTTATCACAAACTATACACCGAATTAACCTTTATCCCGACGATAGAAAAAAGGAATTTTCGCGTATTTTATTATTATTATTATTTATTCCCGGAATAAATTCGTACGACGTTAACGAGTCGTTCGAATTTTGAATTTTGTAACGTTAAAATTACATTTAGCAGAAATTTAACAGGTCGATTAACTGAAACCGATTGGAAGTCAATCAAATTTATATTCGTTCGCCATTAAATAAATACTATACAGAAGTAATGTTTGCTCTTAGATTGAAACGCATTTTCTAGTTATTAAATATAAAAATATAATTATTTTGAAATATTCTCAATATATAAAATAAGAAAAATATGTAATATTCGAGAGTCTGAATTAAAAACTATGTACATACTAAATAAATTTGTTTCCAACTTTGAAATACTTTATAAACATTTACTTTAAAATAGTGTGTCACTATTTATTATACAACATATAAACAACGAGTACGCTTTATTATAACAGGAAAAGTACATTTATATCATTGCATAGCAGGTCATGCGAGTTTGTTGTTATTTCGGTAAAGAGGAAACATTTTCTTTCTACGGCTGTTTGCACATAACTTGATCACCCAACTGTAACTTGTATTACTGAAAAATATAAACATGTAAAATTTATATATAGTCGGTAATAAAATAAAATAAAAAAAAGACGACAAAAATCTCTATAATAAAATTAAAAGTTTTACTTCTATAAATATTTTACTTATGTGAAGGTTTAAATTTTGATTAATAGATTTTTTTTTACTTTTATATTATTCATGTCAAACACGCATACATATGTTTAACAGTAAAAACGTATCTGACGAAAAGAATATGAATAGATTCATAGATAAAAAAGTAAATAACGTCATACATATTCGATATCGTTCCTCCATCGAGAACAAATGGAAGCTGACAGATGCTAACAATGAGTTATTTCTCGTTTAAGAAGCAAAAGGACGATAAGGCTTTCGATATCTGTTATATTTCATATATATATATATATATGTGTGTGTATGTATATTCTTTTTATGCGTGCCGTAAAAAAAAATAGAGGAAAAAAGTACAAAATTTTTGCTCTATCAACGATAAAAAAGAAAATATTTTGATAACCCAAAGTACATATATACAGTCGTATTTCGAAAAAACGCGGATTTTGTTCGAGATTGAATTGCCATTGCCTTTTTGATAAATACGTACCATCGCACAAATATCAATATATAAAAAGCGTATATGCGTATTTATATATTTACATATACGTATGTATTGGAAAAAAAATAGAAATTATGCGAATTTAACGCGCAACGCTTTCATTGTGATTTCGGCCGTTGAAATATCTGAAAATTTTCACCGTGGGAAAATTTTCATATTAAGGAAAAGAAGAAAGTGTGTGTGTGTGAGAGAGAGAGAGAGAGAGAAAAAATCTTGTGGAATCACACTCTCGTATAATCCTACGAAATAACAATTTTTATCCTTTGCTAAGCTCCTCGTTTTTTTTTTCAGTATAATAAAAAAGTGCGATTACGTAAACTGTTCCGTTCGTCTCGTGCGCAAAATAAGGGATGAACGCATTGTGTTCGTGTGTTATAATTTAATTTTACCACAACGCCTTTAAAACATAATTATTTTTTAACGTTATAATAATATTTTAATTAACCCATTTCATTATATCGCATACATAATTATTTTAATAATATGATATAATTATTCTGATATAGTTAAGTGATTATCAAAATACTACAAAAATTGAAATCTAGAAGAAAACTGTTGAAAAAATACAATTACACATTTATAATTAAAGCAGAATACAAAAATATGTTTTGTTTGACGATTTATCTTTTAAAGATATCATATAATTTAAATGTAGAAAATTGAGTTCGAAATATACATTAAACATATATTAAACTTATATTTTTCTATGTAGCAATATAAATTGCATTTCATTCAGTACATTTATTTTACATTTAAATTTATAATGTATATTTTTATATGGTGGAATTTTTATAGCATACGAGATATATAATATTGAATTAATTAAAATATGATGAATCATCAAATTATTAATTACTTATAAAATCCGATTTTCATATTTCGCTTTATATTCGGTTCCTTTACATAATTATAAAATAACACAATTTACATCTAAAAGCGAGAAAAAGTTATATACCAAAATTAGAAACGGTATTCCCTCATCGGTCGAAATTTATGCGATCGATTACAAAAACTTCAGGTCTCGTTTTCGTTTCGGCTTAATAAATATCCGATAGATATTGAAGAGGAATCTTGAGCACCTGAAGAAAGTCGACGGCGACACGAAACGGCGTTGTTATTTCAGCCGCATTTGAAAGCTTGATTGAGCTTTCGCGCGGAATGCAAATTTTACGGTAAATAATAAACGAGCGGAATAAATGATCGCGCGAAAATAACTGAGAATTGACGATTAGATTCAAGATATTTTATTTTACAAATTAATATTATTGACTGTAAAATTGAATATTTTTTTATTTGTAAATAAATATTAATTAAAAATTTCCATAATCAATGTCAAATATTTAAAATTTATAATACTTTTAATCTTGGATTATGTTTAACTTTTTTTATCGTGATATGAAAATATTTTTACTTGCCCTTTCAGTTATTAATATTTTTTTATATAAAATATAATCGTTTTACATTTTTTTCTGAGAAATTTTTATTAAAAAATAATATATATATATCATCTTTTAAGACTAAAAATAATAATAATTCAAATTATTGGAAATACATCATCATAAAATTTGTTTTTAAGACGAAATATTAATTTTATATTCGGTAAAGCATCTTCTTAACAATAAAAGTTCATGCTTCATTAGCTCGAATACGTCACAGCTAATAAAGCACAAATAAACACATTTTCCACGTGATGTAGTGGTTTTATAAAGACGAGGGTTTGCGAGAAGGGTTCAAATTTTGGAATTTGAAATGAACGTGGGTGGGAAAAGTCACCTGTAAACCACTCGTGTCTTTCACGAGGACATTGTTCAAAATTCAAATACACCTGACTCAGCATTTTTCCAAAAAGTCACCGGAGAAGAAAAAAGTGCGCCATGACAAAATATATTGTATTATTAAGAGAAACAAGCCAAAAAAAAATAACATAACGAGAAAATTCAAATAGCTTCACGACTCGAAAACGTACTAAACGTATACGTATACGTCTTTTTCTTCTTCATCATCGCAGTGAGTACTGCGAGAAAAAAAACGTATTTTGTAAGTATTTTAAAGTAACTTTGTATTTGATTAGCATATAAAAATCGTTTACTTTTTTCGGTGACGTGCGCTCGGATCTTTCACAATAATGACCGTTCAAAATGAAGTGAACAGAAAAAAAATTGCGAAAATGTACAAAAATAATAATAACGAGAGTGGAAAGAATGAAAAAACAAAAGAGGGCCTCTTTCGTTATTATAAAGCCTCTTAATCTGGACATTTTGAGATTTTGCATTTCAAATTATGCGTCCGTTCGTTCACTTTGCTCCGAATTGAAAAATATATACATTCATTTAGGAAAAATACGGATACCTTATGTTGTATGAGATTTTCTCAGTATTTTTTTTATATTTTCATATAAATTAATGTTTTTTTTTTTGCATATTTCAATTTATATGGATTAATCAACAGTTAATGACGACATTTATATATTAATTTATTTTCCTTTGAATTATTTTTACAAAAAAAATCGATAATAATTTGAAACACTCTCATTATTATAACAATATTATTTTACATAAAATCGTCTTTCAAAAATACAACTTTAATTTCACATAAATTTCTCGATAAAATCATGTAATAAGAAAATAAAATAAAGCAGGCTTTATTTCCGTTTAAGTCACGATCTTTTCAAGTCCCGTTTTCTATTTGAGTTTATTCGTACACGTGTTTTTAGATATAATTAAATTTCGCTTCGAGCTTATTATATGTAGACATACAAAAGAAATTGTTTCCGCTTACTTTATTTTGGAGTTGCTTTAACAATTTACCCCTTCCAATTAACATATAAAATAATTATTTTATTCTCAAATCTCAGTTACATTACAAAAATTTTTTACTAATATTTTCAAATGACGATTGATTTGTTAAGTATAAAATATTGTTTCATATTAATGAAATATATTTTTAGACACTCTTCAAAAATATATAAATTTCATATATATTTTTATATAAAACAAAACAATTTTTAATATTTTATATAATATTATACATGATGATATCAATTTTTCAATTATATTATCAACGAATATTAAATCACGCGAATAATAAAATATCACATTCGCCAAAATTGAATCATTAATATTTAATGTTGCGCTAACATTTAACATAATACATGTAAAATATCATATATTATTTAAACAATGTGTTTCATATGAAATATGAAAAAATAATTACGTTTTATTTATAAATCAAAAATTTAAATTCACATTTACTATATATATATATATATATTGCTGAATTTATAAAAGTTAAATTTAAAAATATATTTTCATGTCAAGTATACAGTTTTCAGTTAATTTCTATACTTTAGGAATCATTAGATTGAAATATTATTTAACATAACTGTTCATTTGGAAATATTTAAAATATACATTAAAATAATAAAACTACGCTGAATTACAAAATAAGTACAGCAATTTGACGAGTCTAATTATACAAATCGATCGAGCTTTCCTATGAAAATCACATTAACCGTTTCAATCCGTTCACCATTTACGATTGCACTTAATCAACTAATGCGATACTCATTGATCTCTGCGGGCAGTTTTAGTTTCAATTTTGTCAATTTTGTAAATTTTCGTGAAAATCGCGGATTAAAAGCGTCGAAATATCCGAATTTTCGTGCGCTTTTAATTGCCCTATTGGGCGGCAAGTTTGAGCAAACTCAGGTGCTACCGGCATTATAATGGAATTTGGTCGAAATATTCATATTGTGCGACCATTTGTAGAGTAAGCGATATTTGAATGCGGAATAAAACCGAGAGCGTTACGAACGCGCGCGTTTACGCACGCGAATGAACCGAGAGGGTTTTCTTCTTAAAGTAAACATTAAATATTATTATGGGCTCACGGCCCATACTTGTATGCTAACTGGCAAAATATATAGGTATTCTGTCAGAAATTATCAACATTTTTATTGTACTATCTATTAATATAAACTTCAACCTGATAATATAAATTTAAATTAATATACTAAAACACACATTTGTCACATTATTATTACATTTAATTCTATTCATTTTTTTCACACTATATATAAAATGAATTAATTGACAATATTACAATTTTTAATTCATGATCTTCAATTTAAATTTTTATAATATATCATTATCAAATTTCAATTTATTTGTAATGTTTAAACAAACTATTCAAATACGTAAAAATGTATAAAATAATATATCTCGAAATTTACACAGCAGTCATAAAAGGAACGGAACTACAAAGAGACTCTGTACATCGATTTCAGTTTATGCATTTATATTCTTGTATTCCGTTGTATGTTTATCGAGGTCAAACTCGATTTTTTTTCTTCAGGCAAAATTTGTAGATTGAGTGCTGGATAAGATCGAATACAACCCCTGGTGTCTCTGGGGAATACATTCTCTTGGACGAGAATAGAGGCGTTATGCTCCTCACCTTGTTCAGGTGGTTCCAGATCAACTTGCTATTCCCAATTGGATACGTCCTAGCAACGAGTTCACGTAATCTGTCTTTGTCATCCTCAAATCGTGCCATGACCGAATCTACAGCCTTTGCCACCGTGTAAAAGAGAATTTCAAGAAATTCAGAACACGCCCACGACCCACTAATACGTCCCCTCTGAGAGAACCGAAGATAAAACAACTTTTTTTATGCGCATTTTTTTTCTCTCTTTCTCATATTATTTCGCCTCGAGGAGTTTGAATTTTATTTTTGTAAATTTTTTTTTCTATATCTTTATATATATAAATATGTGTTTATTATTTTTTTTGATATCATTTTTGTTTTACTATAAATCGAAGTGTGCGACAGAATTTTTGACACTTACTGATGACGGTGAGGTAAATTTGTCGTATGATCGGCGGATGGGCCGCCACTTGACACTCGTACAATCCTTGGTCCTCTCTTCTGGCCTCTTCTATTTGGAGTCTCCAATTGTTTGGATATTTGAAGCTGAGGGCCACTCGTTTGTCTGCAGAATAGGGCTGTCGTCCTACTGTCAGTAATTGTAGCCTGTCTGCTCGACGCGCTGCCCATGTCACCTGAAAAGCAATGAAAACATATTAAATTGTACAAGTTATATATATGTTTTATTTAGTTTTAGAAATATGTCTTCTATTTAAAATTATTGCATTTTCTATTTTCATTTTTCTATGAGCTATAAATTTCTAATAATGTTGACACATCTACCTACTGTTCATTAAATAATAATAATAGAAAGTCAATGAACTACTTACAATATTAACTGTTTTCATACTACAAATATTTTATTAACATACGCGTGTGTGTGTGTTTATTATGCGTTCTTATTTCAACTCTATTATATTATATTTTCATTCTTCTGAACTATGAATAGAAAATTTTATATTTTCGAAATAAAATTATGATTAATTATCGTATAATATGTTTTATAATTAGACGTACAAAGTCTAAAATAGAATGCAGCAGTATGAGAAAGGTAAATAACTTTTTCTTATAACACTTAAAAATTATTTTCTGCATAACGTTTGAAACGCGAAGCATGGATTAATACCAAGTTTTCTTCAAATTAAGACATTAAACAAGAATGTTTCCCGCGAAATAAAACAAGAAAATTTCACTCGCGGAAAAACGGGCGAGTTTTCCATTTCGAGAGCACTCGCCGAGTTTTCCCTCCGTACACAGTCACCGTTTTACACGCATAACGAAATTCCCGTGGAAACCGAAATTTTCGCATTTTTCTTTCGTGAAAAAAAAATATTCGCCGTAATTTATACGGCTACGCAATTTTATTATAAATTTATTTTATATTTTTTATTATAAAACTATTTTAAAAATTACAATTAATAAGAAACGAACACGATTATTTCACACACTTTAAACGCTTTTCACGTGTGCTACGCGCGATATTATTTTTAATACACTATAAATATTTATACTGTAATTTTCGCCGCCTAAAAAAAAAAAAAAAAAAGTAGATAATAAAATGGAAAATTGAATAGGCTTCATGGAGCGGGAAAAATTGGAGCACTCCGTTGAATACGTAAAATAAACAATACACACTCGCCTTCGGTAATAGAATACAAACACTTTGTTTGGGGGTGTTATTACAGGACGACTACTTAATCGTGCACACAATTTAAGGGTACAACTACAATACCAATCTAGTCCATTGCGGCACTTACCATTCAATTATTAACCATATAGACTGTATAAACAGAGATAACGACCGCGAACAAAAATAACGCAATATTTATGGGTTATTGCTTGCTTATTTCCAATATATTTTATTTTTTATTGTCATTTCGTTTTATATATTTATGTCATATGTATGTATCTAAAAATAGTACGTAATAGTGTTTTTTTTTTTTTTTGTTTTAGTATAATACGATACAAAAGGGCAATTTTATAAATTAGTTCTATATTATTATATTTATGAAATAAAAAATATACTTTATCAAATGTGACTAAAAAAAGAAAATCGAATCATATGTCAAATATATTATTTGATATAATCATCGTAATAATTGTATAATTTATGTGAAAATGTTTTGCTATTTTTACTTTTATTCCAAACAATATTATTATTTATTATCTATATATAATTTATTAAAATTGAAATCCAAAATAAATATGTTTATAATAATATTTTTATTCATATATTTAAAATAGTTAACCTTTAATGTGTTTCATTAATACAACATTGAAATTTATTATAATTAATTCTAAAACAAATATATTAACAATAATATTAATATTTATAAAATAATTTTTGAAAAACATGTTATTTGCGAACGAAAATCATTTTCTATATTTAAATATTTTTTTTATATGAAACAAATATTTTTTTATTATATATTCATTATGTTAACAATATTTATTTTATCATGAGATTATATATTATTATAAAAAATATAATATGTATGGTATAAATCCCATCCTTGTAACCGGATTGATATTTTCTCCGTCAATTTTTTTTTTTTTTGAAGAAAAATTTCAGTCTAACATTCAGCGTGCTGAAGCTGAAATAAATCTGAAACAAAAGGCGTCCAGAAAGTTTTCCGCTGATATTTGGCAAATCCATGCGGCGGCGACCTCTTATATCCCCTTCATTAACCTTTTTACTTTCTTCGAGCTCGCTCTGATTGAGGTTTCAAGGCTTCACAGAAAGTTTGTCGAACACAAAGCGCGAAAACCGCTTAAAACACGTTAAGTCCGTTAAATTACCACCCTCCATTCCCCCCCTCTCCAGTTAACCCTCTATCCCCTGGCCGTTTTTCCAGCAAAAAATAAATAACAAAGGTCGACCGTTAATCCCGTAGCCAGACCAGATGAACCGAAACCAATGTCAACATTGAAAACAAAGTACGTCAATTGTTTGATTTTTTCCTTTTTTTCAGTATTATATATATATATATATATATATATATATATATATATATATTTTTTTGAAAATCGCACTCTTCATGATAAAGCTTTATAATATAAATATACTATGAAATCAAACAAGCCATAATTGTTTTTATAACAAATTAATCTTTTTCCAATAATTGATCTTTTATATATATATATATATTATAATAATACCAGATTTAATATAATAATAAAATAATACTTTATACTCACAACTTTATCGTGAAGCATGGCAACTCTACAATCCAAAAGTACAGTCGTTCCAGCTGGGGCTGTTATATTAGCCCTAGGGCTGTCTTCTTCAAAATAGGGTCCCGAACGAGATCTACCCTTGAGAGAAACTCCGGGAACAAGAAGGGCAGGACGTCTTCCGGTCGGAAAACCATCACCTGATAATAAAAAAACAGACGATAATAATAATAATAACGACGGTGATAAACCCTATATGCGTAAAGTAATAAAGCATGATCCAATCTAAATATTTTATCAACGCCATATAAACAGTATAGTAATAAAACTTTTTTTTTTTACGATACAAAATCGATGACTATATCTTTATAAATACGTATTTATATACGGTGTGATCCAAAAATAAATTCTATTTTTAATAATTTCATAATAAAATTAATTATTTTATATAAATTAATTCACAATTACATATGGTAGTATAGTCATTTGCGGAACCGAACTTCATCATATATAGAAAACTGACTATGAATTTGAATTTAAAAAATAAAGAAATTCACAGTAAAAATATATTTCAAATTAACAATTAAATAATAATAACCGTATATAATAATTTCTTTAATATACATTTTTAATTGAAATATTTTTATACTACCATAAATCATTTTAAAGATTTCACAATAAATATAATAATATATGATATTTTGAAATATAATTAACTACATAACCTCGTAAAAAAATAAATCAACTCTAAATAATAATTTAATTTGATTTTTAAAAAAATTGATGAAATAATATATGTTAACCTTCATATATATAAAATTAATATTTTTGTAATTGACCTTCGTCGTTGAAAAGCACGCTTTGCGCGATATTATTTTGCACCATATTGTGTATATATATATATATATATATATATATATATATATATATATATATATATATATATATATATATATATATTTGAGAATTCGGTTAAAGCAATAACACACCACGTAGCAACGTGAGATGGAAATATTAAACGTGAATTTTTTTCCGAGAGCGAGAGGGGGGGGGCAACACACACGTTTTACTTTATTTTATTTCGCATTTTTCGAAACGAAAATATCACCAGTATCATACAGTAATGTAGCGTAAACGATGAACGCGGTTCTCATATGGTATACATTTATCATATATGCAAAAGTAATACGTCAAATAGATACTGGGGGGGGGCTTGGAAAAAAAAAACGGAGCAATAAAAGATCCCTTTCAACGTTTTCTTAGATGAGTCGTGAGTATTTTTTACTGAATTTTTTTTTGTATATATATATATTAAAACTTCAAATAAAAGTCCGCATATTGCTTAGTAAACATGTGTATATAAAATATTGAATAATTGAACGATATTTTTGTCGTTTTTAGTGTCAATTTATTGTTATGTGAAAGCAGTTTTCCATTTGTTTTTATATCATTCATAATAATCGTGAATGTTAAAGATAACGCAAAATTGTACTCTAACCGCCTCTTATAACGATATACAATATATAATATTGTTATATAATTTACTAATTTATCACATCTGACATGTATTCAATTTATCTTTAACCCGCTTTTATCAAAAAGTTTCACGTACATTATATTATATTGCGCAATAAAATAATTTCATTCGCTTTTACAGAATTTAACTGCACTTTATTCTGTTTGTTCTTTGATCTTATTATACAAATACCCATATGAATTGCGGTTAGACATTTCAATTGTATTTTATATCACGTATATCGAGTTCGAATCTTGTCTAAACGTGTCATTTACAATTGTGTGCTTTCATTTACTATAATACTATATATACATTTGTATTTATTTCGATAAAAATCTTATAAACAAAATTCAACAATTTAATATAACAAAAATATCAGTACAAAGCAGTATTACAATATGTCATTTTTTTTAATTTATACAGTCTAATCTGTATAAGTAATTCATAATTAAAAAGAAAAACACATATTTTATTAGTCTCATCCTCTGTTACGCTTTATTTATATCAAAACGTGTATTTCGTGTGTTGGCGCCCTTATATAAATTTTTACATTATAATGTAATTACGTTTGTAAATCTACTGTCCACTATAATTTTTTTATGTTATGTTGACAGATGAAACCATAAAATGGGTCGTAAATAATAATGGCCGAACATTAACAAGGTTTACATCAGTATAAATCACACGATTATTCGTGTGTATGCATCGGTGCAAATAAATAAAAATACTTTATAAATAATAGTATAACTCGTCGTAAATATAAAAAATCACAAATTAATTTTTTTATACGAAAATGGGTGATATTTTATTGAAAATAAAAGATGAATTTAGATAAACAACATCCAAAAATGTGAACATTTATCATTTTTATATTGTAAAATTAATAATAATGAAAACCGATTTTTTTATATAATTAAATCAGCGAGAATTTAAAAAAATATTTTTAAAAAAACTCAACGACTAACATGTAAAATGAACATTTCAATAACATGAGAATTTATTTCAGATGTCATTGAAATCTAAAATGAAAACGTATAAATGTGAAACAAATCCTACTTTCAATTTTTCTCAATACAAATATAAACAAACTAAAACATATCAGTTTACAATATTTCTATATACATACATACATATATATATATATATATATATATATATATATATATATAACATTCGTATTTCGTATTATAATAGATGCGATCAATTTATGACGCTGCAAATATATTTCGCAATATTATGTTAACACATTCGCGTCCGGAAACAAATACACGCTTTATAGGCAAAACTCTGGTAAACGACGGGTAAAAATACATATTTGAACCTTTTTCGTTCGCAATAGAACGATATAAAATGCAGGCGCCTCTGCGATATTTTTAAGTTTTGGCGTAAAAATAAAATTGCATTCCTATGTTTGCCTATTTCCTCATCATACATAAAATTTTATAGGAAACTCGATCGAAATTTAAGTAAACGCCGTTGAAACTTTTAACTTTTGTAATATTTCGATCGTGTATTGAGTTATATATATATATATACATGTTATATTTAATATATAGATAGAATTAAAATATTTAAAAATATATTCTCCAATGTTTACTTACAATAATATATTATTAAGTTTAAAGATTTGGAGAATTCATTTTGTATTTATATATGTATATTGCGGTATTGATGTCAACGTCGGTATAAGAAAGGAATACCGTAGCTTTCAAATTAAGCCTCTTGGCATAGGACGACTTCCCGGCTCTCAGTATAAGCAATAGGACCAACCGAAGCGAAATAATAGTAGCCCTCGTTTAGTGACAGACCAATTCGGTTAACTCACCCCTATCGTCTCCAGAGCTGGCCGACACCAGACCTCTGCCCACCTCTCCCCAAACGACCTTTTGGGAACCGGACCCTTCCGAGGCAACCTCAGACCTTCTACCCTCTTTAGTCGCAAAGACTACGCCCGATGTCGCCGGTACGGAGTCCATTTCTTGTCCTTCGTCCTCTTCGTCTCCTGGATTCTCGTCGTATAGGCTTTTAAGCGATTGCCTGGAATTCGATGCTGACTCCGTGGTTAAGTCCTGCATTCTAGATTTCTCATCGCTAATGAAATTCGTCGTTTGATCTCGCGATGTTGATCTGTGTGTTGCGGTCGGTGTCGGCGATGATGATGTAAATTGGTCCATTGTGTTCTCCGACTGATCCTGGCTTAATATCTTCGACGATAGCTCGTCGTATGTCGAAACGTCCAGCAGGGTCGTTCGCAGAATCTCTTCGAGCTGGGAATTGTCAATATTCGGCGATGTAGTTGATGATAACGTGTCTGTAAATATAAAATATAACATCATTATATTAATATATAAAATCCATTTTCACAATTAATATATAAAATGTATGATAAAACTTTAAAATACTTTATTAAATTTATAATAACAACAGTAGGTCATATTTCTCGATTCAAAAATAAATAATTTTAATTAGAAATGTGATTTAAAATCTCAATAATATCATTTATATTGTATTCTATTCACCAACATACGAACAATTGATATATATATATATATATATATATATGTCTAAAATATGATATACAAGAATTACTCATAAAATATATGGTGGTAACTGAATAAAAATAAGGGAATAACAAAAAAATTCTATAGTTTATTCTTCAATAATATCGATTGAAGGTAACTATTTTTAAAAAAAATAGTATATATAATTCTCTAAAAATATGTAATATTCTATTTATGAAATTATATAGGAAAATAAATATTACTTTCATATTAAATATAAATGGATCATATTAAATTATAAATGGATCCATATATGAATTCTTGCATGAAACCATAATTACACACACACACACACACACACACACATATATATATATATATATATATATATGTATATATATATAATGTAAATAGTAGGCATAAAAGTAGAAATAAGATTTGAACACTTAGTCTTAATTGCAATTCGCACGATGTTTTGCCTTTTAAAATATAAGCGGACTAAATTAATTCGTATTAAAGAGTAAATGAAATTAAATTTGCGAAATATAATCGCTTAAATTCTTAACAAGCAGCGAAATTGTTTTTACGTTTCATTGCCGTGGGGGGGTAAAGTGGCTGAGCCGTAATTATTTTCACGTATTTTAATTTAACCTTTAAACACTTTAAGGCCTGTTCGGATAAATATTTGAAGATTAAAATTTTCTCTATCGCACCGCTAAAACGGTACAACGTCTTTATTATTGAAGGAAATTTCTCTTGTTTTATTCCCGCTTTTTTATATTGAATTAAATTTACACGTTCTAGTGAATGAATGAATATTTTCGTATTTTCATATTAATAATATACTAAATATTGAAATCTCAATTTAAAATTAATTTATATGTAATTTGAATATAGAATGACAAGTAAATTTACTTTTTAAATATCTTCGTAAATATTTATGGAAAATTATATTTATAAATATTATATACCATATGTATTATTTTTATTTTTGTATTATTTATAGAATTTATCTCATAAAACGTGAAATAATGATCATAAATTTTAATCTCATACTACAATATGGCGGTCGATGATTACTTTTTAATTACTAAGTGGTGAATTTTCGCACATGCCACTGTGAAGTGGAGGGGTGGGGGTGGGGTGGGGGGTAGGAAAAACATTATCGAAACGAAAAATAATAAAAATGAGCATCACAATGAACGAGGGGGCGCAGTGGAAAAGCGTGGGAAAGTTGAAAAATATCCGTCTTAATATAATAAAAATAAAGTTTTTCCGACGATTTCGCATTGTTAAGCGTTTCCGTCATTATCTCAAATCGTTTTCTAACCATTGTGTTTGTTCAATGAGCCGAGTTTTTCTCTCCTTTGCGCATTAAGAATTCACAACAAACACTATAAAAAATCATTATATTATTCCAGCATTGTTTCGCCGTCTCGTTCTTTTGGCCGTTTTAGAGTTTTTCATCTCGTGACTTGAAAATTTTCTGTTTCATTTTTAATTTCTAAGTCATTCACATTTTTCTATATTTTCATCTCTACTTCTTTCCCTACTATTCATGTTTACTGTATTATTCCGACCTGCTTTATTCTCAACTATATAAATAAAAATATTCAGAAACACACTTTGAATAATACAATTATATTTTCAACATTATAATATAATACCACATCAAATATGCAATTATAATAAAATTTTGAAATAAGTTAAGACGCAGTAAACGAATTTCATATCCTAATAAAATCTGTTTCCTTTCAATATGGGAACTTGTTCTCAATCAGGACTTCACCTTTTATAAGCCCTTTAATTCCTAATTGAAACGAGCACATGCGCCAAAGTATAAGGATTTAGCTTTGATGTTAATTACAGATTTTATCTTCACAAAGCCACGTATTGGAAAATTCGTAAAATAGTACCTTTTGATTTCCTTTTAGAAAATATGTTGCGAAATTTTCTTAAAATATTTCTGTCTATTTTATAAAACTAACTAATATTTGTGAATAATGTCATTAAATTCTCATGTAATTTATTTTTCAGTATTTATACCAACAAAAATTAATATCCGTTTTAGACTAAATAAATATATGTTATTAAAGAAATTGTAAAATTTATTGAATGTTAAGAACGACGATTTTAAGTTTTAAATTTTAGAATATTACTCAATTTTTCAATTTCCGTTTAATAAAACTTCTTTATAATAATATAATATTATTTAATAAGAATTAGAATATTTATTTCCTAAATGAAGATTTTGTATAAAAATAATAAATATATCTAATATAGTATAATCAATATTTCAATGTTAAAAAAGAAAATATAGAAAATGTAAATATTTTTTTATTTGAATTTTAGTCATTTTTACAATAAATTAAACTTATTTTTATATATCTCTATTTTATATCTTATGCATATAAAAATAAAACGATAAAAACTTTATGTAATATACTCGTACATACACAATATTTTAAGTTTCGCAGGGGTGACTTTTGCTATTACGATTTCAATTGTTAGTTGCAAAACTAAAAATCTAAATTTAAATGTTGAATATGTGTTCAATTTTCAACTTTTATTATAAAATATAAATAAATTTTACGAATCATAAAACCTAGAACAACAAAACCTTATTACTAAACATTTTCAACAAATAAATAGAGACACAAACCATTCACATTTTTAAATAAATTTTATATTAATATTATTATTATTATTATTATTTATTTTTTAATAAATTTTATATAAATTCACACAGAATTTGAACTTTACCGACGACGAAAGGCGTCGCATTTCGTCGTCGTTCAACGTTCGCTTTATTTATACGGTCAGCTAGAGGGGGATTATACGCAAACCGTGGCCCCACTGTCCCTTTATTGATGACGTAATTGTGGTGTTTGTCGGAAACCGAGTATTCGCTGCGGAATTTGAACCACGGTCGCTATGTTTCACGACCGCAACCCAGTCTTCCTTCTTGCCAATGTCTGAAACTAGATTTGCCTTTTAATACACTTCGCCCACCTTCAATCTGAATTCCCATATATATATATATATATATATATATATATATATATATATATATATATATACCATAAAAGACAAACTGAACCAAACCTATTTTTCATTCACAATCTAAAATTAAATTTTTTTAACCTCACATATATTTATTATTAATATACTTAAATATATATTAAACAATACGTAGAGATCATTGTAAAATTTTAATTAATTTAATACCATTAATCAATTCGTATATTGTCATCGAAAATGGATAAGTATGCAAAATTTTAATTCAATTGAATATTGAAGAGTGACTGTACATTTATAAAACATAATAATATAGACAAAAAAAAATCTAACGCATTGAATAAAATTAATATGTTTAAAAATAATCGTATAAAATAGAAGGCAATAAATATAACAGATCAAACTGGGTTTGTCGTTTTAATGACAGCTACGTATAAAGCGAGTTCACGCCGTGGAAGTTTGCCAATGTGAAAATGTACATTTTTCATACGTAAACATGGAAAATAAAATATAAAAAAATAAACCGGGTAAAAATGGAATCGATTCAAAGGAGCACAAAGGCTTTTTGTGATGAAAAGTAAAGAATAGCCTGTTGCCAAAATATCTTCCATGGTGAAAGTGTTGCTGATGTTACAGTCCATGAATCTGATCCGCAATGATTTACTGCTGCATAATATCGCTATGCAAATTACGCCTATGTATATAAATATATATAATGTGAAATAAAATATTATTTTATGTGAAAATTTTTGCCGTTAACTTTTTTTTATTGCTTTATAATATTTATTTTACTAAATGGTATTCAGATATTTTACATACAGTATAACAGAAAAAAATATCATTTAAAACTTCCATGAAATTTAATCACCATTTTAATTCAACTGAAAAAAACAAATTGATTGAAATAGTAATCGACTTTTGAAAAATCTTCTAATTGGAACCAATTTGAATATTTTCGATAAAAGTTTTGAAGATAAGAAGACAAATGATAAAAAAAATAATCTGCAAAAACGGAATAATTAAAATTTAAGAAATACAGATTGCGTTTGGATCGATATTTTTTCTTTGCTCGTCAAATTACGACTAGCGACGGAGGGGGGGGGGTTCAGAGAGGGTCATTCGCATTAGAATCCTTTTTCCATTCAAATGTAAAATTCTCGTTTTTCCCTCCTCAACGGGCAAATCCGAATTAAATAATGCGATAAGAAGTGTAAAATTCCATCAAATAATCTCGAAAGCTTTTGAAGAAATTCAGACCTTAAATAATGAAAATTAATGAATATTAAAGAAAATCGTCTTAAAGCTGTTATAAATGTCAATTTTCCGGTTGGAAAAAAAAATTAAGCCACCTTTGAATAAATTTGCATACATTTTAATTCGCTTATGTTGCAAGAAAAAAAAATAATAAGAATTATGAGACAAGCGAAAAAAAAAAGACGCACTGTCGTCATAATATAACGCAGAAAAAAATACTATCGTTATGAATTTTAATTTGATTAGATTCTTTTCTTTTTGGCGCGTTCAATAATAAATTCGAAAAATACGTGGAATTTTTAACGGCGTCTCGGCGGAAAATTTTCAGATTAAAATTGCGCCCGAGAGTGCGATCGGAGCTTTCGCGAAATCGTTGGGCGCATTTGAAAGGAGAAAAAAAAATGTAAAATTAAACCGTGTGAAAATTTAACGGGAAAGGTTAACCGAGCCAAACAACATTAAAACCGTTGACAGGAGACCAGTTAACCGAAGTAATGGTCGGGACAAGTTTGCACTTCTTTTGTCGAGTGTCCCGTTCGACGGCGACTTTTCCCGGATATTGAGGGGGTGGGACCGGGTGGGATGTGGGGAACTCCTCAATTTCCGAGTGGTCCTTAATGGACCGGTACAACGAGGGGTGTATTACAAAATTTAAAGGCGTCCTCACGACGCAGAGTAAACGTGTCGTCGGCGTTCGTTTTAACGCTAATTTTGTACGACGTGCTTTGATGTGCCGTTTTGATCTAATTTTACATAACGACTCATCGACGTAATAATAACCGAAAAATATGTAATACATATGTTTATTTATATTTATGTTTAAATTTAATAATAATGTCCATATATAATAAATCAATAATTTTCAAATTAGGCGATTGAAATTTATAAAGTGTGTAAATAGAAAAATTAATTAAAATTTTACTTAAAATAACATATGACATATTTATAAATTAATTACATCTACATTTTTTTCTGGATATTTTTCAGACTAATATTTGTTTATACTTTTTTTAATTTTGATAAAGAATTCAAAAAATATCAATGGCATAAAACTTGACATATTTTATTTTTGACAATCAGTTATAACATAATAAATATTATTTAAAATTAAAATATATAAAAATATCAACAGAAAATTTAAGACAGCTTAAAATTCCATTAATTTTACGTTTATAAAATACTTAATTTAAAATATAAAAACTCTCTAAATAATTAATATTTTTTTTCTTTTATTTTTAATAGAAACCAAATTTTAAATTAAAATAATAAAAAATATTTTATAATTATCACAAGAGACTGTATTAAAAAATAATTAGCTATACTAAAGTGAAAAAGAAAAACGCAAACTCAATATCGCAGTCTAGAATAAATAATACGTTCGCATTGCTTTTAAATATATCCAATAAAACTAAAACTAATTACTACAATATTACACGTAATCCACGCTATTTCAACGATCTAATTTCCGAATAAGGATTACGACACCGATACGTCTAAATAATGTTTTTGAAACTTTGTCAAAACACTTAATTTTCGTTTATCATTCCGGTCGTTTACGATCCGACATCGACAACGGATATACGACGAATAGTAAGTTCGGACGGACGATAAAGTTTAACGGGCACGCATATATGTTTATGTATATATGAATTGTATACTTGTATATATATATATATATATAAAAGGAGCTTTCGGCACTATTTTGGCAAAGCACTAGTAGCTGCCTTAGAATTGTAAATGTCATACACGAGAACCCCAAAAAAGGGACGGTTTGTCAATTGCTTTTGGTCAGTCCCCGCGGAGTGATAATCCCGGTAATGGGACTAGATATTTTCTTTCACGGAATATATTCGATATATAGAAAAATATTACGTTCACACGTATCTAAATATTCATATACTACGTATATATATATATATATATATATATATATATATACTATTATATAATCGAAGAAATGTATCGTTATTACACACTACGAAACGTTAGTGGAAAAGCTACGATACAAATTAAATTTTAATTAATTATATTTAGGATTTTGTACGATATTTGAATGATTATTTAAAATCTTTAATCGAATTAAATTAATATTATATATCGTATATTATAATATGTATGTATATAATATTTGTGTCGTATATAATATATAACAAAAAGTGCTTAATTACGTTTCTGTCGTTCGTTTTCAGTAGAAGCAAGAAAAATAACACGTTGACAAATGAAAACGGGTGGCATCATCCCTAACGTAATTTTTTTCTTTTAATCTTAATATATATATATAAAATTTTCTTTTTTTTTATTATAATAAATTAATGAAAAACAAAATATTGAAATTAGATATTTTATTTTCAATACAAACAATATTTTTAGAAATATGCAAAATATTTTCTTTAATGTACGTTTTTTTTACGTAAACTATTGCATATTTTACTATTATTTAATTATTATTATTATACTATAGCTGTATATTATAACGTGGAATGTTATTTTTATATGAACGAAAATAACAATAATCACTCTCACTTGGAAAAGGCTAAACTTGGTGAGACGTGAAAGTGAAAGATGAATGAAGTTCCAAGAACGATGCCCCAGAGACGGTGAGATGGTTCACTAACGACCGTAAATTAATATAGATACTTATTTCTACATTAATATTTATTACTAACTTTCTTCCCTAAAGCTCTTATTAATCCGACGAAAAATATCCAAATGAAAAAAAAAATATTCATACACATTTTAATATATAAAAAATATTAAAAAAAAATAAATTTGAACGAATTGCGTACCACGTATTCAGTAGAAGCAAGGAATATACGAAAAGTTTTATCCATAAGTAAAACACCGTGTTATGTGGTTATTAAATCAGTTCATTGTTTTACTAATGAATGCCTCTTGTTCTGCTTAATTATTTTAGAAACCGTAATAATACTAAATCACCGCACAATTGTGTAGATATTTAGATAGAATAAGCGTGCCGCTTATAGGAATCAATTGAATAACTTTTAAGTATTCTATTTATTCGTGAAAATAGTTTACTATAGCAGAATATCATCATCGTTATATAATATATATATATGTTACAAATATATTTTATAATATATTATCCTGTAACAAACATCTGTCAAAGGTGAAAGATTATTAAAATTCTCATATTAATTATAGATTTTTAAAATATTTCATATTTTTTTAATTAAATAATATTTGTAAATTAATTACAGTAGTATTTAGTTTAACGAAAACTCTATACTTAGATTTTAAAATTAATAATATATAATTAATTTATTTATGCATAAAAAAGCTATAAAGCATCTATTATTTAAAAATATATTATTATACTTATAAAAGATCATCATAATATTTTTATAATTGTGATTTTCTATAATTAATAAATATATAATAATTACTCTTTTTTTATTTTTAATCTTTAAATAATTGATAATTAAATATATAAATTTTAATTATTTATTTTTTAGCACATTTTCTGTAGTACTTATTTAGAAAACTTTTCAGAATATTAAAAAATAAAATCTTAATAACTAAATTTTAAATGTAATAAACGTTGTAATTTAACGCTCATATATAATATAATGTTATATAAAATTAAAAAATAATAATAATAATAAATTCTTAATAAACAAATATAAAGTTGTTTCATAACGATATTCGTAACTTTTTAATTTTACAAAACAGCGAATACGAAGTCGGTTTTATGAATAATTCTTTGAAAATAATACAACTTTTCTTTAAGTAGCAAAGTGTGATTTGAATAAGTAATAAAATTCTCTGTATTATTTTTTTTTATATTTTTGAAACTTAATACAAGTTAAAAAGTAATTTATGAGATGACAAAATTATTTAACGTTAACATTTTCCATACTCGCGCACATTACTTATTTTATTATGCGTTATAAATGTAAATTTTAACGTTGTCTCTTGTTAACGTAAAATAATTAATATTGCGCTTTAATAATAAAAAAAAAATATATATATATTCGACGATAAATTGTCGAATTCTATTCGACGTCAGATCAGTTTTATAAACGAAAACACATTTCGCCCTTTGAAAAAGGTCAGACACGTTCGTTTATCAAACTACCCCCCGATAACCATAATCCGATGATATTTCGGATTTGCCTCGTACATAACACATTTTGTCCCTTTAACAGTAAATAAATACAGATTTTTATATTCATTTTAAAGGTAAACATTCTTTTTTTATATTAATATATATATATATCGTCAACCGGTCAATATTCAGCTTTATATTGCCAAAATATCGCATATCAGCATTACGTGATGTTGTTTTCGTTTATTATATAAAATATATATATATATATATATATATATATATATATATATATATATATATATATATATATATATAACCCAATTTTTATACCGACATAACAAATTTGTAACGAATACATATATCAAATTAAAATAATATCTAGAAAAAAAATATATTAAGTAGAAATTATTTAAATATTTTCGTAGTTTTTTTTAATATAGCTTTGAAAATGTTATACTAAATAAAAGTATAATTACCATTGTATAGAAGAACGCTGAAGAGTAATGAAAAAAGCAGCCGGCGCCCCATTATGAAATGGACGCCGGCTCTCGGCCCCCCTCGGGGGCCTCTACCCTGCCGAAACCCCCGGCCATTCATGCCTTACATATAGCCAGCAATGTTTTTTCTGAAACAAATAAAAATTAATTTATTTCTGAAATTATTGTTTGACAATCATAATTAAACTTTTCAAATAAAATTTATATTATAAAATATTTTTTCACATGAAAATATAATATTTTTAAGACGACAAATTATAGTATAATTTAAAATTTTATCATATTTTGTTCTTATTCTATGTTATTTTAAACCACTCCCTAATTATACTGATTAACATCATACCAAAAAAAAAATATATATCATACAATTAAATTGTATTTTCGCCATTAATTCAAAATCAACGATATGAATATTAACTCGAAAAATAAATAATAATCTCGTGAATTTAATTGAAGCCGTGAATACTTTTTTTTCAATATTTCACAAACGTTCATGCACAAATTTTATATTCGTGACTATATAATTACGTTTCGTAATTACAATTTGCACACTAGAATATATTTACATATATTTTTAAAAAATATACAATATTTATTTGAATCGTTAATATTGTAATTTTTACTCGTATATAAAAGTAACATATTAATATTATTAGAATGGAATATTCAAGCAATATTTTACACGAAATTGACTCATTTTTAATATATATTTATTAATTTTATATAAATTCTGTTCATCACGTTTTTATTTAAAACATTTGCAGAACGTGAAAACGTTTTCAAATAACCGAATTAATCATGTGCGTTTCATAAGTATTTTTATTTTATTTTATTTTATTTCGCTGAAATGGCGCTAATTAACTGGCATAAACGAAACAGCGAACACAACAGACGTGATACGAATAAATGGAAAAATTAATCAAAACACATTAATTACGTAAAGGAAATACGTACAAAATTATAATGAATTACATTTTTCGTTTTTGTAATTTATATGTGATACTGATTCGAATTATCACGATATAATTCATTTATTTTTCTTTATATTTTATTCGGAATATCATTAAAAGTATACAGAAATATGTATATTTTTATAAGAAAAATAAATATTACAATATTTTTCTTTAATATTTTTTTTTTATAAGAATTGATTTTTTATATTTATATGAACGTGTTTATATATGAATGTTTAAATAAAGAAGGATTCACTTTATAATAGATTTACGAAAAAATAATATTTGTAAAAAGCTATATACTTATTAACATAAAAAAAACATTTATTCATAAATATAAATAACATATATTGAAAAAATATCACATAAAATATTTTTAATGATAAAATTGTATCGAATTTTTATAGTCAACTATTTTTTTATAAAAATTTTAAAGAAAGTAATTATATTATTATATATGAAAATTTTTCTTTTTCTTTTCTTTTCTTAAATTTTTTTTATAGAAGACTAACCTCTAATATGATTAAAAATCATTTTAAATATAATCCTACTATTAAATATACCATAATTAATCTTTTAATTTCATGAATCTTAGTAACATGATTCCACCACTCAATTTTATTTCCGTCAATCATTACGTATATCACATTTATTGAAGAAACAAACATTTGGACGTATCTATCTCTTTTGAGATAACTCAAATTTGCACCGTTTTTTTTTTCCTAGCAAAGTTCAAGTGCGATAAAACTAACATAAGATTTCCCCGAAAGAAGGCTTAACGATATACACGAGAAGGAAACCGTGGAAAACACGAAAAGTCTGAAGAATCAGTGCGTAAAGAACAATAAAAGAAATGAGGCAAATAAAAAGGGCAATGACAAGCAGACGCAGTACCGCAACGTCTACGATAACGACGTGATATCCTCTATTTTCGTCGGGAACAGAATTCCTATAATGATATTACGCCCATGAACAGGAACGCACGCGAGTCTCGCAAATGAAAGCAATTGTGAGGCGGGTGCCTCTGAAAAAAAAATCCGAAAAGAAAGAGAAAGAATAGAGGAAAAAATCCCGCAAAAATCCCGTCTCGAGAACGGGTGGAAAACTCGCGTTTCAACCCCCAACCATAGCTATATTTGTGAGTCGCGTCGCGAATAACAATACCGTAGTAGTTGCGACCGTCGTAAAACCAATACGCCTCTAATCGCGTTCGGAAAATATTTCAACGAAAATAATTTTCTAGCAGTGGAAAAAAAAATGTACGGGAAAATTCCGCAGACGCCGCTCGTTCATTTTTGAAAGAATTATGAGAAACGCGTGAAAACGTCGAAGTGTTCGACGGAATGTTTTAGCGGGAGAGCCTTACGTCGAATTTTGAAACGATTCTGAAAATGTACGCTGCGAACGGCGAACGAGGAATTTTCCGGCTCGCGGAAAATTCAACGGAATATTTTCGCGTATTTTATTTTTCATTTTTTTTTAGCTTTTTTCTGCCAACCTCCACCTTTGAAATACGAGTGTACAATGTGGCACATTTTGAATTGTTTCATACCAATATGGATAACATTTTTTTATATTTTTGTAAAAATTAATGTTTATTATAATAGTTTAAAAGAAATTATCATATTTTTAATAATATTTATACTGAAAAATAGTCGTAATATTAAAATTTTTATAAACTGTTAAAATTTTATATACATATTATAATAATTAGATATCATCAAATTTTTATATAAGTACAAAAAAATTTAACATATGTCAATTTTTAATAAAATTAAAAAGAACTATTAAATGTATCACATATTCATATATTTTATTTTTAATTAAAAATGATAATAATCAAATAATACATTAGTATTTTTTTATATTATTTCAGATTTTTAATTAATTATAATGGGAATCGATTCGTCCGGAAAACGATACTGAATTTTTTCCCCCGTCATCTGTCCCTTTTTTTTTATATCGCGCTATGGAAATTGGCATTTTTTTTTCTTGCTAATTTACAAGTCAAACGTTGTATTTATATTCCAAAGGGAAAAACGGATTAAATTTCACCAGATGCCTGGTCACGTAAATAAAACAGAAAAGTGCGAGTGAATAGTAGGAAAAAAACCACGAAAAAATAACCGGCGACCATCAAGAATATTAATCAGTTCCGTGGAAAAATACAGTTTTTTCATAGAATTTATATATCGAGATTGTTCTAATATATGCGCCATTATTATAATTAATAATTAAATTTCGCACGGTTTGCGCTATACGTGTTATAAATTGTATTGTGTTTAGTGCTGAAATGCGGTACCTCATTAGAGTGCTTTTATGTAGTCGAAAGCTCTCAACAGTACTGCTCTTATAGTTTTAGTAATGAAATTCGCTTATAATATATATATATATATATATATATATATATATATATATATATATATATATATATATATATATATTATAATATAAAATAATGAAAACTGTTTTCTCACTTTTAAAAAATTCGATCATTACATACTTTTACTATATCAATAATAATATTTGATTTTCTAGATCTTCTTAACTACAAATCTTATTTAAAACATTTTCAAATAAAGTAACAAATTATTTTTTATAATTTGTATTGTTTTTGTTCTAATAAAAAAAATACTAAATTTATCAATCTGAATTTTATTATATATATATATATATATATATATATATATATATATATATATAAATATTACTTAAATAAAAATATCTTTATTCACCTCTATTACATTTCTACTGATTTATTTTTATATTCTAGAAAAAAATATATTTGTGATGTATTCTATATATATATATATATATATATATATATATATATATATATATATATATATATATATATATATATATATATAAATATAATATCATATATATAAATATAATATCATATATCGAATACTATATAATATAAAATTTATAGTTTTACGTTTATATAGTTTCATCATAGAATAAACCTGATATACGTAATAAATATAGTAAAAAAATCATTTCCTACTTATTTTATGTTCAATTTTTTTTTTGTGTAAACACATAAATGCGTACAAACCTGTATATAAATATACTCATATATATGTATACATCATCTTCAGAAGGACATGACATTTTTAGCCTTTTGGGATCTGTCACGATACGTTACATTTCGCACTGAGTCTTGTCAAATATAATAACACCAACCACATTTTCTTCGAAATAATAACGACGTATTTCTCATGCTTAGTTATATTTATTTTTTTATATACGCAGGTATATATATATATAAATATATATATACAGGTATAATTTGTTATTTTGTTTTATTTGTTTAAGACAAAATTGAATATCGACTAATAAATATATTGCGGTCTTATATAATCGACACATTTACGTTAGTATAAAAATATATTGAAGAATTTTATTTTTTAATATATAATATTTATAAACATTGTGTTTCTAGAATTAATATATATATATATATATATATATATATATATATATATATATATATATATATATATATATATATATATATATATATATATATATATATATATATATATATATATATATATATATATATATATATATATATATATATATATATATATTTATATTTAAATCATAATATAAAAATATTAATGTAATTCTAGAAATTTTTATTTAACATATAAATAAATGAAATTATATACAGTACTAATAAAATTAAGATTAATTATGAATTAAATATATGGTATATTAATTTAAATTAAATTCTACGAATACTTGATTATATTGAATAAATATATATTAAAAATTAATTTGTGAATATTTTCAAAGCTTCCACGGTTTGTAAATAAATGAAATCTTTTATGGTGCTGCCGTTCGATTTTACGCTTATATATTTCTATGGGATTCAAAATTTTTGGAAATTGAACAAAATCCGTATAATCATTTTAATATTTCATCCCTAAATAAACCGTTAAAGAATCCAAAACAGAAATTTAATTAAGAATACGATATATATCTTCAAAGGCATGATGTAAACTTTAATTTGAGTAATGCAAAGTTCAAGATCAAATTATAATCCGAAGCTTTGAAATAAATCTTACGTTCGAAATATTTTCACGAATTCAATATAATATATATATATTTATTAGAGTCAAACCTGTAAGTATATTAAAGATTTATTTACAAAAATATGATTTTTTAAAATATTTTATATATTGATATTAAATTATTATCATATACTAAAAAACCACGCATATATAATATCTTTGTCAACTTTTTACAATATTTTTTTCATATCTATATATCATTAATTCTTCACATATTAAATAATATTATTTTTTTAAAACATTATGCTTTTATTAATATATTTTTTAAAATTCTACTATACAAATCTAAATATAATAAATAATTTTATTAATATTGCTATTTTTATATAAAAATCGTCGTGACTGAAATAATTCAAATAATTTTAAATTTAATAATATTTTCTTGGTATTTGTATTCTGTGAGGACCTTTTATTTAAAAAGGCCGTAAATATACTGTATTATATAAGCAGACATTACTTCAGCGACCCGAAAAAAAAAAATATTTCTTCGTCGGAAAGTTTAAAAAAAAATCGTAAAGAGCGAGATAGACATTAGCGGTGGAAAATGTGAGAGATTAACGATACACTTTTGATTTATTGAATTTTCCCTTTTTCCGGAATTTTCATCAATGTTATCGCGCTAGATGACGTCGTTATTTAAAAAGTTCGACTATGACGAAAAATCATTCGCATGTAAAACCCGAGAAAGTTTTACATGGCATAAGCATCGTATTTGAAAAATAAAACGAATTCTTTCGAACACAATAAATCAATTTTAAAAATATATTTTTAAATACATCATTGTTTGTATAATATCTGTGATAATATAAATTATAAAAAAATGTATGTAATATTTAAATATATATATAATTTGAATATTGAATATGAATCTTAGATCATATAAAATTGTTTTATATATGTTTTTAATATATTTTTTTCATTATTAAGAGTTGAAAGAACTAATTTGGTTACAGAATGAAGGTTGTATTTTTGTATTTCGATATATTTAATGAGTATCGATAAACAACGATAACGATATTTTACCAAACCCGGCTGTTCTATTGCGCAACGAACTCGTTAACAATCGGTTAAGCACTCAAATACACCAGAATCCCTCGCTGTAGGGCCATAAGGGCGATTTAATGAGATGTCCGAGAATAAATTAAGTCCCTTTTTGTCTGATGGAGTCCGACGGGCGAGGATACTGGATAAGGGGCGCTCAGTTTTGGTCGTAGGCCGCATTGTCTCGGCCAAAGCCCTCGGCCATACCGCGAACGGGGCAAATTTGTCGGGCCATTTTCAGTTTTCAGCATTTGAATAGACCACAGAAACGTTTCAATATGTTGAACATTTGGTGAGAAATTGAATTTTAATAGGTGAGGATTCGGAGTATTCTCCTTTTTGGCAACGATGAATATTTTAAAACAAAACAAGATATTTCGTTTGATAATGAATTATCTAAAATCGCATCTTCTAGTCTTATTAGAGATATTTTCTAATATATAAAACGCTATTAATATGGATCATACAAAATATAAACGATTAATACTTATATTGAATTTGAAAAATGTTAATTTTATATTCTACGAAATTTTCTAGATTATATCATTATATTTTAAACTCATTCTTCTGACATCTGAATTATAATTTTAACTTCTTTGATATATATGAGATAGTTAGAATATTTTTAATTCATCCAGATGGATTATCTTTCTATAATATATTTTATTTCATATATATTTATTATCTTTTCCTTGACTTGTGTATTGACCAATTTTTTCGAATAACAACTAATATATTTTAACATAAAAATTCTTTAGATAATTGAATATCAAAAATTTTAAAATATAACAACAAGTGTTAAATTCTGTAACGGCAAATTGTTTTACACGTTTTATTTATATATTAATTTAAACAGAATAGTGTATATTAAAATAATGTATCATCGTAAAATTTTAAATGAAATTAATATGTAGTTAAGCACATCTGTTCTCAACTACATTAATCATTATATAAACCGCTAAAATTATACGCAGCCGTGGTTTGAAAATGTTTTGTAACATGTAAAATATGACAGCTAAAATTATACGTATTATATTAGACAAAAAGTTTCACCACATATTACTCTATATTATTATAATATATATATATATTACATTTATATTGAATTCGCGAAAGAAATACGTGAAAACACAACGTCGAACTTTGCCTTAAAATAAAATCTTCCTTGAAACATTTCAGCGAGCTTACGAATTTGAAGCTTAATGTAAAAGTTGTTAAACGATACTTTATTGTGGACAGTTTCCATTTGTGAACGGAGAATTTCATTTCATGCAATATTACATTGTGATATAAAAACAATCGTATTTTAAAACGCGGTCGAGAATCGAAACGGATTCGATTAAATTTATATTACTCGTTTATAATTTTAAAAGATTCTCATAGGAAACGAAAATGGCGAGCTTTCGGAACGGTCTGAATACGTTAAAAATAAAATAAATATTTTTATACAATGATTTTATTTTCATAAATCCTCACTTAATTTGGAATTATGAGAATATTTTTTTTTTATATTCGTTCCCTCTTTTTATTTTTTCGTTAAAATAATTGCGTTTCACTACGCAAACTTGTAACGCTGAGCTGCCATCGTTAAGCTCACGTCGCGAAAATTCTTTTGAGGATTTTCGAAGTTAATTTATAGCACAACGTTAGTAATTCTCTGTATACGTATATTTTTTTTCCGCACAACGAAGTTTTTTTTCCCTCTACCCAAATAAATTACTCTAGACGTTTAGCGTGGCGTAGCACACTCGAAATTTGTCAAGAGATTTTTTTTCTACGCACCGCACTGAAATTCCTCCCTTATTCATTTTTTTTTTATTTTTAAAAGTGATTCATTATTTTAAAATAACACGATTTAAAATGGAAATAAAAATGGAGACGAAAACCGATTCGGCGACACGTTGCGGTCGTTCATTTTCGTGCGAAAGCTCGCGAGCTTTCTCTTCGATGATCCTCATATCGCTGTACATTAATCTTATTCTGAAGGTACAATTCTGACAACTGTTGTGGCTTAATACAAAGACTTCATGCTTTTGAGCGTTCATATCATTTGTGTGTTTTAATAAAATAAATGAAAATTATTTTTTACCCATACAAATTAAATAAAATTAATATTTTAAATACTTATTGTAGATTATTAAAAAATAATTTATAGTTATAATTACGCAACGTGTCTTATAAATTTAGCATATTTTTTAAGTAATCAAAAATTATTTTATACTAAAAACTCTTTATATGTACGTTAAAAATATTCTTTATCTTAAATAATAATTTATTTCACTCGAAATCATGATTCTTTTACAAAACTATCATAAATATTTAAATAAATCAAAGATATTATATTATATTATTAAGATACGCACTGCAAGAATTTGCATGAAATAATCAATAATATATAAATATTCAAAAGATATTCTTAGCATGCTTTTAGCAAGATCAATTTCTCTTGGAATATTTTCATAGTTAAATCTAAATTAAAATTCATTTAAAATTCCAAATAATACATTATTCATTATTTATTTATACAAGCAAATATGAAATATAAACCTTAATATTCACAATTTATTTTTCTTGTTATCGATACATCACGGGTATATATAATAAAATATAAATAACTCAATATATACGACATAAACAATGTATCCAATATAAATTTGATAAAAAAATGCTAGAAAATATTATATTATATAAAGTATATACATAAATATATTTAACTTTGTGTATGTATATATTTCAATATCGACAGACATGTATATATATAAATATATATTAATAATATAAATGACAAATCGTGTTCATTTTTTCATATTGAAATCGATACTTCGTGATATTCGAACCGTAAGAAATAACCGATAAGATTTTCGATTTACTTACTGGCAATTTCGGGGTTATTGCAAGAATAAAAGCTTTTACAACATCGTATAAAGATTATTTTCACTGATATAAGCGGATTCGCAGAAAGGATTTGTCTTCAAATTGGCCAAATTTTTTTTCTCTACGCCACGAACACGTATAAATGTTAAAATGTATGTGTGAAATAATGGAAGATACACCGTTTAAACCTTTTCATATTATTATAGATGTATATATATATATATATATATATATATATATATATATATATATATATATATATATATATATACTATGTATAATGCTTTCGATTAAAACTGCCCTCCGGACGCAAAAGTCTGCTGATTTATTACACACTTTTACTACAATGAAATATTATAAGTTTTTCGGAAATATACTATTATAATGAAAATTTCATAAAATTTTTCCATCAATATTTTATATTTTTTTTCTTTTAACACTGTCAAAATTCTAATTACTATAAATGTAATTATATAGTTATAAATTATGTAATATTGTTGTGATTATATATATATATATATATATATATATATTATTTTATATTTATAACGGACGGTGACAATTGTCTTATCTCTAAAAAGATAATGAATATGCAAAGATTGAGTGACGGAGTTATAATAAATATTGCTTTTTAACAAGTTTCATCCCTTTAATTTCTCGTTTCAAATAATTACGAAAGACTCTCTCACTTTCTCTCGGAGCGCGAGATTTTTGAAATTTGTCAAGAAATTCGTTATGATTTCAAAAACTGAGAAACGAGGGACAGGCAAAACAAGGCCGGGCCTCAGGGAAATTAAAATATCGAATTGTAAATGGTTTTGTTTGCTTATTCCAATAGATAAGCATCGCAATAAAGTTTTTAGGAGGAGAGGGTCGTCTTCAAAGTCACACAAATAAGTTGTTTATCATCCGTTTCCTTATACTTTCGACCTTTTTCTCGCCTTTTTTTTTTCTTGTCTTGCTTTAGTCCTGCCACTTCCTTTCGCTTTACCGGATATTATATTTCAACGATATTGTTGTTGTCGAAAAATCTCACGACCAAAACAGAAAAATTGACAAAGGGCCAAACGTGTTCCTTTCATGCTAAATCGCATAAAAGCGAAAAGACACAGAAATTGAATTAAATTAGCATTTATACAACGAATTTAAGGGGTAAAATTGTACGACAGATAAATATAAAAAAATCACATTATAAATCTCTTGAATAAAAATGTTACCTCATACATATATAAATATAAGATTTTATTCATATAATTCCCTTGATAGGATTAATATGGATTAAAGTTTGAACAATTTCAATAATAAAACGGTTCATATATTTTTATACGCGACATTCGCATATTTTTATAATAATAAAATCCGTCCACAAATAAGCCGATAAATATTACAATTCGAAAAGTAATATAACTTTTTGAAACGAATCGTACGAGGGCGAAATGTTACGAAATTACTGTAAATGTGTAAGTTTTGACTCGTATATACGCCTATGCAAACATTCGACGGAGATCCGCGGTCGGAAAATTGTCGAAGTTTTCCCGGAGAAAACTAAGGGAAGTTCTGGGCGAATGGCGAAATGGTGAAACCATCCGAAATTAGTGAAACCAGTGACTTAACAACTATTGAATAAGCGTTACGGTTGCCGTTCGGTAATTCAAATTAATCTAAGTAACAAAAAAACTTTCAATTATACTTTGCCATTCCGAATCACGTACGGATTAATTTTATACTATATATATATATATATATATATATATATATATATATATATATATATATATATATATAATATTTTATAAAATTAACCAGTGAACTAATTTATCATATTATAATGTGTAATTGCTAATAAAAATCCATTTAATTATTCTTATACAAATTTGTAATTATTTTTTTATTGTATATAACTTATAGATTATAAATTAATGTAAAAATAAATAATAAAACATAGTAGTTAAAATTAATCCAATTTTTTGATATATGGTAAAAAAGATCATTCTTCATAATTAAATATTTTGATTATAAAACTAAAATTTTATTGTTAATTAATTGTTATGTTAATTGGACTTTTTAAATATTAGATATATAAATAGTATAGTTAAAAAAATATTTATTTAAAAAAAAATATAACGTTCATAATTATTTGTAAACGACATCGTTTATATAACGAATCGCACATAGAAGATTATATATTACACGCGTATCTATTATATATTTCGCTATGGAGTATCAATCGATAAAAGGGGCGACTTTTCGCAAATGTCCGGAAATTTTCCCGAACACCTTCAAAAAAAGCGACGTATATATAATATATATATATATATATATCATAATATATACGTTAAGCGTATACGGATTATATGCGTTTCGTTCTTCTCGTCTATGGCTCACGACGAAAATATATCATTCGACGAAAGTAAATTTGAATTTATTTGAATGACAAATTATCTCGTTTATCTTGGCGAAAGTCGGTCGCATCGGAGACGATTGCCTCGATCGAGTCCCGCGAAACGAAAATATTTTTCCGGTTTTAAATCATGACCAAAAAATCAGTTTTTCCGACGTCGTTCGAATCGACGGCCGGAAATCTCCATCTGAAGCGAAAATACTAAATCACAATTGCGAAACGGAGCGACGTTCGAGTTGATCTCGACGATTCCTGAAATTAACCGAAAATTTACGCAAACCCATACATTTTATACCTATAAACGTTATATAAATATATATAAACATTGAAGAATTTGCACGCTATATAAATACTATAAATATACGAATAAAATATATTTATAATTAACTAAATATCATTTACTAAAATATCTTTTCTATTTGATACACTTATAATTATATTATAAATTAATTATTTAATAACCAATCGAAGCTGTCTTAATTGTTATATAGAAGCATGAATATATGAATACACGCTTTCACAAATTTTGATTGGATCTACAATAACCAATTAGAATTCAACGTTTATTTCTAAGTGAAACGCCTATTACTACATATATAAAGATAAAGTTCACTCTAGTCACGCGATACAATTTCACAAAATTAAGTCGACTTACTTATGTACTAACAATTTAATTTCAGAATACAACGCAAAGTTTGTTAAGTATATTAAGAAATAATTTAACATACTTAAAATATTTTTTTTTTATTAATATATATTTATAGATATTGCTTTATAAATCGTGAATATATTTCGGTTTTTGTGTACGTGCATGCGTTAACAAGTTAAACGTTAACAGTGCGTGTAAGTTGTTGACAGTAAATGATAGATATATTTAACGTCAGAAATACTCAAATTCTTTTGACATTCTTCATATTATATAAATTTATATTTACATACTATATTTTTACAAATTTATAATTGAGTTGCAAATAAAACATTCAAAAATGATTTTACTCTTAATTCAACCATTACCAAATAACTCATAATGAGTTTTTCATTATATAATTTATTTTTGCCAAAGTAAATAATAATATAAAATAATAAAAATCTCAATTCAAAAAAAAAATAAAATAAACAATACCAATTTTTCTTACCGAAATCTAAACAATAAGCGTTGAAATTAAAAAAAAAATAGTCGCAGCTTTGCCGAGCGGTGAAAATTTCGAAACGTAACGGAAAGCACACAAATTAAAAGCGCATAATGAGGTCTCTGCGAAAAAAAAATTAATTAAACGGTAACAATGGGTCGTGACTTTGACTTTGAATTAAAACGGGTGACATTTCCACGAAAAAATTTTCCGGACACTTTTCCGAAAAAAAAAGTTTTAATACGACGTTTGCCTTCGTTGGCTTTTTGTTCATACGCGACTGATGAAAATCGACTGATCATTGTGTATAATTCTATTCTATAAATTTTATACAATGATTTTCTTTTTATAATTTTGTATATTGTTATATAATAAATTTAATAGAAAATATGTTAAAAAAATTGATTAAATATATACATAAAATTTATTAAACTTACATAACGAATCATTATTGGCCTATGATATTTTCTATTTAAAACTTGTACATACGTATGCAACTAATATTTAATATTTTATAACATCTACCATAGATAAAGGGAAAAAAATTTGCATTTTTTTTGTGATTTTTCAATTGAACCGTTCATAATTGAAACGATTAAATATTCAAGTTTTTTTTTTATATACGCGCCATGTCGAAATTATTCAGTTCGAAAAAATAACCCACTGAAACTCGAATTGAATTACCATCATTTCGCTGCCCGTTACGGTTTCATGAAAATATTATAAGATGTATTTTCGAGATTGCAAATTTTCAGCTGAAACGGCATCGGCCCTTTGTCTTTTCTTTTTGCAACCGAAACTTTCTCTATTTTCATCCAAAAAGTTCCGTTCTCATTACGTATTTAATAGTGAACTCTGCTTTAGGCATCGCTTGAATCCTGAATGACCTTTGTGGAAAAATTACAGGATTATAATTTTTTTCCAAATATTTAGTTTTTAATATTGTAATTGTAATCAAATTTTATTTAATATATTCGTAGTAGTAGTAGTATATATATATATATATATATATATATATATATATTATAAATTCATATCACAGAGATTATATAAAGAAATATTCTACTCTACGTTAAATAAATCTATATTTTTCAATTATTTTCATAATTAAATAGAACTATCACGTTTTATATAATATAAATAATAAATAATATGCTATTTAATAAGATATTTTTTTATCAAAAATATATTATTTTTAAAGACACATTTAGAAGATTTGAATATAAAAGAATAAAATATACATCTTATCTTATTGAATGTATTTTATATTGATAAATGATTTCATCATTAATATTAAAGAATCTAAAAAGAAATAAAGGATTTCTTATTGTACTCGATGGTGTTATTGAGAAAAAAACATCATTATAAGGGCTTCAAATCCAAAATCCAGGATTATTACGAGTT